>LKUV01000023.1:0-560878 GCA_001414455.1 Hymenoscyphus fructigenus | reverse complement strand
CGCTCCTCCCCCACTTCAATGTTGGCTTACGCAAGTCGCCGCATTACATCTCTATTTTACCGCTATGATACTATAGTCAAGACACATGTTGAGGTAAAATAACATGTAGACTAGCGTAAAATACTACCGCATCGTCTGCTAAGATATAAACCACCCCCCTCCCCCTCCCCCTCCCCCTCCCCATCCCCATCCCCATATATACGATTTCTTGTACTCGAAACTGAATTGCGGGGGGTGAGGGTTTTGGTGTGCTCACCACCCGGCATCACAACTTCTTAGGCCCCTGTTGTAAAAACGAAAGAAAAATCTTAAAAGATCTCCCAGTTAATAATTTTGTCTTCCCTCGAAGCTTGGAGTCTTTTGAGTTGTCGTTGAGGTTTGATTGAAAATTTGCGGTAACCCGCAGCCGTAAGAATGAGCTGTTCCTGCCCTTTATTGCCCTAAAAAATACTTGCACAAGTTCAACATTTGTACGAGAGCATTTCGAACAATCAACTTCTCGATTCATCCTAAACGATCTGAATGCATTGTGCTAAACCTTTTTTCAAAGGTATAGAAAAAGCCTGGCTTTCTCTACGTAGGACGTGAAAGTCGATTTGATCGCTATAAAGACTGGGTCGCAACTTTTCAACGAAATCCTAGGAAGTTATTTAAAATAATTGGAATTTTGTGGGATTGTCAATTGATTTCTTCTAGGTAATTTGGTATTTATTTCATATTTTTGCGATTTTATATAAACGTCTAACAGACGATGTCTAACAGAAGGAAGCGGTCACTTTCAAGACTCTCGTCAGCTAAGCTGTCACGAGACAGCCCTTGTGGCGCAGGCAAAATCACAAGGGTGTGATTGGCGAAACGAGGGGAAGCGCGATAAGATCCCTTGGCGCGAAATTATTTCTGAGAAGCTCTCATTGCACTCAACTCTCAAACCACCATCACTGTACCGCGATCGAAACCCTTTCATATTTGCAGTCCTTCCGCATCTAAATTAAGATATAAATCGAACTCGGCGTCAAATTCGCGACCGCCAAAAATGGCGCAAGGAACCATAAAAGCCAACTCCAAATCCACCGCCCCAACCGCAAAATCAAGCGGCAGACGACAAACCATCCTCGGTCCCAAGAAGGGAGCAAGGACAATTGCGCCACGGAATAAAACTCTGGTTCGGAATGCGAAGATGACCAAGGTTTGTTTCCCTTCCTCCCTTGATCTCAGCCCATTCGCCAGGCTCTTTTCTTTGTTCGAGTGGGACTGATTCTTGGGATAGAAACACTCTGCGGGTCTAACAGCGATGACGGAACGAACGCTCGGTGCTAAGGCCGGACATTTGGAGTTGTTGAAGGGGGGAAAGAAGAATAAGGATGGGCCGAAGGAGGCGAAGGGGAAGGATGGGAAGCCGGTACCTGAGGCGGCGAAGGGAGGGACTAAGAAGTTCGGTTGAATGGGCGGAGATGGGGAAAATATTGTGGAAGTAATACCAAACTCTGCTGGGCCTTGAGCCGCTGGTTGTGGGTGGAAAATGGGCATGGGAGGAAGGACGACGATGGGATGGTTAGGCGTTTAGTATGATACCCACGATTGTATGGATGAAAAGGCCATGTTTTTCTGCATGGAAAGTTTCGACGAATCACATCAGTCTCGACACCCCGGTTTGAATGCAACTGGAGTATTCATCTTAGGGATGGCAATGAATCAATCTGTATCTTTTATATATAAAATACTATGAGAAATTCCCAGGCATAGATCTCTGGAGCGAGAAGAAAGTTCCAAGAATGGAAACAAAGAGCTACTTGAACTTTCATGGTGGAGAAGCTTTTCAAAGCATGAAGTAACAAAGAACGTCGTATAATTCATTCTTAAAGCTCTTATTATTTTGTGTATTCAAATATAATATAAAGCGTGCTGAGGAAGAGTAATTACCAAGTTGCTTGGAATGCTTAATGAGATTTTTTCAAATAACTGGAGTATATATATTTACACAACTGACTTGATTCTTGTCCATGTGTTTAATTGATGGCTCGGGAAGAAAGCGTTAAGGTCTGTTTACTCTTAGTGAAGGATGTATAGCTAAAGCTACTAGTCTCCACAAGTATCCATAATCTATCTTCTCTATCTCTATTGGTATAGTAATAAATGCCCACAACGCCAGGCATACATCTTCTATACGCTTCTATTATAAGGCAGAAAATACGCTAGTTGCGAGCTTATTAGGGCTTAAGCGGTCAAGTATGTTAAACTCGCAAATAATCGGTGCTCGTACACATTTGATCTCTACTATCACGCTTTTCTTCCACCACAAACCCTCCTGTGTGACTCTTGGAGGTTTTCCAACTATCTTTCAAGAACCAAAGAGATACGAAGTATCTAAATCCGTATATACATAGCCTCAAAAGCCTTCTGAACCAGGTAGCAGTTATGGCAGACAGTAGATACGGTTAGGGAGGTCAAGGTCTCGACCACAACAATCCACAAGGAGATGAGATGGGTTCGGCGGATAATTTGAGAAATCAAATTCACCTCAATAATGGACACAATGGAAACAATAGACAAGACGCACCGGTTGGTGTTAAGGTGCCAAACAACAATGCCCGCCAGCCAATCCAGCCAAATCGCGTTGAACCAACATTTCAAATCTTCGACACATCACACGCATCTGGTGTATCTCAAACTCAAGCTATAGGAAATTCGTAAGTTGGTGTTGCAGAAATACAGTCAACAAGCTTATTCAAGGAAGTTCAACAAATAGACAAAGCGGTGCCCCACCCGGAAGCTTCGACCAGGCAACTCGCTACCAACCAACCTTTGGAACCTCCAAGCTATTGCAACTCCTACGCGAAATCCAAAGTTAAGAAGTAGAAAGAGGATATCCAATTTACAATGGAGATAATGCAAGCTATGGCCCAGCTGATGGTACCCAACAATATCCTCGCGTGCCACTTCTCATCCAGCCAACACTTCAAGATTTCAAACTACCACAAAGATATGGTGCATCCAATAATCAAGCATCAGGAAACTTGTAAGTCGATTTCGCACGTGTCTCAAAATAAAGCTAATCGGCTGACAAACAGACAAAGCGGAAATCTCGGCACGCCTCAAAGACACAATCTCCTCCGCCACAGTAACTATGATCTGCGCTCATATTTCTATCCCACTACCACTTACGAAGCAACACAGGCCCGACCACAAGTCGTATCTAGATTCCGTCCTTCCACGTTTCCGAGATCATACCGTTTTCCATGCGCTCATGATTGGGGTTACAAACGCCGTTGTGTGATCTATTGTCCGCTTTGTGGTGTCATTCATGAGAGCTTTTTGGTTTACGATGAATGCCATGCTCGGTTTTGTGGATATCTCAGACGAGAGATGTATTGATACACTGGACTGGTCTTATATCGTGAAGTGATGGAGGAATATTTGTATGGGGTTCTTTTGGTTCCCGCGTTGAGTTGGATTCTTGTTGATGGTATCCGATTTGGAGCTGGGAGTTGGGATACTATACTGGGTTAGGATTGGGGGTTTTATCTGGAGTTTTCTTTCAGTATTGAGAAGTGCACTTTTGATGAGAACTTGGATTCTGCTATTTCCTTTTGGGTGGTCAGAAGGGTTCTTGCTATAATTTAAGTACTTAGTACTAGCTGTCTCGACCTACATACATACATACATAGACGAAACGCGTACATAATACTTTTCCCAAAAGGAGTCACAATTTTTGATTGTTGGTGAGACCCATTGTAGTGTTGAGATCAATGGCTTTGTTATCACTTTCCAAGTACTCTGTGGTTCGCAACCTGAATGGCATTATTCAAAGTAACAAAGAATGGTAGAACAAGGTACAACATAATGTGATTCTCTTATATCAGTTCTTGAGCCATTGAAATATTGATTCTCTTGGTACTAGATCCAATTGAAGAAATAAGAAAGAAATCGGCTCATTCCATGTTTGGTGAAGCATAGTTTGTAGAACGCAGCAGTATACATACCTCTTTAGATTTAGCCGCATTTCCTCAAAGTTTAGTGAAGTGTGTTTAGAGAACGAAATAACATCTCGGACCAGTATCCGGAACCTTTGCTTAATTTCCGTGCCACTGTAGACTCAAACATCTATGCCTATTGAGTGGAAAGTATAAACACCATGGCGTAAGTCCAAATCTCTATGCCTTTTGAAAAGAGTAAGCTAACGAGAGATAATACCAATAGAACCTCGCAACAACAACAGAACCCGTATGCCAATCATTCGCGTTGCTCTGTCTGCAACACAAACAACCCAAACAACAACATCCAGCGCTTGATCTGCGGTCACGATTACTGTGGAGGATGCTTGCGCTATCAATTCAACCTCACCATCAACAGCCAGTAATTTCCTTTTCGTTGTTAAGTATGGCATGCAGATGCGGAAGTACAGCAGAACGAAGCATCATTTCGCCGTCACATACATCCCCCAAGACTCGAAGTTTATAAGCGATTATTCCAAAAACTGCCCGAAGGATGGAAGACTTGTCTTGATTGTACGAAAATGTGCTTGATCGTTGTGAACGAAGGCAACAATCTCGTCAAGTAAGTTTCTCTCTCTAGTCATCTCAAACACAGCTTACTCACACTCGATAGTTGCATCAATTGTGGCTTTCGGTTTTGTTTCAATTGTCAAACCCCATGGAATAGTGTCACACCTTGCAATTGTCCCATATTTGTTCCTCACGTCGCCGCAGCTGTGCCCACCAGACTAGCCTGTTTTTATAATAGAGAGAAGGAGGGACATAAATGGACTCCACAAACTGGCCTGTCGCGGTGCGGATATTGTCATCACCTCTTACAATACGTTAGGAAGTGCAAGTATTGTCATGTAGGCGCTGTACAACTTGTCACAACCTCGGACGATATTAGGATTGGGTTTGCAAGTTAAGTGGGATTCAGGCAGGAAGACTTTCGGGGTTATGATACTATGAGAGATGATGGGATGACTGTGCCCGGGGGGTTCTGAAAAAGGGACGAGAGCCACTTCTGCTACGAGATGTCGGAAGTCACTTAGGTGGGTTTGCTGTACACTGGTAGCAGTGACAGGTAAACGAGTATAGCAAAACAGAAAGCCTAATACATCAATTCTCCCTAAACATTCTTTCTTGAAGATGAGATCTCTGGGTAAGAGTCCTGGGCTCCCCTCTGTGTACGCCACTTCATTTTATTGTCCAAGGACTCCTCCGATACGCTCTAGCAAAAAAACTTGACGCCGCTGGCGGAAATGGATGTCGTTTTTGTGCGTTCTTCTTTACAGTGGATTTAACGTCACATCGAATAGCATCTGGGACGTCTGGAAAGCCCGTCAGATCTCACTCCTGGGGGTGATTAGACCTGATGAAACACAATTTTGGCAACAATCCAAAGAGAAGATGAATGTCACCCCGATGTGAAGGGAAAACGGCTCCTTTGATACTTGAACCCATACTAACAATCAAAATCCCCAGCAGAAATTGATTGAAGAATCTCCAAAATTGAAAGAACTATCACTGCAACTTATAAAGAAATGGACCTGGATTGTTTGGATAATCATAACAACTGCAATCTTATATACAAGCCTGATCAGTACCCTACCCGTCTTTTAATCATTACCGAACAGCCCCTTCGCCTCGATATCATTATGCTACTATTAATCATTGTTAGGCAAATAATAAATTGTTCTGTCTCACAGACGATCTTACCAGAACTTTCAGCAATGCCATCAAAATTGACCTGGAAGCTGGGCTAAGCTACTTGTGGATTGATTCTCTATGCCTCGTTCAGGGTGATGTTGCTGCCTGAAGTGAGCTGGATGACTTCAGTTTGTGGAGGGTAAGTTCATCGCCTTTCTCATTTTTTCAAATTCGTTGCTCAATGCTGTTGGTTCTCTTTAGAGGAGCATATCATATCATATTGGTGAGATGAAAGAAGCTTCGTCATCGCTTAGAGCTTCTAATGGAACAGTTTCAAACTTTTCTTAAAGCATTAATTTACGATGATATATAAATAGTGCTGGTTCCTCTGCAACAGGTGATACCCAGGGCTGTGTTCTTGAGGCAGCACCAACCCCTTTCAGTGTGCGTTTCTCCGTAGAGCTCACTATCTCCGACCGGAAAGTGATACAATACTAAGAGACGAATACAAAAAATCAAGGCTTCCAAAGCGTTTCACGTGATAAGCACAAAGTACACAAAGGTAAGATAATTGGTATTGCCCTCGAAGCCAAGGAAGCGAAAAAGGAATAATGTAGACGAATTGGCTTTTTTTGCTATGATAATATTGCTGATAGATAATATAAACCTTACATTTCCTTTCTAGAGTTGTTGAGAAGTAGAGAAGCACTCAATGTTGGCGAGGAATTCTCCGCTGAGCTCGTGGCAAATCAAAAAAGACAAGGCCGCCTTCGTGAACGGTCTTCTAATCATCCTGTTTCTGGCTATAGATCAACCAGACTTCAAAAGCTCTGCTCTTGGGATACCCTGCCATTTGTGTGGCGAAGGGCCGTTTGCTTGATTTGTATTTCGTGACATGGAGCCAGTGAATGGTGTTTTGTATTTTGATGGAAGTGAAGGTGTACTTCTCTTGCCGAACATCCTCCCACAAATATTTTTATCAAAGCACACCCCAGACTAAAAGTGCTCAAGTCTATCATGTCTTACCAACAACCAAACATGTCCGGAGGATGGAACGTAAATGGACAATATCCAGGCAACAACTTTCAACGGATAGTTGGCCAAGGATCCAACCCACATACCCAGTACCAAATTACAAACAATAGAGCTCAACAGCCTGGGATGCAATACTCGTGGCAATATCAGCATGTTCCCTATAGGCAAAACACATCGTCTGGCTATGCGACAAATAGATATCCAACAGCTTCATTCCAACAAGAGGTCCTTTATCATCCTATCGAACAACCGCAAGTCATCCACGAGAGTAATACTCAGCAGGACACCCTACGCGCGCGTCTTTCTGCTCTTGATGCTGAGAGGGATCGGATTATCGTTGAACTTTCCCAACAGAATAAGCCTTCAATAGCACCCGCGCAACTGCCAAGTTCCTCAGACAGCGTTTTCTTTTTCACACCTCCTGGATATCCGCAGCATTATGGAATGCAACAACAGCGTCATCTCGAAACAGCCAATGAGGGAATCGCAAATACCTACTTGCCGCCTACTCGATATCAACAGCCCCAACAGTCCTCAGCAGTAGCACTCAGACAGTCCCAAAATCCCGTGGACTATACATCTGGTACCTACAATCCAACTCCCCATAGACAACAGCAACAATCACCTTTAGAAGTAGTGCAAAAGCAATTCACAAACACAACAAATAGTAATTCATGCATTTCATCACAGCAGCAGCAACAGCAACCACCCCAAATACAGCATGTGCCTAATTTTAGAAACAAAGTCTGGAGAAAGTCTAGCCCAGTAGGAATCAACTTTTTTCAAGATTCGGATGTTTCTCGACAGCAACAATGCAATCCTGTGCCTAGGTTTGGGAACAACGTTTGGAGAAGAGAGCAACAACGCCCCACCCAGCCATCTAGCCGAGTAGACTCCGATGTTCCTCAACAGCAACAAGAAACTCAATACAAACCTGTGCCTTGGTTTGGAAATAAGGTCTGGAGAAGAGAGGAACAAGGTCCCACCCAACCAGATGGCAGAGTAGAAACCCGTTTCTCTCCTCAGTTCTTGGAATTTACTCCACAACAACAAGAAGTTCAAACAAAAACTATTGTACCTTCAATTGAACATGACGAAAATGAGGAGAACATGGTACATTCTTCCATCGACCCATCGGAGTATTTCTCGGAGTTGTTGAACAAAGAAGCCAACCCTCACGCACAACTCTCGAATGTTCCTCAACAACAAGAGGAACTTCAACCAGAAAATATTGTGCTTTCTATGGAGAACGAGGACCGCGCAATTCAACCACAAACCGAGTCTCTTGATCCATTCTTGGAACAAGACAATGAAATTACTTTTCCTGCCGAAGTCGACGATGTCCCTCAAGCATCCCCGCCCCAACAAAGAATACCAGTAGGCTACCAAAACCGCCGAGGTCAAATCCAGAGAGGGGCATTAGGGAGAGGCCGAGACAGAGGGGTTCAATATCCATATTTGTTGAGAGGAGGACGTTTCGCCACAAAAAGGAAAAGAAACAGAAGGTATGCAAATGGACTCCAAACTCAACGTTCCCAGACTCACCGCCTTCGAGATAGGAACTTTGCAACCAGACACTACTTGCGCTTTCGAAGTCGCGGTTTACTCTGCAAATTTCCTCTGAAAGTGGTCTCAATTAAGGAAAGGAAAAAAGAATGCTCACACTCGGGATGGGGTCGAGTGACAAACTCGCATTGGTTTGAAGTTTGTTGCACACTTTGTTCGGAGCTTTCTTGGCGGTGTACAAAATGCAAGATTAGGACTTGTTACGGATGTGGGTTGGGGAATCCTAGATTTCGGAAGTAAAGAGAGGTATCAAGGCTATTTGTTTTTTCTTCCCAATTTGTGGCGCGGGGGTGTATAAGGCGAGGTAAGGGATGTGGCCACGATAGGATATATAAGAAGAAGCCATGAACTAAAAATGACTTCCTATTTTGCTTTGAAGATTGTGACCCTTCTTAGCTGGCCTGGTCAATAACGGGGACATTGTGCTTCCGGCTTGTTTTCGTACAGCAAGTCCTCCGAGGTTGTGTTGAGGAAGGAACGAGCCTGGGGATGAGGTACGGATCATCTTTCGAGCTCCCAATCATGACATCTCGGTCGTCCACAGGTCAAAAAGGGTGAGGGAAGGAGCAATCAGTTGCTCCTTCCTCATTGAACATACCTCAATCCAAACTTTCCCCTTCACGTCACTACCTATAAACCCCTTCGAATTGAAATTTCCCACGACGCCATGTTCCTTTTCTTTTCTTTCTTCCTCCTCGTCCTTCTTCATCTTCTGAATGGCACTACCTACATCGCGTGATTTTAGGGTATCAAAGATGTGCACGCCGAGTATATGATGGAAGTCAAAACTTGAAAAGAAGAGCATTTCCATTTGGGCCACCAAGCCAAAGCAGCCCTCTGCGACACTTGAACAAAGAAAGCAACCGCCGGAGCTCCCCCACCAACCCCCTCGCCTAACCCCACAGACCCACAATTACAACTTTCCCATATATTTCCAAATAGCGCTTTTTATTCCCATCAAAACTGGATACTCTGCCGCCCGGTCCAGCCAGTTAATGTGTATCCCACAAACTGTTTCCTCCCACCTCCCCTTCTCGAAAAAATTAGTCTCTACTCGCCTGATTCTAATCAAGCTCTTGGACTGCTGAGAGATTGTTTCCTAAAAACGCCGCGGCCGTTCTCTTCACCATATCTGAAGGGGGTATGGGGGGGGCTGCCAGGCGCGTAGAGCGCGCTGGGGGTTAGAGTTTTGCTGATTTTTCGCATGGGCTTTTTGGGGTTATATGAGGCGTTGTTGTCTTTTTCATCCTTCAAGTTGGATTTCCTTTTTGGGCTTAGAACAATGAGTGAATCAAACCAACTTTTCTAATTTTTCTTCTTTCAATTAAGAACAGCTTTCATAGCAGCTTCCTACAGTTCTTCCTAAGAATAACCTTGGAGTTCATACTCCTGAAGAGAGAGAGAAATAAGTGAAGTTGATAATAAAAGAAATGAAGTGCGCATAGCAAAAAGAAATCTCCAAGATCTCAGAACTTCACTCACTGCTCCTCAACTATCTCTTCTGAGCTTGATATTTTCAGTAAGACTATACACAAGTTTAAAATGATGCTCTCAAAGAAGGCAATTCATTTTAAGTGTGCAGTTTTGCTAAATATATCAACCTTAACAAGGACGGAAATTAGTGTAGGATGTTCATGGGCAACTATTTAAGAATCAGGAAGTCTTCGCCATGCTGGTGAGTCAATATGAGATGGATAGACAAAACGGTATTCACGGAAGCCTTCTAACATTAAGAAATCTTATTTTTATTAATAGAAGAGAGCCATCAAAAGTAACAAAGAAAGGAAGCAAGCTTGAACGCCCTTTTCTTTTCGTGTGAAAGGCTTTATTGACAAGGGAGGAAGAAGAGATGCTGAAGAGTCAGATGTAGAAATGAGAATGACAAATTATTTATCAGTTTCATTTGATCTTAGTGGCTCAAAAATAACGGGATGAATATGTTTATTCTAGAGAATGAGAGATTACTTACTCCAAGTTCTGTTCGATCTCTCAAGATTATCTGAAGATCCGCTATTCACATTACACTAATAAAACTCAAGAGTCAAGAGCGACTGAAGAGAGGAAGAGTACGAAGAGAAAGAGAGAAGAATTAATTGAACTCAAGAGAGAAAATATCTGAAAAGACTAACGGGTTGCAGAAACCTTCTTATAACATGACAGCTCTCACATTATGAAAATTGAATCTTTCCAATCTTTTCAAAGGATACTTCAGAACGATAGTATAAAAAAGAGGGCAGAAGATACAAGTAAGAAGGGCCTTTCGAAACTTGCTAGAAGTCTTTCTCAATCAATATCTATTTACGTCAATGAGAGATAATTCATCCAAGCTAAAAGATATCTAAGCATACTACTGAGCTCAAGTTACTCACCTCTCCTCCACATATCCCCTCGCTCCTTCCTTCCTTTCCCACCCTTCCCAACCCACATTCACCCCACAAATCTATGGAAGCTAAAATAAGCAAAGCAGTCTCAATAAGAAAAACAACAAGGTCCGTTTGCCTAGCGTTAAGGCATTTCTCTTACACTCTGTCTGACTCTTCTCGATCTTCTGGGTTGGGCCAGTCCCGAAGCTTCGAAATATGATCAACAGTGTGGCCCAGAAAAGATCATCAGTTCGAACCTGATATGGAGCATTTTCTTTTTACAACTTTTTGGTATTGTTTTATTGTTGTAGACTAGATGCTGTCCTTTTTATTTCCAATTTCTGTGATCTAACAAGTTGAAAGGTGAAGTAGCTACTATCTATCCTCTATGGAATGGTCAGTTAACAACCTACGGGTCTCATGATGTTCTTGCTCGTCTAATGGCCCATCATCAGGCATTGAGTAGAGGTTCATAGATTATAAGAGACTTTCATATTCATTCTACAAATGGATCATGATTCTAACTTCTACGTATGAGTGTGGGAATCTATAACTATCCTCTAAGTCTTATTCTCATCTCTCTCTTCTAACAAAGGATATCTCCCTTCTACGAGAAGGAAAATCTCACTTCTTCCCCAAAGGACTTAACAACCACCCCAACTCCCCCGCCTTCTCTTTCCCAACTAATTCTTCCAACCCCTCCTCGCTCAAAAAATCATGATCACAAAACTCAAACCCCGGATTAACAGTCTCACTAATCAACAACCCCTCACTCCCCTTCCCCTCATCCCCATTCTCCTCACCATCCCTATCCTCCAACAAAAAACTCCCCTTAAACTTCCCCCCCTCAACAATCCACTGCAACCTCTCACCCTCCTCCACATTCTGCCCCACAACAAAGCTCTCAACTCTTTTAACCTCCCCCGGTTCGTCGGCGTGGATAATTACGTAGACACCACGACCGCGATGGAGTGTATGTACCGTTCTTGCGAGATTACGGTGGAAACCTCCTTGAGGACCGTGGGGGGTGAGGAGGTAGAAGATTGTTGTTGAGAGGTTCCGGAGGGACGGGTGGAAGTTTTGTCGTTGGGGGACGAGGGATGTGGTGCTGGATTCTTTGGAGGGGAAGGGGGAGGGGATTGTGGTTGGAGAACGATCTGTCTCGGCGTAGTATCCTCCTTCGATGTGAGGAAGAAGGTTTAAAGAGGATATGAGGGATTGTATTTTTGGTGATTCTTCTGGGGGTGTTTTTGAGGAGTCTTTTGGAGGTGGGAAGTGGGGGTGGAGGTTGAGCAACATTTTGTGTGGGGTTTGACGATCTTTTAAGACAGAGGAATCTCGTGTTGGAAAGGAATGAGGGGATTCAGAAAGAGTTGAGGAGTTAACTCCGGAATCGTCGGTGGACTCATCGCTGACCTCACTCCACCTACCCAACGAACGGCCCCAGACGCTAAGGTTGAAGCTGTCAGCTTAACCACTCGATAGCTTACGAAGAGTCAAATAAGCGGCCGAGTGGGTGTTGATAAGCAGGGCATTTTCCTGGAGAATCGTGACAGTATTGTGGAGCTTCCTACTTGAGGCTCCTGGAAGAGGAAAATCCAAACTGTCACTGCTAGCAGAGAAGAAATGGGAAACCAAATCGACAAAATACGTTGACAAGGGAGAGATACCAGAGAAATAACAAGGAAAGATGGTGTACAAGGAAGAAGAAAGACTCGTCAATGTCTCCAAGAATCAGATCCTCCTTGGCATCGATTCACAGCATTCGCATTAAGCATAAAGCACGCGTTTCAAGACATGGAGAAAAGCCCGCCTGGTCAAAACTTGAATCGAGAGCCAGCTCAATTCTGACTTCGATAATAAACAAAACAATACGCTCGTCGAGATTGAGAAGGTTGAACCGCCTTGGACCCAGAAGCTCATTTCGATTGTCGACGGAAAGTGGAGGAGAGGATTTCCATATTTAGGGTGGCAGGCGAATCATCACCCCTGAACGCACAGCAGCAGAGTACAGCACCCACCGAGGACCCTCGTCAGCAGCAGCCCGACCACCCCGTTTTCTAGGCCAGTCCAGAAGCAGTCGAGCAGAGCAGCAAGAAGAACGAACAGACACAATCATCTCCCCTTTTCCTCGTCAACTCCACCATCGACTCGTCCCTCCCTCCCTCTCCTCTCTTTCTGCGCCATGCGATCAGTACCAGCAACAGCACGCCTTTCATGAATTACGAACGAATAGACGAATAGACGACCATCCATCCTTCTTCACGGATCCCGCTCAACCCTCTTCTGGATGTCTTGTATAAAGCTGTAATATATTCCGATCCTCCTTTTTTTCTTCTTCCACTCTCTTTGTTTGGCGTCGCTTCAGCATCAGCATCAACACCTTCGACTTTCTGCAATTTCTCGCTATTTACCATGTCGGCCGCCATGAGCAAGAGGCAGCAGGCGCGCAATGAGCGCGCCCTTCAGGACCTGATCAAGACGGTCCCGGGAAATAATGTGTGTGCAGATTGTCAGGCCAGGAATCCAGGTGAGCAGATGGAACCCCCATACTTGTGGGTCGCGATAGTGTGCTAATGCGATGGGTAGGATGGGCGAGTTGGAGTGTAAGTTTTCCCTGAAGCTGTTCAAGCGTCGCAGTGTAGAAATGCAAGGTAGATGAACTGACAGCCAATAGTTAGGTATATTCCTCTGTATGAGGTGCGCTGCGTTGCACCGAAAGCTTGGGACGCATATCACAAAAGTCAAGTCCTTGAGTATGGACTCGTGGTCTACGGAGCAGGTCGAGGTATGTCGAGCTGTGTTTGTCTGCAAATCGCTCTGGCTAACATTTGGTAGAACATGAAGAAATATGGAAACATCGCCTCGAACCGAATATACAATCCAACCAACTCGAGACCCCCAATCCCAATTGACGCCGACGAAGCTGATTCAGCGATGGAGCGATTTATTCGACAAAAATATCAGGATAGGACGGCCAATGCGCGAGAGCCGGTGCGGCACAATAATACGGGAAGTACAGGAGGATCCGACGAACCACCACCTCTGCCACCAAAGACTGGTAGTAGATTTGGCTTTAGGTCTGCGTCTTCTATATTTCCACTCTCTTCGAAATCCAAACGCGAAGCTGCGGCCAATGCTCGCCATGATTTCGATCAACAAGAATCGCAACAAAGACGATCACCCTCTCCACCACCGAGAAAACCCTCGAGGATTTTCCGTACTACATCGGTTAGCAATGATACCCAGGACGATTTAGAGAACAAGTTGACGAAGCTACGGGATATGGGATTTAGAGACGAAAAACGAAATATGGCTGTGCTAAAGGGATTGAATGGGAATTTGGAAAAGTCAATTGAAACTTTGGTACGACTTGGAGAGGGACAAGCACCAACTCCAGTGCCCAAAGAGAACGGTACGAAGCCAACCTCTCGATCGCGAACACCTATAAGTCCAACGGCTGGCATAAGTTTTGGAAATACTGAGGAGAAAGCCGCCCCTTCAAAAGCGACCAGTAATCCATGGGAAATGCTCGATGCCCCTCCGCCACCTGCGAAACCACAATCCTCTCAATCAACGGGAAACATGCAACCGCAGAGTCCCATGTCAGGAAACAACCCTTATCAACAATTTACTAGCTCGAACCCATTTGGTTTAATGCCATCTCAATCGCATGTTAATTTGAATCAATCATTCCAAAACATGGCTATATCTCCGACTTCTTCTCAACCACAACCTCTTTTCCCGAATCACACTGGTGGATTTCCCGGTCCTCAGCCTACACCACAGCAGCAGTTATACCAACAATCCATGACTCCCCCTGTTCCTTCCATGCCGAACCAATACTATCCTCCTGTCATTTACGAGAATCCTACTCAACAACCTCAGCAAAATACCAGTTACAATCCGTTCATGCAGCAGCAAGAACAAATGCAACCGCAGCAGCAGCAATTTCAACCTCAGCAGGCACCAACTTTAAACACCAACTTCCAAAGCAACCCATTTCTTCAACAATCGCTGGGTGGTAATCAAAGTGTATATAACAGTCCGATAGAACACTCTCCATTGTCCTACCGCTCGCCTTCGGCCCTCCATAGTCACCAGAATCTGCAACAATCGAATCCATTCCTTCAAGGAAATTCGCAGCCCCAAGTTCAACAGCAGATTCAGCAGCAGGTTCAGAATCAGCAAGCCCAGCAACAACAAAACTACCAGGCGCAGCAACAACAATACTACCAACAATTCCCGCAACAAACTCACCCTGTACTCCCCCAGCAGACCTTGAGAGCGGATAAACGTAGTATCATGGATCTCTACAACCACCCCCAATTAGCACCAGCACCTGTGATGGAATCCCCGCAACAACAACAACAACAACAACAACAGCAGCAGCAAGATCCAATTCAAAAGCAGAACCAAAACATCGCAGCAGTTTCTCAAAATTCGGAATTTCAACCACAACAGCAGCAACTGGCGTCTCCGGTAGGAAGTAGAAATCCATTCATGTTAAGTGGAGCAGGGAATGCACAGAATCCGGGGGGTCTTGCGAGTGGTGGGGATGCAACGGGGAATTTGGTGTCGTTTGCGCCGGCTCCTGTGAATGGGGGCCCGAGACATGTTAGTCAGGAGAGTGTTAGTATTGATGCTGGGGGATGGCAGAATGGGAGGCATAGTCCGGATGCGTGGGGGACTATTAGTGCTAGGTCTGTTAGATGAGTAAGATAGATGATAAGTTGAAATTAATATATTTTTGTGTTGAAGAATGTTTGGAGTGGGCATGATGGGTATTTTGTGTGAGATATATATACTTGGTATGGTTTTTTTTGGGAATTGATGCTCTCTGGATATATGGTATTTGGTATTTAATTTGGGGGGTTGGGATGAACTGCGATGGTATTGTACAACTTGGAAATAGGGCGTGGGTGATATTTAGCCTATGCTGCTCGCAGGGTTATTTGCTTTTTTTAATATCCAGCTTAAGGGTGGTGATTCGCTGGGCTGGGTTGGTCTTCACATGTGCTGATGACGGCTGGTCCTTCCCGTGGTGGTACTCAGAGCTTGTTTTTTAGTGCGGAGGACGGGAGTTGGAGAGGGTGTTGGTTCTAGACCTTAAATGGTAACCTTACGGTTACCTTAGGTACACTGTGGTTGGTTCCATTGTTCCAAGTTCCTTCTCCAACTCTCAAGTGCTTGTCTTAATCGTGCGACAATTGCTGTTGTTGTTGATCTTCCTCGCCATCGTCCTGCGTAGAGAGAAATCTGGGGTCCCCGCATTCTCTTGTACACCTCACGTAGCTGCTGCCATTCAATACTACATACGAAGGAACGGAGCTTTCTCTCCGCCACCAATTCCCCTCACTCCCTCACTCCCTCAAAACCAAACCAAACGAGAGCAAGTAATCATGACATCAACAACTCCCTCCCTCTCAACCACACCACGAGCAACCCCCTCCATAACTCGACCGAAACGGAAACCCTCAGTCCCGATATCGCCTCTCTTTCCGGCAGTTCAGAATAAGCAACGGTCTGTTACTACGACGTTGATATTGGTTGCTGTTACGTTTTTGCTGTTTTTGCAGTGGAGTGTTTATGGTGGTGGTGAGAGGTTGGGGGAACGTGTTGAGGTTGGATTGGGGAATGGATATGGGGGGAAAGGAGGGGTAGGAGGGATAAGGGGAAATGGGGAGGGGGTTGTTCATGTTGTGTTGGTGGAGTTTAGGGTGGGCGTTGAGTTGGAGGTTATTGAGTTTGTGAGTTCAATTCTTTTCTGGCATTTCTTGTTTGGTTTGGAAGGGGGCTGAGATGTGGGGAAAGCGGAGATGGGGAGGCGATGAGAATACATGCTAACAGCTGCTTGACACAAAGTATTGCAATAGATTCCTCTCCCTAAAAGAGAAAGCTGTCAAGGAAGAAAATGGGAAATCGAAACCGTATATTAGAAGTATTAAAGGCGGGAAGGATGTTAGTGGACTACAGGTACTTATCCCCTCCCCTCCCCTCCCCTCCTCTCTCCCTACCCCATGTCCTTCTCCTCGCTCCTCTTCTCTCTCACTTCCTCTCGTCTGGGATTTAACTGACGTAGAAACTCTACAGCACAAATTAACCCACATCTTCATCCTCGAATTCGCAACCGAAGACGATAAAAGATATTACCTCGAAAAAGACCAGGCACATATGGATTATCAGAAGAGTGTGGAGGATATCGTGAAGGATACTTTGACCCTTGATTTTGTTCCTGGGGAGTGGGGGACTCCTACTATGGGGGAGAGAGGAGGGAGTTGAACTTGTTGGAGGTGTGATAGTAGGGAGAGGGGGGTATGGGATGGGGATGGATATTTCAGGAGAAGGATTGGTAGAGAGGCGAGAGATGGGAGTGTATGATGAATGGATATATGATATTGATGGTTTTGAAATGGGGTTGGGCTTGGGTTTGTACATTTGGAGGGCCGGATGGATATGGATTGGGAAAAGGAAATACCTGGTTTATAGGAGGAATTGTTTAATGAATTCATGATTTGAGAAATCTTTCGGGATCTTCGAACAAACTTCAGATGACCGCACCACCTTTAGCTTTCAATTAAGCTTAAACCGTTTCTTGGTATTCGAAGTTCTTTAGCTTGTTGGGTAGGTAGGGTAGCACAGAGGTGAAGAAGGTTCTGACATGCTATGTGCTTAAGGTAACTGAGTGTTGGGGTCTAGTGGCATCATTGGATGGTGATGCATATACCGAGGGTCTGAAAAATGAGTTGGAATAGTGTCTTTGGTGTTAGTTGTTTGGGTTGGCTTGAATCAGTCATTGCTCTATGATTAGCTTAAATGTACACAATGAACTTGAATTTAAATTAACTCCGAACTTAGGAACCCCGCAAAAGTTCTATCTTTCAACTCGAGGATTTCAAGTTCTATTGTTCCTCAATGCCGCCTTTACTCAATGTCAAAATCCCCCCTAAACCATTTCACCAAGTCGTGATACGTAAAAAGAAATGATTTCCCTATAAACCCAGAAAGTACCAAAACTTTTTTAAGTCGAATTCGCTCCCTGAGAAACTTGAATAGAGGCCAAAATCACCTGTACAATTCCCAATAAAATGCTCACGCCTCCAATAAGAGCAACAAACCAAAACGTCCAGTACTGCAGCGTATCTCTCCGGTCATGAAGTAAGTCGCTTAAAGTTTTAGGTTTCGCGGCTTTAAGTTCATCAACCAGTCTTTCCACACGTAATCTCAACACTTGAAAATCTCTGTTGGTCACGTATAAGGTGCGATCTGGAGGTACTATCGGATGAGCAAAGTGTTGGTCAAGACAAAGATTCCGTTGAAGAGAATCAGGGTTGCGACACAATACAGTTTCTGTTTTAAGTGTGTTTTTAAAGAATCGTCTCAAAGCTTTGGTTTGTCCGAATAGAAGTCGATAGGAAAGTAAAGTCTCCCGAAGGAAATGTGTGATTTCTTCTGACGTCGCTCTTGGATCAACAGGATCAGATTCTGTACTGGCAAAGGAGTAAATGGCGCCCTTGGATTGTAGCATGGCGACACAGAATGATGGATGTCGAAATACCGATAACGATCTTGTTGACTTATCGTAATCGAGATGAAGAGACAAGGTATCTACCCATTGGATGTTCACTCGTAGCAGGGTGTGTAATAAATATGCGTTGACATCCGATGAGCTTAGGGAAGTCCATGAGAAGATTTGTTTCGAGAGCTCACTGGCGACATTGTCGGATGATGAGGAGCCCGCTGGCAGGAGATTGCCGAAGGCTTTTAGTAATATGGCAAGTGGTCGATCGGCTAGATCAATGGGTACGCTCCAATCGTCAAATACAAGGCCTGAATTTGGCTGGCCAGGTGCTTTGTAGATATTGAGGTTAGAGCTTCTTTTTGTATCAAACGCAGGAAGAAATAGCATTGGTTGCCAGCCCAGTATAGCAAAAATGAGACCCCTTTGTGCATCCAAAATATCAGACGATCTCGAATCTCATTGAAATATATCTTCTTCGACGAGCTTCTCGAGAATCTCGTCTATGCTAAGGTTGTCTTGCGAGCGAGTTGTTTGATTGATTGCTAGGAATAACTTTTGAAACTTGGATTTCTCTCCCAGATCCTTGATTCCAAATTCAACCTCTTTGGATAGCAAAGACGCCTTATATAATATTTAATTAGCAATTGCAATGCGCTAAGGGAAAACCATGGCGTACGTGGTTTGTGCTTGCGCACGCTTGAGCTCAAGCGGGACCTAGAGTTTCGCCAAGTCCGGGGTAAGTTCTCGAACATTCGCCCTCGTGTGGTTTTCTCCATATCATCGTATTTCATTTTTAAGCAAGTCAATCGAAACGTAGAAGCAGCAGATGCTCAGCTATTTGGGGGATTCTCCTATGGCACAAAGATAGCCGACGACTATATTTAGGCGTTTCAGGTTCTCCATCTTCCTGCAGTGCAACACAGCGGCTAACAAAGAAACCTGAGAATACCCCTCTTAGATTTCTAGCTAAATAGCTCCACGCGTTGGCTATCTAGGCTAAAAACGAGGCGCTCCTTTGAAACATAGCTGTGCGAACATGCTGGATAGTGGACTTGCTGTCCTTTTCAGGGCTCAATGTTAGGTGTTGGATTGATAAAAAGTCTGCTGGTGAGGGGCCGACCAACCAACATGTAGGGGTTTAGCGAGAGTTTTTTATTGGCTGTTTACTGGCGATAGCGTACATTTACCCGCCGAGTCTTTTGCAGCAGGTCGTCCATCACTCAGTACCAACCTCGCTACCCCTCCTTCTAGAGACTCTTAGTAGAATGACTCAATACGCTCGTCCTATATCTCTGTCAGAAAAGACCTTGCCGCCGGAGAGTTCAGTGAGGCTGGGAATATTGAATATGTCGATATTTGTTATAAACTCAATAGCTAAAAACTTAGGACTTGAATGTAAGCTTTCTATTTCATGAAATATGAAATTTATTATTCTAAATTACAACTTCACGATTTGTTGTATTTAGAGATTTCTCGGACCAGCACCAAGCGCCTCAGCGGGTACCTATACAATACCCTGTATCATCGTGCAGAACCTCGCGACAACCCCTCATCTGCCTCATTCCCTCCGACAATGAATCGCCAGCGCAACGTTCTATCAAAACTAACGCCCTTCATTCTCGCGGGACTAGCTTTCATCGCTCTCTTTAGCTTCTTCAACTTCCCCTCAAGTGACTCGACGCCCTCACGGCCCCTCGCCAATTCCAAGATGGGCATCATCCACATCGTAATGTTCGAGTTCAAAGAGGAGGCGACGGCTGAGGAGATTGCAGGTGTAAGAATTCCCAGTCTCTTATCTCTGGTCAAAAATGCACCTCAATTGGACTGAGTGATACTGATGTGGAATCAGGTATGCGACAGAATGCTTGCACTCAAGGATAAATGCCTCCATCCAACAACCAACACGCCATATGTCAAAATGGCTGTGGGAGGCAAAGATAATAGCCCAGAGGGCATGGCTGTAAGTTTTGGTTCTTCTTTACCTAATATCTATCATAGTTTGTGCAGTAAAGTTAGTTCTAATGGTTGTAGGGAGGTATCACACACGCTTTTGTTGAGGAATTCGAGAATGAAGAGGATAGAAAGTATTATTTGGAGAAGGATCCTGCGCATCTGGCGTTTGTGAAGAGTGTTGGACCGCTGGTGAAGAAGGTTCAGGTTGTGGATTTTACGCCTGGTGTTTTTTAGATGGTGTTTCCATATCTGCAGCTGCAGCTGGGAAGATAGCATAGTAACAGCATCGCTTAGAAAGGGTGTTTCTTGGATTGAATTAAAGTGGTTGAAGTCTCCCAGCTATTTGTAGGTAATCTACCAGCAGTCTCCGTCTGCATCTACTTTTTGCAGGAGACGTACGGATTTGCAAACTATTTCTCTCTCTTTTTTCTTGGAAATATTTACACGAGAGGAAACAAGAAAGGGACATTGCCATCTCGATTCTCATTAAATCTCTTTTGCTTTATCCTTCAAATTTGTAGTAGAAGTTGGCTTAATGTTCATCGTTCCTTCTCCACGAGCTTAGTTAGTGCCGCTTTTACCCCGCAAAATCTCATCTCTCATATGGGACGATCAAAGCAAACCATATTTCAAGCACCAACCTCAAATGGAAAGCCAAGTGCCGATCCGGTCCGTTTATCTGCACCCCAATCCTTCGAGAAAAGAAAGACCGAGAGGCCATCACTATATTTTCTCTGGGGTAACGGACTTGACCGGGATGCGGGGCAAGTTGGAAAGGCGGGGCATACGTAACCTTGTTTTCCTCGTGCAGTTTCCAGGTTTGTAGCTACCCTTAGCTTCATTCTTCTTCATCAACATTGGTTTGTTCCTGGATTGCTTCGCCGAGGTTGAATTGATTATGCAGTCAGCAGAGAAAAATTCTGATGCGGGGATGTGATGTGTTACGGAAAGTACCTAATGGATTGCTGCTCTTCCAATTTTTGCCCGAGGCAATTCAAGCTACTAAAGATCGGTACGGCCTATGAGATTTCATGACGTGTGCCATTCGGGGACGTCATCTATGTTGACTACATAAGGTATTGGTAGGAACAAATAATCGGGGAAGTTGTGCTTTCTGTCAACAAAGTCCAGGGTCTCTTTAAAATTCACCCCTCTTCATCTCTCCTTGTACAACCTCACCGCCACCCCAGCCCCCTCTGCTGCTGGGTACCTGCTGTATCTACTTAATTTTTAATCACAGATTAACTCCTGTAATCCCCACAGCAATTGAGACAATTTTTCAAGATGCGGTTCCTTTCGAGTTTGTTCCTATTTTGCTTAGGCTTCACAGCTAGCACAATTGGTGCACCGGATACCCAGGCAGAGGATTTCTCTGTTCTAGACAAATCAAATTATAAATGGGATGAACCAACATGGTCCTTGACTACTGAGAGATTCCACCCAGGACAGTATCAGTCACGCCTTTCTCTTTCCAACGGGTAACCATCAATTGACTCCAGTATAATTGAGAGAGAACTAACTAATCAATTGATCAGCTACCATGGAGGATCCCTCGCCTCCCTCGGTCCCTTCTTTGAAAAAGAAGCCAATCAAACTGATCCCGGTGGAAAACAACCAACAAACGGGTGGCCCCTATTTACAGATAGAATATCCTTTTATACCATTTCTGGTTTCTATGGTATTCAACCAAATGGTTCTGGTACCAATTACCCGGAACTGAATAAAAATGGATGGGAGAGTTTTATATCTGGACTGCCTCACCCAACCTCTGTTCTATTCGCATTCGGAAACCATAGTCTTGATGCTGCAGTCAACAAGACGACAATTTCGAATTTCACTTCATCAATCTCATTCAAGACGGGAGTTGGAAAATGGGCCTTCACTTGGAGTCCGGTCAATTGCACTTCTACATTCAACCTTACTTATGAAACTATATTCAGCAGAGAAAGAGCCAATGTCGCAGCCGTGAAGGCCACAATTACCTCGTCAGGCGATATAAATGGAACGGTTACAGATTTACTCGATGGTAGAAGCGCGGTTCGAACCGACTTCAATGAGAAGGGATTGAACAACAACAGTATAATCTACACATCTGTCCGCCCCACAGGTCTCCCAAAGAATGTCGCTTACATTGTTTCCGGTTTCAATGCCTCAAACCCGTGGACCAATGCGTCTTCTCGAGCCCCAGCAAGCGGACCAAATATCCCAATCGATGATTCGACAATCGGACAAAGTTATGGAATCAATCTCAAATCTGGGCAGGTTGTGGAGTTTTATAAATATATCGGTGTAGCATCGAATGACAAATTCATTGATGCTAAATCAACCGCCGAAACTGCACAAACCAATGCGCAAAGCAGTGGTTGGGACGCACTCCTTCGGGAACACATCACAAGCTGGGCCAAAGTCATATCTACCGAGTCGGTAGATGATTTCACGGACCCAGTGACAGGAGCATTACCAACTGATTCTAACATCATGGCTCTACACGTTCAATCCAAGGCAAATTCATACTACCTCCTTCAAAGTCTCCAGCCAGATGGAAGTGGATTGAATGACAACAGTATTTCAGTGGGTGGTTTACCTTCGGATAGTTATGGTGGATTGATCTTTTGGGATGCAGATTATTGGATGTCTCCTGGGCTTATTCTCACTCATCCAAACTGGGTGAAGCAGATTGCCAACTTCCGGATCCAACAACATAAGCAAGCTTTGGATAATGCAGCCTTCAATAATTATCCCAATGGCAGTTCGCTGTATTCTTGGACTGCTGGTCGTTATGGGAACTGTACTGGGACTGGGCCGTGTGTGGATTATGGTAAGAGCAACTCTTTTTCATCATCTTCCTCTGAGTCACTATTCGAGTAGCATCTTCCTGATTTCTCTCCACCATTCTCATAAGCAAAAATGCAGTACTAACACGTTCCAGAATACCATCTTAATTATGACATCGCATCTAATATTTTGCAACTTTACAATGTCACCGATAACAAAACATGGCTTGACAACGGTCCAAGAGATGTTCTTGAGAGTACAGCTGTCATGACAAACCATCTGTTGACCTATAACACAACAACAAAATCATACTGGATCAAAAACATGACCGACCCCGACGAGTACGCAAACAACAAAGACAACGGAATCTTCACAATCGCTTCAGCCGCTGATTTCCTCAAGCAAATGAATTCCCTCCGAACTCGCGATGGGCTCCCTATCGACGAAACATGGCAAGACCTAAGCGAACAAATTGCTTTCCCTGTAGCGGCTTCGGGAATCTCCAAGGAATACGAAACAATGAACAACTCCGTAAAAGTAAAACAAGCAGATGTCGTACTTTTGAACTTCCCTCTCAATTACATGCAAAACTACAGCACGTCAGCAAAAACCAAGGATCTCGATTACTACGCCAACAAACAATCCGCCGAGGGACCAGCAATGACATACTCAAGTTTCTCTATCAACGCGAATCAGTTATCTCCATCCGGTTGTGCAGCATATTCTTATTTCCTCGCCGGTGTTCTATCTTACTCCCGTGGACCATGGTTTCAATTCTCCGAACAGTCTGTAGATGATGTGAAAACAAACGGCAACCAAAACCCCGCTTTCCCATTCTTAACAGGTCACGGAGGAGCAAACCAAGTCGTGCTCTTCGGATTCCTAGGCGTAAGAACCGATCAAGCCCTACTATTCATCGACCCCTCCCTCCCCCCTCAAATCCCACACGTAAAAGTCCGAAACTTCCACTACAAAGGCGTCACTCTCTCCGCTACCATGAACAACACTCACACAAAGCTCACTCGCCTCCGTACACCCGCTGCAGTCGGCGTCCCAGACGCTTACGCAAACTCCACATTCCCATTCATCCTCGGTTCTCCTGCGAACCCGGATTCGACACATGCCGCATACACAATTGCCCTAAACCAAACTTTGGAACTCCCAAATAGGGTATACTACCAGAACCTCACCGTCCCAGGTAATCTCCTCCAATGTCTACCCGTTTCTTCGCAAGATAAATACGTACCCGGCCAATTCCCCGAAGCAGCAACCGATGGCGCGACCGCGACGCGATGGCAACCTGCTACAAACCAAACTGCTGAGTTGTTAATAAATATGACTTCCATCCCTGCTACTCCTATCAAAGGGATTTACTTCGACTGGGGCGCTCGACCGCCTTTGAGAGCTACGGTTTATTTAGGGAATAAGACGGATGGGAAGGTGGTTACGGATAGGGTTACTGCGTTTGTGGTTAATGATTTGGTTGTGGAACGGCCGTTTAATGCATCGATGGAGGCGTTGAGTATGGATGAGGTTGTGCCGGTTGTGGGGAATACTACTAGTTATTTGGATGTTGGGGGGGCGTGGAGTGGTGGGTATGCTATGCTTGCTGTTGAGGGGTGTAGAGAAGAAGATGGGGTTGGGGCTACGGTTGGGGAGTTTGTTATTTTGAAGGCTTGAGTTGCTTTCCTTTTTTTGGGGGGGGGGGGAGCCGCTGGTGACTCAGCTAGGTCAAGTAGTGAGAATGGTGGAATGGTAATTAGGTGATGTGATGGGATTGTGAAAATCGGGCAGGCAGATAGGACGACTTGAGATTGGAGTTTTTGGGATGATACCAATTTGTTTGCCCTCTTTTTTCCTCATCAATCTACAGCATAAAAAGTCCTAGCTAGTTAATTAATTTTCAAAATATTCCGTGCTTTCAGACAGCAATTTACAAAGAATTTAGCCATTGGTGAATATAAACACTCTCACGGGTTTGCGTAGTTATGAAATCTCTTGGTTTGGTAATCCATCTCCCAGTAATTTACTACCCTCGTCTTATTTCGTAATATAGTCTTACCCGAGGATTTCCACGGAGATGACCGGGTGTCTCTCGGATAGCGCTGCCGAGAGTGAGCGGTGTGGAAAAGTTTCGGTGATTCGGGATTTGAAAATGGTGCACTATAATGAGAGGCGAGTGAGAGAGTGAGAGTTGCGAGGTGTCTATTGAATAAAATGTTGAGTTCTATTTGAAAGAAAGGGAGAACTCATAGCGGAAACCTGAGGGAGTGTGTTCTCTCATTTGAGTTTTAAGGAATGGAAATGAGAATCAAGTGATGATTTTGGAAAGTGGGAGAGTACGAGAGTAGGATGAAGGGATATGTGGCGTATATTTTTGAAAGCAACTGAGAAGTAGGTTGCGAAATGCCTCTCGGTGACCATGAGCAATGCTTTCAACCTAATTTCTAAAAATATTTCTTCGTTGAGTGATAATGAAAACATGACACATCGCTCTCTAAATTCTAACCCTATTCATCAAACTCAAAAAATTGCACACGATGCTCGCTATTCTCGCGCCAGAAAATAAAGAAGAGATGCCAAACAAGAACTTGTAAAAACCGAAAAGAAGAAAACCAAAAAGACAACAAGATCAACCTTCCTTCAAAATCCCCTGCAACACCCCTCTAACCAACTCCAAATCTCTCTCCACCTCAACCCTCCAAGTACTAACAGCAATCCTCACCGCAGCTTCCCCCTCCCATTTCGTCCCAGAAACATACATCTTCCTCGTATCATTAATCCTCTTCACCAACTCCTCATTAAGCTTCTTATCTTTCGCTCTGAAAATCACAATAATATGCGTCTGTTCAAAAGCCGGTCGTTCAATCGGGGTATTCGTCCCCGTAGGCTGAGGACTAGAAAGTGAATAATGATGACTAGGCGTAACATTAACCGGAGGAGGTGGAGGTCCTTGAGCGAGAAGTTCATAGCTTAGACTACTATCAATGAAAGCTGAGATAGAACGTGCAAGTCTGACTTGGCGGGCGAACATTTCTGCTAGGCCGTTGCGACCGTATGCTAGGAGGACGGAGTATACAGGCAACGCTCTAAAACGACGAGAGTTTTCGAGTCCGATGTTTAGGGGTGAGGGGATGGATGACGGGCCGCTTGAGAGGTAGGCTGCGTTTGCGTTTTGGAAGACGGAGAACATGGCTTTGGGGGAGCGGGTGAAGAATAATCCGCAATCGTAGGGGACGTTGAGCATTTTGTGGCAGTCGCCCGCAATTGAATCAGCGAGTTCGAGACCGGAAGCGGAGAGTATCAGGGCTTGGAATTCGGGAGTTGGTGGGAGACATCTTGCGAAAAGACCGAATGCTCCATCGGCGTGTAACCATGCTCCATAGGTATCACATAGCTCTCTGATCTTTCGCAGGTTTGCTATTCCGTCGGTAGCAAATCGACCTGTGTTGACTTCTCCAGCGCTCAAAGCGACGATACTGGCAACCCCCTCCGAAGAACGTTTCAACTCTTTTTCCAGAAGGTCCATATCTAATCGCCATGGCTCGTCTTTGCTAAGGGGGAGGTCTTTCACGGAAGCTCTTCCAAGACCAACTACACTTGCAGCTTTGTATAGCGAGGAGTGTCCCATTGTGGTCAGAACTTGAATCTCTTTGATACCAGCTTTTGAACAAGCGGCCAATAGGCCTAGTTCTCCAACCTCGGAATTTTCTCCAGCTGCTTGAAGTCGAGAATTGATAATCGCTTCTCTTCCACAGGCCAATCCCAAAATATTTCCGGCAGTGGCTCCGGTGGTAAACATTCTTCCATCCCATTGGTCTCCCAGATTCAGGAGCTCAGAAATCATGCTTAACGCCCTATCTTCGACTATAGTACTGACGCTTTGATCAGGTAAATGCACTTGGACATTTTGATCGAACGCTGGTTGGAGTCAGTATTGTCAATTACAAGCTTATCCGAAAAGGAAACAGAGTCTCGACCCAAAATATCCGGAAAGAGAACAAAAATCACCCACCTGTGACGATGTTATCGGCTACCTCAGCAATTGGAAATACTCCTCCGGTGACAAAGCCATAGTAATTTGCAGAAGTTTTCGGTCCATTAAATCCAGGACAAATATCCGTGATCAAATGATCTCGCGTTGACTCCTCTCCCAGTCCGGACACCGGTAGGGAAGCAGGTAATGACTCTGTAGCTGTCACAATGGCTGATGGGGCTGGAAGTGCATCACTTGCTGTTTCTTCCAGTGTAGCTCGGATTTTCGTGTAGGACGAAGTTACAAAGGCCATCGTTTCGAGAGTAGGACCGGTTATATATGTACTAATTCGATGGCGTCCAGATTCAGGACCAATCTGAGGTGCGTGGGGGTAGCGAACAGGTCTTTGGCTCGGGCTGCAGATACAATATTTGTGTAAACAACCTATGCAAATGGCGTGACCGCTTCCCCGTGATGCCCTCGTGATGAGTCGTCGGGGCTTGAAGATATAAAATGAAGTTGAGTCAGCGATTTACAATACGGTGTGGTTATGACTCGTCATAAATTTGGTGATAAGGTTAGTCATGCCCCATATTTTAATATTCCGTGTTTTATAGATGACTTCCCTTTCGGGCCGTGGAGGCGGAAGCGGAGGGCAGATTTTTATGTTTTTCGTCTGTTCTCTCAAACCCACTCTGAGAACCAGCTACTGGTAGTGCGACTTTTTATATACAGGGTTGGTCGGAGAAAGTGACAACTTTGTTAACTTAACTTTTTTGCGGCAACAGCGGTGGTCTCAAATCAATGTCAACTGCTCATTCAAAGGGCCACCATGAGCACCTGAGTACGAGAGTTACCGCCATCTCCCTATTTCACTTTAATCTCCACGAAACTTGCTCTTATGAACTGGGGAAGAGACGGGATGCAGGTACCTACGAAGTCCTGGCAGGGTCTTTACGCCTTTGATTGTGATTACCGGCACAGCCGGCAGCAGTAGTGGGAGCGTAGGACTCGCCGTGACCACGTTTGCAGGAAAGGTCAAGGGAAAGGAGCCAAACAATTCCAGGATCCGTTCCAAATAGTGATGATCTCTCGTGGTCCACTGCTGTATCCGTAGCGGCTTCACCCGAGCGAGGTTCAAGATGTGTGGAAACTGCATGGTTGGCTTTGGATCGGTCTTCGAATTGGGGGCATGGATGTTCTGATTGAAGTGATTCGAGATGCGTTTTCCAGGAAGAAAAGAAGCTCGCTTGCCTCGTTGCAGCAGTATGGAACCGCTTCGTTAGCACCCTCAAGCATCTCTATCCTCTCACAGGCTGTGACGGTCCCATACAATCCCCATCCGGGTCGTACAATACATTGGAACCGGGCTCGACTGCTGGTCTGAAGTCGTCGTTGTCCCAATGGCCTCTGCTGACCGATGCAACAATGCGGCGCTGATATAGGTACCGGTAGTTGAAAACTTCCGGCGGAAAGATTGAAAGTGAACGTTTCAAAAGCCAACCAATATACGAGGATAAAAAACCAATGGAAGACTCAAATCAAAACTTATGAGAGCAGAGATCGTTGATATGGCTAGTCATTAGGTAACGTTGGTTTTTTGTCTCGATATTTCGAACTTGCTGGCACCGGAACGAGCATTTTCCGATTTCGAAATCGTCTCCCTTGTAGAAGCAAATGCGAAGCTAAACAATGCATCGCGGAACATTGTAGGCGAGACTCTGGGTCTGCAGATGGACTCCTTTGGGTTTCCATGCAGACCTGCAGATGCAGTCAGATGCCAGCTCTGGGTCGGGAAGGAGCGACCTTCTTTATTCAGCGGGGGTTTTGGTGGTATCTTGCAGCAGCTTTGCAGAGGCAGTCTAGCATAATCCACCTCGTTCCATTTCCTCTGAACAAACTTTCCAAGGAAAGCTGGACGGCAAAGCACGCATTCATACTATTGGAGGCATGCCGCGCCGTTGATGTTTAGGTAACCTCAAGGCAACACGACAGCGGACTAGCCTTGACTTAGACATTCTGAGCCTGATCACCGCTTCCTTGCCGCTTCCAGTCTCAAGCATGCTCGCTCTCCAGCTTCACTTTTTATCTGGGGTTGTATACATATTGGAGCCTCCACCTGCTGTACGGAGGATACACCTGCTCCCCAGAATCCCAACCTACGGACCCAACGAACGCTCTCGTCCCGGAAATCCATCCCTTGCCAGGCACTACCACAGTGCTGGGATTTTCTAGAGATTTGGTACAGTATGCGTTCTCAAGGAGAAGTTCAAAGCTCGCCGTCAGCCGCAGGGGCTTCTCTTTGGAAGCCCCCACAGGGTGTTCACCGTCGACCCGACTCCGGTCGAGGACCCAAGGTCGAAGACTCCCCCTGGCAAAGTATATACCAGCCCTGCTGCCCAGCTGCATTATCAATGATCCACTATCTTCGTCCCACACAGTCGCTGCTGCTTTCCTTCCACTTTGATAATAAATATGAGCTATCGCATCGCTGCGTGTCGTACGACTTGATCGACTTTTTTTGCAGCTGCTTCCTTCGTTGCACTACAAATCAAGTGTGTCTGCCGCCGTCCCAAAACAGCCATCTTTGATGGACAACCAACCCGGAAAATCCTTCAACTACCGACGTACGAGGTGTATAGCCTTGAGCCCTCATTGCACGTGTACAGATGACATACCTTGACAGGTTTAAATCAAAAGCTAAGGAGCTGGAAAAAGCAGGTCGAAGAACACTTGAATCTTCGGGCTTCTATGTCGCACCCTTCAATATGCCCGTAACGAACTCTGCGCTGGACTCCCCCGCCGTCGGGATCGATACACCCATTGAGCCAGATGTGCGTTTCCTACGCTTTATGAAATTTCAAACAGGTCCAAGACTGACTAGATTGCAATTTAGTCTCCATCCAAGGTCAACAGTCCATCAAATGAGAGGTAAGTGGCACTTTAACCTTTTCCCAGGAGACTGGAGACGATGTTGTACCACCAACAACAATGCTGTGCCGCTCCTGGCCCATCGGCCATCTCATCTGATATTTTCCATTTAGCCAAACAACACAATCTGTCACTGACAGCGTCTATGTGTTTCCCAAAGAAAATGGTAGAACCTATCATGGTTATCGAGCCGGCAGTAATTATTCCGCTTCCACAACTCTTGAAAAACACCTAACAGCCGTCTCCAGCTTACAACTTCCCAAATGACCACAACGAAACCGATCGCCTTGATTTCCAATATGAGATTCTGAAATACTGCTTTCGGGACAAAAACTATTTTGTGCCACTGAGTGATCCAAAAGTCATTCTGGATATTGGTACAGGAACAGGACAATGGGCAATAGAGATGGGTGATGAATTTCCCAACGCTTCAGTCCAGGCCACGGATCTCTCCCCTATCCAACCGAATTCAGTCCCCGAAAATGTGCAATTCTTTATCGACGACGCTGCAGAGGAGGATTGGGCGCTCCCACCAGCCTATTTTGATTACATCCATACTCGAGTACTACTCGGCTGCTTCGAGGACTTTCGCGACATCATCAAAAGAGCATTCTATTACACGAAACCCGGTGGGTATATGGAAAGTCAGGAAATCATGTCGACATTGTATTGCGATGACGGAACAATGCCACCTGACTGGCCATTTCTAGAATGGAACAGGTATCTTGACGACGCCGCTATGTCTGCGGATCGACCCATGAGAATTGCGAACAAGATGAAGAGATGGTATGAACAGGCAGGCTTCGTGGATGTTCAGGAAAAGGTCTTCAAGTTGCCAGTCAACCCATGGCCGAGGGATCCGCATTTAAAGACATTGGGAAAGATGCAAGAAGCCAACTGGCTTGCTGGTTTGAATGCAATTAGCATGGGATTATTCTCTCGCGTTTTTGGATGGAACAAAACCGAGATTGAAGTAGGCTCTTTCTTCGGCAGAGTAAAGTTTCTTGGTACTAACTTTAGCAGGTATATCTTGTCAACGTGCGAAAATCGATATCCAACAAACGAGTCCACGCCTACAATCGAATTTTCGTAGTATGGGGTCGGAAACCCACCGACGAAGAAGTTGCAGCTAAACAAGCGGAAGAAGAGACACGACCCGGGACTGCCTCAACCAGCACTGCCGCCACCACTGCCGCTACCAAGAATATCGAAAAGCCAAGCGATCGAGTGGTTGGAAATGAATCAACAGCAAAGGAAGAAGCAAACTCACGACCTGGGACTGCCGTTCCTACCTCGACAGACTCTCTACAAGACACTGCTCCTGTACAAACGAACTCTTGGCCTGGTACCGCCGTGTCTGATTCTTCTAGCACCGCCAAAGGAAAATATATTGAAGGGTCGAGCGAGAAGGACCCCGAGGAAGAGGCAGGCTCTATGCCACGCACTACAGTTCTTCATTCCGCAAACTCTACTAGGGAAGGTTCGAACGAACGCGTGTTCAGTTCAATGTCCTTGAATGACCCCTCGCCTAACGATGATACTCCCGAGGAGAAAAACATATGACGAAATAGACAAAGCTCGACAACAGAGACGAAAGAAACGAAAACTGATAGGGTTCTCTTATATAAGCATAGCGAGGGCGTAACATTGCATTATGTATTTTGGCGTGTTGGTGTATTATGGATAGAGAAAGGGCTAGATCACTCTCGGGAGGCAACTTGAGTACTTGGTGGGTAGGAGAGCTACTTCTCTCGTATGATATGATGAAATGAAAAACCAATTTTTGTACTTTGGCAGGGGTGGTTAATTCTTTTGTGAAAGAACTTCCTTGCAGTTGGTGAACTTCAAAAATTGCTAACTTTAGCTAGGGGTGGGGACTCTGCTGTTGAAAAAGTGGAGGGGAAAGGTCAGGTCGACAAGACAAGAAGTACATAACATAATGCATTTTTTAAAGGTCTTGCCTCCTCCAGTGAAGAATTTAGACTTACAATCTCCAATGTTTAAAACCAAAGAATATTCCCGCCGAATATATCAGCAATTCGACTGAAGTACCCTCTAGTCATTCATTCCAATATACAAATACACCCGTTCTTAAACTTGGTGGTATCTGCAACGATAACAAGCTCGCAAACCACATTGCTCACACCAGAGAACAAAAGTCGGCATTACTTGCCAACACATACGACAGACCCCTCGACCATCGATACGTGTCCATCGCAGCTCTCGATCGCATCCCTGGTGTCGTTCTAGATTTTCTACATCAACTTGATCAAAATCTTCGCCCCAATCTCCATCTTTGTCATCTATGATCCATCTCTCATCCCATTGTTTGCATTCACAGGTCTTCCATTCTGCACTGCAGGTATAGCAGAATTGATGCCCGCAAAGACAGCTATTCCAATCCTAGTTAAAATATTTTTTAGGAGAGAAAGAGTAGCAACTACATACCTCATATGGAAGCATCCTCGGTTTAACTCAATAACAATAGTGTATTTTTCACATCTCTTCCAACCCATTTTGCTGGCCATGCCCAACGTTTCCTGCAAATCTAGATCGTCCATGCAATCTCCACCATGAGCTTCATCTTTGCAGATGGTGCAGGTTACAGTCTCGCACTTTGGGCACTTTGTTTCGTTTGCGGCTGGGTTGAAATTCTCCACTGCAATGAAAGCCTGATATTCAATATAGGAGCAGTATACTCTCTTCGAGTGGGGAGTCCCAAATTCTACTTCCTTCTCGCGGTACAGTTGAGTCATCTCTGCACCAAAGATGGCAGGTACTTCCTCCGGTGGAATAGGCTCCTTACACTCGCAACAACGGGGCGGAAACATCGTTTTGTCTCTCAAGCATTTGTCGAAGAGTTCTCAAACACATTCCCCGCAGAAGATGTGACCACATGGTGCTAAAACGACACGATAGTTGAAAAGGTTTTCATCGAGACAGAGGGCGCATGTTTTATCTGTCCTTGAAAATGGATGTGGTTTTTTGACGACATCGTTATTTGGGTCTTGAGCGTCAATAGGCGCCGCAACATTGAGCTCTGTGAATTGTTCGAATGGTTCGTCTTCGGGGTCCGGTTCTTCCGATTCCTGATATCGCACTAATCTCTTGCTTATCTGTCGATCTTGGAGGATGACGGCCTCGAGTTGTAGTCCTTCGAGGTAGACTTCGAGGGCGACACTTGAATCTGCCGAGTGAACTGGATCTTGCCTATCTAGGAGCTCTTGGATATCGACAATTCGACATTGGACCATCGCCAATTCTGTTGCGTCGTCGTCTCTGGTCGCCATTGCATTTGTACTTGTTCAGATGAGACGTACAAAATTGAAGGCGTGGTTAAGATATGGAATTGATATCGAAGCATTCAGAGAATCTTGAACTTGCTAGCGCGGTTTGCGTGACGTATGAGTGGCTTTATTGGTTGATGTATACTTGAAAGTTGGAGATCAGTAGCTGATCGAATTCACCTATTCAATTTCGCAGTTGTTTCGACAGAAGCCCCGCTGGTGATGCTCACTAGTTTTCTATCGTAGGTCGATTTGAATTTCCGTGAAGACTATTTCAAGGATAATCCTCTCTCTTTAGCGTTCGCCCCCTGTTTCTAATCGAAGAACTCCGTAAACTTTGGGGGTTCGAAGCAGGTATTTCTCTTCTGAGTACCGGGATCATGAACGTTCCGGGAAAGGTGACTGAGCAGTTTCCGCTTCAACCCCTCTTCTACAGAAAAGACTTCCAGATGAGTTTCCTAGGATAACTTAACTTTTTACAAGCAAATAACTCTTTGTAAGTCGAGAATTTCTTGTAATTCTTCTCATATTCAACCTATCCTTTCTCCTCACCTCAAACCTCCTCACCTCGTTTTTATCCTCATGTATTATCTCATCACTTTAGCTCCTCTTTGTCACATTTCTCCCGTCGCCCTTCTTAGAAATTCAAAAGCCCAAAAGTACGAGCCTTCCAAAGAAAAACTTCATACTCCTTCCCTTGCATGTACTCAAGTATTCCCAGATTCCCGTAGCTAGTCAATCAAACAGATGCCTAGTAATTCAAGTTTCACGTTTGGAGGTCTAATCAGACGTGTGAGTAAACCATTAATTGTCAAGTAAGCCAAACAAAAAGTTGGGACTAAGCCCAGATAAAAATTGGGGCCCAAAAGGTTGCGGGTAAGCTATCAAATTGTCGAGTAAGCTAGCTGTTGTTGAGTAAGCCGGACAAAAAGCTTCAGGGTAAGCTGCCAACTGTCGAGTAAGCTAGATAAAATTGGGGGCCAAAAAACTGCGGGGTAAGCTGTCAACTGTCGAATAAGCCATACAAAAATTAGGGGCCAAAAGTTGAGAGTAAATCCTCAATTTTCAAGTATGCTATATAAAGATTTGTTGCAGATTGTAATCCAGCTTCTCGTTGGCATCTTCTCCTCTTCCTCTCTTGTCATATTCTCATCTATCACTATTTCAACTTCAATTTGAGGGGGTTTTACGAGGCCCATCCCATGAAAATATCAACAACAAAAAGACTAGCAATCAATCCAAACAAACCATCAGCATTAAAGACGAAGTCATGAAAGAAAACATTTCATTGATTCATTTAGTCCTCAACATAAACAAGCCCCCTTTCTTCCGTTCCCCTTCCTTCGACACCTGCCCAAGCCCTCATAAAGAATCCATCAAATCCTAAACCTAAAACCCCTCTTCTCTCCCTCCATAACGCCCGAATTAATAGCTCCCTCTACAAAGATACCTTGATCCAATTTTTTATTCAATCGAACGAGGATCATGCGTAAAGTGAGTGCGGAAAGCATAGCCATGAATGCCATTGCGCAGTTAACGACCATTGCGACTACGTATCTTGGTTCTATTCACATTCACTCGGATTAGCAATCCTTCCATACAATTCCGAATACAAAACAGAGATAATTTTCGCCTTGAGAAAATTTTGAAAGCAAGAGGAAGGAGGGAATAAAGAGGAAAAAGGGGGGAGGGGGCAAGAACGTACTAGCACTATCACTATACATATAACTCGCATAAATACTGCTAGTATTACTAATAGCATTTATAAACGCCAACGCAGCAGCTCTTTTCGCCGGTGGTCTAGGCAGGGAATTAGATATCCAAGCTAGAGCGACGACGTAACCGGTGTAGACGCCTGGAACCATGAACATCATTGCTACATATCTGGGTGCGGTTTTTATGGTTGCTGCTGCGAGGATGTAGGCGAAGATTGCGAAGCAGAGTGGGATGGTGATGTGGAAGAAGCGCTCGCCCGTGCGATCTTTGGGAGTTGTTAGTTTGAGGAGGAAAGGTAGAGGAAGGGGGGAAAGGGGGGCTTACCGGCGTGCCAAGAGTTGAGGAAGGTTGTGATGACTGCTAGGACGTAAGGTGGAACTGTTAAAAGCAAAGTATTGACATCGTTATACTTGAGACTCTTGACCACGGTTCTGGTTTCTTGTTAGCATGATCTAAGTAGTATGTGTGATGCAGTACATACGGAAAGAAATTCGTCACCGTCCCGCTCGCAACAATGCCAAAAAGCATAACCATAAGAACATAAGTCTTGATATCCGAGAATGCGAGCTTCAACCCTTCCTTGAAGGATTGGTGCTTAGCATCAACCCAATCTTCTTGACCGATATCTTCTTCTAGCCTCCACACCGCTAGTTGTCTTTCTTCTTCTGTTAACCAAGTGGTGGTTCTGGGAAAGTCTGGCAGAATAAAGAATGCAGCGATAGCAATGCCCACAGTTATAGCTCCTTCGATGATGAAAAGCCAACGCCAGGCTCGGAGACCATGAGCTCCATCCATACGTGATTTGATTCCAGCTGCGATGAGTCCGGAAAAGGCGCCCGAGATTAGGGCTCCGGAGTAGAATACTGCTGTTCGGAAGCCGAGTTCTTTTCGGGTGTACCAACAGGAGAGGTAGTAAAGACAGCCGGGCTGTTGGAGAAGTAAGTTAGTATATTCTCGCACGGAGTGATTAATGTCTTTTGACTTACAAAATAAGCAGCTTCCACAAATCCTAGCATGAAACGGCATGCGATGAGTCCACCGTAGTTTTGACATCCTGCTGTTGCTGCTGATATGATCCCCCAAACTACCATGCATGCTGGAAGGTATATGCCTGGCTTTCCAATCTTGTTCAGAAATAGGTTGGACGGCACTTGCATTAGGAGATAACCTATGTGATTTTAGCATCCTGCCATATCCCTAAGAACACGTATACATACCAACAAACAGAATTGAAACACTCGTTTGGAACTCAGTGTCCGTCAAATTCAAGTCTGTTTCAATACCAGCCAATTTGGCAGCTGCGATGTTATTCTTCAACCACTAGTCAGCGTATGGCAATTTGATTTACACTTTGAGACTTACCCTGTCCAGGTAGTTCATGATGTACATCAGCACAATCATCGGCATTAATCTGATATCAAGCTTTCTCTTCAATTTGGATTCCACTCCCAACCTCTCCTCAGGTGTCATATTGCGAATGAATTCAGGTGCTTCAAAGACTTTGGCGGCAAGTGCAGGTGGTAAGGCGGCAGTGTTGGAGAGCTTTTCATCATTGCTCTCAATTTGTTGAGTTCGTGCTTCCTCATCTGAAGCGGAATCAATTTTACCCACCGTGTTACCCTTCTCCTCATGGTGTAGAGTAGAAACCATGGTCATTCGATATTGCGCTCACTCGTAAATACAAAGGTTTGGAGACACAAATGGAAACTGAATAGTCGCAGGGAAGTGATATGAAGTAGTTTTAACGTCAAAGACACATGGTGGGGAGGGGTGAATGGTTGGGAAGAGATATATCATCGTCCCACCGGCTTTGACCTTTGCAGATGAATTGCCTTCATGGGTAAAGACCACATTCAACCATGTCATAGAAGAAGCACCACAGGGTTATCGGAATTCATCCGGTTATCCATGCTGGCCTCGGTTTAACGCTCTTATCTTTCATTGGATGAGATGCTGTGCGACTGGCATATTGACGGGACATTGTAACCCTACAAAGCCCCTCCTTCATAGGGGGCGGGCTTAAGGCGGGGTAAAAGCACCAAAGCAAAAGCTTCGATCAACGGGAAATGTGGCGATCCGGGGTACTTGTACGGAGTACTTAGGTAACTAACTTATGTAGTTGATAAGCGGATAAGGCTATCATATACTAGGAGAGGAGAGGAGAGGACATCGGATTGATTAGAGCTTTGATGGCGGATTCGAAGGAATGTATATCTTTAAAAGACCGTTTTTGAGCCTCTCCTCCATCCCGTTCACAGCTGGCCGTCCGGTTCCTCGGTCTACAAACACATGAACGAGCTCCCCTACTGCTTTCACTTTCTCCTCTCCTCGTTCAAACAATCCAATCTCGTAGGTCACACTACTCTTTCCAAGCTTGTTGACCCGGAGAGCCAGGTCGGCCATGGCGGGAAAAGCAATACTCCCGAAGAAGTCGCCGTGAGAGTGAACGACAAGTCCGTACTGAGAACTGGTCGCTGGTTTCAATCCACACTCTTCTATGAGATAGGCATTGACGACCGAGTCGAAGAGAAAATTGTAAACGGAATTGTTCATATGATGGTACATGTCATTGTCGTTCCTGGGCTTGTTTAGCTCGTCTTCCACTTATCCAGGGCTAACTCAGTTACCATCGTGTCCGATACTCGAGTTGATAGGGGTAGTCGGCACGAACGCGGCTCTTGGGTTGATTGTGTGACATTTCTGTTGCTGTTGTTGCTGTTGTTCCTGTTGTCGTTGTCTATTCCCTTGCAATTCTGATGTTGATTTCTGAGACTGTGTTGGGTTGCATATCAGTGGAAAGGAGGGACTTTTGGGTGGAGTGAAAGTGGATTTTCCCGGCCCGCAGAGATGCGCTGACGCTGGAAATATTTCTAGACGGGAACCTCTCACGGCTCACCAAACCCCCTTTCACTCCACACCTGCACGGCAGCAGCACACTCGTTCTTCTTTTACTTTTATTGTATTTGTACCCCTCCTTCACATATCTACAACACCCAACCCCGCTGTGGCGCCCTCACCTCGCATCCTCGCGTTATTAGCCCAACGCGCAGGCAAAATAAGCTTAACTGGCACTCCAACCATGGCGCTCGTCGAGATACCGCAACCCGACCCTTTTCCTCAGCTAGAAGAGAAGAAACCGATGGAGGAACCTCCGGCAGTGGTGACTACGCCTTGCGACCCGTGGCCACGGCCCTACTACCTCGAGAATGGACTTCGGCGCGTTGCACCTTACCACTACACCTACAACACTTTTTGCAAAGAGAGATGGCGAGGCAGAGAGCTATTGGATATCTTCTCCAGCGAGTTCCGCGATAGGCCTTTGGAGTACTACGTTCGTAATACCAGACCCCCCCCCCCCAAAAAAAAAAACGTTATGATGTTCGTGCTAACTAAATTAGAAAGACGCAATAGAACGAGGGGCTGTAGTCGTCAATGGCAAAAAGGTTCCCACCCCAGACCACATTGTCAAGAATGGCGATGTTATTTCTCATACTCTCCATCGACACGAACCACCCGTAACCGCTCTTCCCATCTCCGTTCTACACGAGGACGAAGACATGATAGTCATCAACAAACCTGCAGGTGTGCCTGTTCACCCGGCTGGTCGATACAATTACAATTCAGTGGTGGAAATAATGCGAGCCGAGAGAGGGCATGGTTGGAATCCGCTGCCGTGCAATCGACTCGATAGGTTGACCAGCGGCGTGATGTTCATTGGGAAAAACGCAAAGGCAGCAGAGAAACTTAGTCTGCAAATTCAAGGACGAACTGTCCGGAAAGAATACATCGCTCGAGTCAAGGGTGAATTTCCAGACGGCGAAGTCGTTTGTGATATGCCAATTCTACAGATATCTCCAAAATTAGGCTTGAATCGAGTCCGTGCCAATGGAAAGGCCGCTCGGACAGTGTTCAAGAAACTGGCTTACTACCCACCAGTGTCCCAGGGCGTCGCAGAACAGAGTCAAGATAAAGATGCAGACAAAGAGGGCGCAGCAAGTTTCATGGGAGGGAAGGAAACGTCCAAAGATCGAGGATACTCTGTGGTCAGATGCCTTCCCGTGACAGGGAGAACCCATCAGCTGCGAGTACATCTCCAGTTTCTTGGCCATCCCATTGCAAACGACCCTATTTACGCGAACCAACGAGTGTGGGGTGCCAGCTTGGGTGCGAACGATGGGGATGGGACTCAGGATAGCGACGAGGACATTATTACCCGTCTTGCACGCATGGGGAAATCAGAAGTAGCTGATGCGGTGGCATACCACGACGAGATGGTAGATGAGTATAACAAGAAAAAGGCTGAAAAGATGTCGGGGGAGCTATGCGATATCTGTCAAACACCTCTATACACAGATCCCGGTGAACAAGAACTTACTCTATGGCTTCACAGTCTTCGATATGAAGACGCGGGTGGATCGTGGAAATATGTTAGCCCTCTTCCAACATGGGCTATGCCTCCAGGTGAGTGCCTACAGTCAACACATTCGACATGTACTAACCAATGATACAACAGATGGCATGGAAGGTCCTACAGAAGTTGGTGGGATGGATGAATTGGTAAAGGCGGTCAAAGATGAGAATCCAGAGATTGCATAAGTATGCAAATGCCATGAATTGAAAGATCGACGATGCAAATCGCATCAGCCTTGAATTTGAATAGGTAAGCCGTCTCTAGTTCCTTGAAAACGGACCGGAAAAGCGGCAAACCGAGAGTCCATTGGTCAGTCGATTTCAAATGGCTTCCTTCGTTGGCTTCTAGAAGCGGTGTAAACAAGACGCGGGACAGCCCATCGACGCTGGAAACACTACGGAGTTTAAAAAAAGGCGAGTTGTGGCCCCCGATACGAGTACTATTACTTAAAAGTACTCGCGTCTTCTCAAACATGGCGCCCCTGTTTATCCGAGACCCTGGAAAGTGCTTGAATATCAACTACTTTCAGTTCGTCTTATTGGCAAATGCAACTAGCCCGAAGCGAATAGCTACTAGTACTATTTTATCTAGCTAGGTATCCACGGCATTCCATCATTTTTCCAATTTCTCTGCACTGTGTGTCCAATTTGTTTACTATCCAGTTTCATTGCACAACCCTGCACATGTTGTTTCCCAATGTTGATTATATAGTCAAGACATGCTGAAATGGGAGTTCAAACTGCCATTCCCATGTTTCACGCAACCTTTGAGTTCCGTTATAATCGCCACAGATACTAGAGCTAAGCAAAAACTCTATTCTCACTTGGCACACTACTCTTCCGGACACCGATCCCCATACTCTCCCCACGATAACCAAGTGGTACATCGCTTCTCATCATCGGCGCCCACGTGCAATCTTAGGTTGGAGGGGTTTAAGATAGCTCTGCTTACAGCGTGTGTTAGGTACGCGTACCAGTTTGCAGGCAGGCTTGGACAAACGTGGCGCAACTCTATTGCGCTTTTGTTTGCGCAGGCATACCCGAGTCCGCGGGGGCCTGACTATGTTTTTGCTATCCCCTCCTACAACGTAATCTATAAGGTAGGGCTTTTTTGTGAACAGGACACCTTGGCACGCTATCCCCAGGGGAATGGGGCTTTTAACCTGTTTCTTTCGTATAAGACACTTTTGTCCCCCACATATTTTCGGCAGGGGAATTTAGAAAACCACATTTATTCGATTCATGATCTGTAGGGATCAATTTTTACCTTACACCACTTATCAGAGGGGCGAGCCTGTTGGTGGCTGTTCATGGAGCATGTCTAACGACAAGATCAAACTCGAGTTCGGGAGGCAATCAGAGGATGAACGATTCGAAGCTACTGACGGTGCGGGCGACAGTAACAGTAGCAGCAGCACCAAGGCTGAACCGAGACGCAGAGGTAAGAAGCAATTTGAGGGTTGAATTTCTGTATTTGCTGGAATTTTGCAATTTCGTTTTTGGTCTCTAACTTTACCAGCTTCTCGTGCCGGAACTCGAAGTGTGGCGACCCTGACAGAGGCCCAACTTGCAAGAAAACGAGCAAATGATCGAGAGGCGCAGAGGTCGATTCGACAGAGGACGAAGGATCGAATTGAACGCCTGGAGCTGCGGATAAAGGAATTGACAGAAGGACAAAATGACGAACGATCCTTCGAGGAAGTTCAGAGGAGGAACGAAGAACTTGAGGAGGAACTTAGGCAGATGAGGGAAGGCATGCCTCACTACGAGGATAATATTCCCTATCCCAACCGCTCACTCAGACGTTAGTAACCTTCATGATCCTTAAGAGCGGGCGGACAAGAGTGCCATTGATATGAAATACTCGGAATATCACATGTGGCGCTTCTTTCACCGGTACTTTGATTTGCTTTCCCTACTTCGCGTCAACATTCTTTGGCTAACAATTTCTTCTTCAGCGGATCACTTAGGTATACAAATGCCGTCACGGCCGGCATATCGCGTACCATGGACTCTATCCAATGTTAGCCCAGGGGCAACAGGGCTATCTACATCATATCCAACCCCTGGTTTCAACAGCGTATTCTCAGGATCAAACTACTCACCTTCCAACGCTGGCTCTCCGCTGTCAGAAATGGGCTCTGCGAGTGACTATTTCGGCAGCTTCGACGTGGAACCCCCACAAATAAGTGCTCCTTCTCTTGCCCCTCCCGTTGGGCGTGGTAGACCTGGAATGGGCAGGCCTGGAATTGCTCGAAGCGTGTCATACCCAGACACAAGCTCAAATAGTCGTGAGTTTCTTTGGTGCATCTTCATCTTCTCTTCTTTGACACGCAAACAGAAACACAAGCATGGTCACCAAGCCCTTTTGGATTTATTGGTATCGATGAAAACCTTGCTAGTTGCAACTCTGTAACATCTAATATGCAAAATGTTAAAGCGCGCCGCATGTCTTCGATCCCATCTTCCAGGCCATCAAGCGCCTCCATAACTTCTATGCCAGGTTCATTTACGAGACCCTCCAGTAAAAATGATACTATCTTGTCAAATCACTCTATCGCAAACAGTTTCAGTCACTCGAATCGGCATGGCAGTCTCTCATCGAGCCCTGCGCTTTCACTTGCGACACCTACACCCACAATCATCTCTTCAATGGCAGATGGACCACAAGCAATACACCAAATTCCAATAGGCATTCCTCCAAACAGTCCACAGATGGGATTACAAATACCTCATCAAACCTCCGCGAACAACCCTTCCTCCTCCCCAATGCAAGTTTCACAACCTGACAACCGATCACCGACAATCTCATCTCCACTAAGCAGCTCCCTCCCTCAATTAACTTCCTCATTCGTAAACCAACCATCCCTCCACCCATGGGAACTCCCCCTAAGCTTTCTCCCTCCCACAGGACCAGTCGACGCACTCCTCATCGGCATTCTCCAACGCCAACAAAGCGTCGCCCTCAGCGGCACCACAGGCGAAGAGCTAACCGGTCCCCCAAACCCCTCAGTCCAAGCCCTCATCCATCCCACAAAATCCAACGAAGTGCACCCCGTCTCTTCCGTCCTCTCGAACCTCCTCCAACGCACCGCCCTCCGCGGGGTCCCCGAAAAAGTCGCCGCTTTATTCATCATCTACCGTCTTATGCAGTGGCAAATCTTACCCACGCGAGAATCATATAATAACTTGCCGGAATGGTATCTTCCTCGTTCTTCGCAATTTGTGACCCCCCATCCAATTTGGGCAAGCAAGATTATCTGGGGGAAGTTGAGGGATGTCGTTATTATGAAACAGGGGGTTTATGCGACGGATGAGTTTCAGCATATTTATAATGCGCATTTGAATGTGAATTGGCCGTATGGGGATCAGGATGTTCTTGTGGGGGTTGGGGCGGAGGTGGTATTGAGTGAGCGGTTTATGGAGCATGTTTTGCAACTTGGGAATTGGAGTTTGGATGAGGGGTTTTTCAGGAGGTATCCTGAACTTGTGGGGGCGTGTAAGTTGACGGGGAGTATGGATGTTAGCGAATGAGTAGGCGTGGTGGTGAGATGTTCGAAATTGTGAGTGAAGTTGGTGGGGGATTCTTGACTTATGAGTGATGGTTACGTGTGCATGATATTTGGTGGCAGGTTGGGATATTTTGTATGTTTTCATTGTCATTCCGGTTTCTCTCTTGATGATTTTATGATGGGTATGGGGGGCGTACAAAGATTGGATACATTTTAGGTACTATACTTCATGTTTGGATATTGGTTTAGGAAACCTTTTTTTGGATTTGCTCTTCATGATGTTTTGGAGTCTTTAGTTAACGGTACATATTTTGACTTAGTGATTTGAAATACACCTGGCTTTCATCCTTTAGTACTGGTTTCTACGAATCGAAATAATTGCCTTTGGCTCTCTAATTAGCTTATTGAATTTGGATTTCTTGAAGTCCTGTAGGAGTAGAATACTGAGTACAATCTAGTATAACATATCATCAGATCCCTCCCCGACAACCGGTAGCTGCTTAGCACCGGCTCGAGGAAGTACAGCCCTGTGCACGTCCTCTGCGAAAAAACGTGATTTCCAGGAACACCAAAATCGAGAACATGCCCCCTTATATTATTCAACAACCACAGTTAAAGGGGTTAAGAGCTCCGAGAAAATTAAGCTTTAGCAGTCCCTGATTAAGTGTATTTATACTTCTTTATATATAGAGGCGTAGTTGTCTAGTATTATTAGGAAGGGCAAAAACTCGATTTTCGTGAGGCTCGAGTTTGTCGAGTGCCAAGACCCCTGGTCGCAGGCTATGTGGCCCGTGCTAGCCTCCTTAAAAAATTCGCCGCTTTGCCCCTTCTAAGATTCTAAAAGGAGAACGTTTCTAGAGTATATACAATGTATATGAAGTTACTTAGAAAGTGTTTAACTTTAATTATACTATAGGGTTTAACCTCTAGAGAAGTGGTTGTCGTAAAATTAGGGGGGGGCGGTTCTTGATTTTCTAGTGTCATGCACTTTTTTGGTGTTCCTAGAAAATCATGTTTTTCGCAGAGGACGTGCACAGCGCTGTACGGACTCCCCACGTCCGAGAAAAGGAGGCCGCTTTTCGCTTCTCCTCGCCACCAAAACCACCCAAATCATACCAAAATCGTGCACGGACCAGCGGACTGTTATTTATCGGACGTGAAGGGACTTTAGACATTGGCACCATTGACATAAATCCCAGCTGGAATGTCACAAGCCAGCCACGATTGGTTGCGGATCCGATTTTCAAGAGTGGGGTAATTACCTGAGATCTGTTTGAGCAAGATCTTTTGTTCTTGCCAGCACCAGAGGGTGCAGGAATTCGTAACTGACCAAGAGAGAATCCTTCTACCCGATTGATTGTTCGACCAAAACTCTAGAAATTAATTCAGGTATCCTAAAAGACTAGGTCAATTATATTTATATATTTTTTATTCTCCTAGAAGTATTAGGACAATTGTAGAAGGGAAGTCACGAATTCTTAGAATCTCTCGTGCCGGTTCCCACGTAAAGTGACATGTGAGATATCGTATTTAGGTAAATGCCGATACCCGTGTCAGAGACGGTTTTTCGGGTACCTCGGGAATTTCTGACGATTAAGTTAGATCGGTAGTAGTGATCGATCGACGAACTACCAGTGACACTTTTGAGTTTCAACCATTTTAACCGAGAAGTTAGGGAGGGACTAGAAGTTTGATGGAAGCGCTTTCAGATCGTACAGTGCAGTGAAGGTTTAACCCTGTTGAAATTCCCGAAACTTCGCGAGAAGGATGGTATGTAGACCAGTAGGGTGATGATTTGAAGCTTTGTTTGGTGACTCGAGGAATGATTTCTACCTTTTGTTTATGGCTTTCAAAATACCTCAACCTCAAATGGCCTGTCTTGCCTAGTAAACGGAGCACAGCTTCCCATCAAAGACCGAATTACTTATCTCCTCTGGAGATTACACTATCCTATCGTAGAATTTTCCTTACTAAGCTTACCCCGGATTTTAGTATCTAACCAGTAACTGTTTAACTTTCGCTTAGATGATTGGCACTGCGGTTAGTTTATAGGGAAGATTAAATTGGGCAGCTCGTCCCTTTCCCCCCGTATTTGCATTCATATTTGTTGCGGAAATAATCAAGAGAGGGGTTCATTGCGTGAAGGTTGGGTTTCAGTTGCTTGCCACTTGGTTTGTGTAGGGAATTCAAGGCATGTTATTGGCTTGTTCATCTATCGAGTATAAAGTACCGAAGTAATGCGGCATTTCAAGACGAGGCTTTTGAGTAGGTGGGATACTTTTGGCAGTTTTGGGCTTGATTTTTGATTAGTGTATGGGACTAAAGGAAGAGATTGACAAATGGTCGATCGAGGATGCAAAGAGGGGACGAAAATGTTCCAATCCAGTGTTAGTTTTTCGGCTATTTTTTGAACTAGAAGTATTGCTCGAGCTGAGAGTAAGAAGGTCACTTTTTCTAAGCTCTTTCTTTTGGAAAATGTGAGTACTACATGTCTATATGTCTATTTCTACGTCTAATAGTTTAATTCTCCAAATCTATTCCCTCTAATAAACGCCAATTCATACCTGTAACTGCTTCATATCCGTCTTCAAATGTATTAACCAAGAAGAAAAAAAAGTAAAAACAAGGTGCAAAATCCCCGAGACAGCAATCCGTCGCTTCAAGCTCCTCGCAGACTTCGCAGTCTCAAACTTATATTTTAACCTCCGGTGCTCCCCATCCCCACTATACCAGTATTTCAAACTCAATTCTCCTCCCCTTCAACTGCCGGATTCCAAATTCAATCAATTCAGTCTTCTACTCAATTGCCATCCCCAACACCACTCACTCAACACCCAACCAACTCCAATACACCCAAGGGCCATCTCATAACCTGCTCCCAACCCTCCGGAATTAAACCCACCAGCCCCCTAACTTCATAACCCGCCCTCCCATCCAGCCACCACTCCCCTTCAACACATCCCATCAAAGCATAATACCTAGCAATAATAGCTAATGCCAATGGGTCTTTCTCCTCGAGGAACCCCGTTATTTCATTAGACATGTCTTCTGGGAAAGTAAGGAGTCTTTGTCGTACCCATTGGAGAGTTTGAGATCCCGTTCGCAAGGCCTGAATGAGGGGTTTGAGCAATGTAAGGGTTGAGATATAGACCTCTTTTCTTTGGGGAGAGATATGGGGATATTGGAGGAAAGGGAGAAGAGTCGTGTCTTCTGGGATGGGGAGCTGAGGACAAGTTGAAGTGGTATTTTGTTCTTGATCTGGAGAAAAGCTATGCGCAAAAAACTGATAGATTTTCGAGTTGCCAATGAGAGATTTAGTTGTGAGAATCAACTCCCTCGTTCCCCTCTGTAAGCGAAAAGCAGTAACAGGTGGAGCATATCCCATATCAGGGAACAAATAAATAGACCTGAGATTCGCATGCATGGATAGGAGAAAGGAGGTGACAAGCAAAGCTTCTGCATTCCCGGTATTTAGTTGGGAAATATCATCTCGATGGCCTGCGATCGTATTATCCACGAACTGATAGGTTGCTGCGCGGAGGGAAGAGCTTTCTGCATCTAGGGATAGTTTGTGGAGTGCTGCGATGCCGAGGAGGGCGTTGTAGAGGTATGGATATTCCAGGGCCATGGAGGGGACTTTTTGGGTCCATATGGCGGTGCTTGTTTGGGAGGGGAATGATGGCATTTGGAAGGCGGTGGTGGTTTTGAAGTGCTGGAATAGGGTCGCTTCCATGGATGGTGGAGCTGGACTTCCCTCTGCGTCGGGGGTGTCTGAGGGGTGCGTAGATGCACTTGGTGCGAGATGGGAACTTGACATGGCATCGAAGTGACACTCCTTCTCTGGGTTTGGAAATCTTTTGAAACATGGACCGCAAACTGGGCGGACTTCATCGCACTATTTGAGTCGTTAGTCAGAAACCAGAACGGGGATTTAGTATGAGTTTACTTTGATTTTTCTCTCTTTACATATTCGGCAGCCCTTCCTTGACTTCTTGTGGGGTCTTTGTGGAGCTCGCTGGTAGATAAATGTTAAGTCCATTTTAAAAGGTAGAGGGAGAAGTGAAGACTGCTGAATTAATCAAGTATGAAGATCATTATGAGAAACTCACATATTATATATATAGATTCAACATTGAGGGATTTTGGCAAGCTGTTCTCTCGGTCCCCGCATTGTACAGTATCATTTAGCAAGTGCTAAAGTTGTTTATGATCCTTGAGTTGCGCAAGGCTACGCAGTTCAGGTGATGTCAACCCACACTATATATGCAAGGCTCACTAGAGAAATGCACAGCCGCAGTATGACAACTGAAGATTTCTATTCGGGCAAATAACGAATACAAGACCAATGTGGTAGTTGCTCTTCTTAGTTGAAACTGGGACGGTTTGCCTCAACTTTGAGGTCTTGTTCATGATGTTCAAGAATTCATAATCCGTGGAGCCTCCTTTAATGTAAGAAGTACATCAGCTTTTAGCACATTTTCTATTCATGTAAGAAGAAATATCAAATCTGAATGGCGAATGATAGAAGATGCGCAAAAACTAATGCTAGAGAACAATCCAACGAGACTTGAAAGATATTTGAAAAATGAATTTGCCTCGAGGGAGATTGACAACTTGATCCTGTTCCAGTAAAAAGATGCATCCGCTAAAATAGAGCCTCGGTCGAACAGAGCGATATTGGAGAGGTTAGAACCTAATCAATAGATAGTTGGGCAGGCGGACAAAGGAGTTGGAGGGGTTCGGCAGTATTCGGAGCCGCATTATGTCTTTCAGCTTAGTGACCAAGCTTTATAAAAAGTTCGGCTAATAAGTGGATTGCCTGTTTTGATACCTGATATGCTTATTCAAACGCAACGGTGCAGGTAGATATTGAAAAACTGTGTACAAATTAATTCAAGTGACATGACTGCTCGCCGACGAGGAGAGATAAATTAGCAAGAATAACTAAGAAGAGAAAATGAAATAGAAGAAGAAATTTGTGTAATCTTTACTTCGTTGCATCTGAGTATTTGTTTCGAATAGCAAAGCTCGAAGTGAACACTTTAGGAAAAACTCGCGATCAGATCAAATCCTTGGGAACTGTAAAAACAAAATATACAGACAACTGGAATTGGAATTACAAATAGGCAAAACTTGTGCCCCTGCTTTGCATAGGCAGACAAATTTGACCGAGAGACTAATAGGAGGTCTCTATGTACGGATTACTCGGCATAGACAGGCTGGGACCGCAAATAATGAGATAAGCGTAGCTGGATGGGAATTCCCAATAATTCTACTGTGACGTAGTTACGCAGCTTACAACAAAAAATTGATACACATGTCGTGTAAATTTAAGCAGCTCCAGTGGGGCTGGAGCAATTCTAGGGATGAGGTTGGATGAAAGTTGAGGCAGGAGCCTGACAAAGTCGACAGGGTCGGTCTCCTTTCTGGGTTAGTTCTTCCTAAAATGGTTAGCCTTGGATTTGAGTGCTGACGCCAACCAATGAGAAATCTCAGCTGAGATCCCAACCCAGAAAAGTATTTGAGTTGTACGACCACGACGACCACGCGAGAACCGAGCCTCAAAATAAAGTCCGGATGCTAGGAATTAGGAATTGTGCTTTCTTTAATTTGGAATTCACATGGCTCTATGTACGAGCTAGCAGCCTCATCACCTGTTGATACGACGACGGAGTGTCCTATCTCCGATCGCCGAAGCAGCAAAACAGTGGCAGAACAAGTGTGTTGAGAGATGGCTCAAGATTCCTTGTTGCTTATTTTTTGGTCGAGACTCGGGCGAATCAATCTTTTGATTTATTTCTGTTCTATATTGATTTTAGTTGAAGTGGGTCTAGAGGTTGTTCTTTGAATCCCATACCCCGAAGTTCGGTGGTGCCAATGTGTTTAACGAGACGCATCTGACCATATCAAATGCCCGAGTAGCCATCTTTTGTTTTTGCGAGCACATATTCCTTCCATATATTTCACCCCTCATTAGCCGGAAATATTTCCGGGCCGCAAAAATACATTGGTAAAAGGAAGCTGATCCATGAAGTGCTGACTCTGCAGGTAAGCACTGAGCAGTCACAATTACCTTTCCCTAATTGCGGGCGGAGTTTCTGGGGTAGGTGCTACATCAAATACTCTTAACCACGTGTGGAGACTTTATAGAGTCTAGTATGGCGATTTCAACGGTCTGGCAGTATCCAGCTGAATTCTTGTACCGAGCCTCCACAAGTGTTTTTAGATCCAGGCATCATCGACCTATTATCATCGGCGTCATGCAGACGAAATTGTCAAGTACCCGACGGAATTTGAAAATACTATAAGTATAGTCCCCTTTCTATATTTAATTTGTCTTCAACTCGCTTCATTGTTTTCAAGTCGCTTTAGCATCTTCCCCTTTACTTTCATCTTCTCGTATCCAAATCACCACTATGAAACTTTCACTACTTACCCTCAGCAGCGCCCTCGGTCTGGCCCTAGCGCTTCCATCAGACGATGCCTATTCCACAGATAAAACCAAGTCAAGAAAGTGTCAAGATTACAATATTCCACTCGATATCACTTCAACAGTAAACGAAACAACTTCAGCCTTCCCACCATTCAATAGTAACTTGGATGTCGTCAACTTTGTTTTCAATCTAGTACGTCGTGATACTAAAACTGCCTTCGTTCCTCTTTCTATGTCGCAGAAGAATGTCACAACCTCTTATAACATCGCCGGGACCTTCTGCACTCCTACCAACCCCGCCGCAAACCGGTCGACGGTTATCCTTGCAACACATGGTCTCGGATTCGATAGAAGGTATGCTAGTATATTATCCCAGATTTCCACATACTGACATGAACTAGATACTGGGATATCAGAGAGAACGCAGCAGAATACAGCTTTGTCGATTCCGCTATTAGCCGTGGATATTCTATTTTCTTCTACGATCGCCTAGGAACAGGAGAATCAACCAAGTATGTTATTACTCCCATACTCATACAACATACGCGAATTCTAACCTCAACAGGGTCTCCGGTCGCGATGGCGCCTATGCATCAACCCAACTCGCCATCCTCACAAAACTCACCACTCTCCTCCGCGCCGGAAAATACACAGGCTCTCTCGGCGAGCCTTCAAAACTCGTCCATGCCGGGCACTCATTCGGATCCTTCCTCTCAAATGCTCTCATCGCTCAAAGTCCCCAGCTCTCAGACGCTGCTTTGCTGACTGGCTTGGGATATGATATGTCTGGTCTGAATCCCGCAACCGAAGCCTTGGGACTCCGCATTGCCAACGACCAGCGAAAATTTAAGGATCGAAGTAATGAATACCTTGCTCCATTTGACGCTGCAGCCCTCGCTGTATTCTTCCTTCACGCGGGTTCTTTTGAGGAGAACTTGTTGGAGGTTGCTTATGATCAGGCGCAACCTCTAGCTGCTATTGAGTTTCTTACTTTGTCTAGTTTGAATATTGTAGCACCTGAATTTACCGGTCCTGTTATGGTGAGTTTACAAATCCAAGTATTGTTGTTAATGTATGCTAACCAATCCCAGGTTATTGATGGAGAAAACGACTTCCCACTTTGTGGCGGTAATTGTGTGGGAACCTTGGAAGGTCCAGCGAGTCAGTTGTATTCCAAGGCTACAGATGTACAAACTGTGATCCATCCTAATGTCGGTCATGGTATCAACTACTCGAAAAACGCTACCGGGGCTTACAATGTTATGCTTGATTATCTTCACAAGCACAATCTTTGAGGTGGGAGTTCCTACATGTAAAGGATATGATGGAAGGAGATGGGTTGTAGAAGAGTTGGAGCAATAGGGGGATGGGAGAAAGCAGAGACTAGTTGGTGTAGATTTGCAAGGAGGTGTTTATATTTTAGATTGATAATTTTCTTTTCAAAAGTTGTATCATTAACAATTCATAAACTCCTCGGTGGTCCATGGTGACGGGGGTTGATTGTTCACTGACTTATATTCACAATATCTACAATTGCCCCATTCGGTAGAAACTCGCTACACATAACCCCTCATAAATATTATATACACAAATAAGCATTTTATTGTTGCCTTTCGGGGCAAAGGTCAAAAGACCTGGGCTAACTCTATCAAAAACGGCAACTGTAAAATCGACCAAAAATGTAAAAATTCAAAAAAATACGTAGAAATAACGTATTTCCCAGGTGAGCCGATCACCCGGGTGAGCCGATCACTAGAACACTAAAACGCGACACTCCTCTTAAAATATAAAATGCCACCACTAAATTAAGCCTAACTCTATAGTAAAGAGGGTCGCATATCGTGTTTTAATATATTCAAAGTTGTGATATTATTATGCTTGAGTGATCGGCTCACCCGGGTGATCGGCTCACCTGGGAAATACGTTATACCAATGAGGACATTAGACCTCACTCTCTCACAATCACACACTCTCTTCCCTTCCCTTTCTTATCACTGGCTAACAAATACTTAGGCATCTATACAAAATCACTTAAGGATTAACTCTGAACTATCTTCACGAATATGTTTTTTGCATTTGATTTTTCAGCGAGAATACAGAAAGATTCCAAGCTCAAGTATCCAAGTCATGAAAACCTTCTCTTGCTCATTCGCTCATCCCCCCTCTTCACCTAGAAGCTTAACCTTTCAGTGCTGAGAAAAAAGATAAAACAAAGCCAAACTCGAAAATTTCTATAAACCCCCCTTCAGGTTGACTACTCAAAGAACCAACTCCAGAACATGTGCTAAGCCAGCACCCCCACTCACACTCCAAATCTAACTCTCCCCCAAGAACCCCCCTCAAAATATCCAACTTCTAGGAGCTGTACTCTCACCGCGTCCCCACAGCAATAATGACACACTCACACATTCAATCACACCCAAATCACATCAAAAAAAGGTCAAAGGTGAAGCAAAAAGAGTATAGATTTCCCATTGATCCCCACCCCATCCCATCCCACCCCATCCATTCCCAAGTCCCAGTCTCCCGGAGAGATTTTTTTGTTTCTGGAATTACCAATTATCCCATCTATATCAATAAAAACACCGCCCCCGCCATCCACAGCCCAGTTACCCAACCCCGCTCTATTCTAAAAAGCACAAGAAATTGAAGAAGTAGAAAGAACAAAACCCCCATGCGCATGAAACAAAAACAAGGAGCATTCTCATAACCAAGCTCCTGTCAGACATGACCCCCCCTCCACCCCGAAGCCGGCAACCAACCCTATTTCAAAAGTCCTTAGGAAAAAGCGTAAAAGAACCCCCCACTACAAATGTCTTAAAATAAAAAGCGAAAAAAATGCGTCTAGTCGAACAAAATAACAAATAAAGAGAAGAAATTAGGTAAATATACCCAAAGAAGGTAATACAAACAAATAGTGAAGCACTAGCATCAAGCTCCGAAATTTTGTTTTTCTCAAAACAAAAAAATCCATCTCATTAATACCCCCTTCTCCTAGCCCTCCCACTACCCAAATCAATATTCTTCATCTCCTCCAACAACGCCCAAGCATCTCCCCCGCCACTATGTCCTTGCTGGCCGCCACCCATACCACCCATAGGAACCTTAGCAGGAATAGGAGGCGGTCCAGCACTCCCCCGGTACCCCGCGCCGTAAGAAGGAGCATAATTTTCCCCATTGTAATCCCCCGTATTAGGTCGAGGAACACTTCTCGGGTTATGACTATTATTCTGATACGGCGTGATAGGAGCAAGCGGACTCGAATGCGGCGCTGGCATGGCCGACATGCGATTTGCTTTCTTCTGCAGGCGATTTCGTCCGGTGTGGGAGGCCAAGGGGTCGCTTGGACCTGTATTCATGTATACTGGAGCTGAGCTGACCGCCATTGACTGTGGACGAGGAGCTACTCTCAGTTGTTTGCGACCAGAGCTTGGTTGAGAATTACTTGGTGGACCGCGATAGTTGCGATCAGGTTGTTGAGAAGCGTACTTTGGTCCTTTTGATTCCAGGAGGGGAGCATAATTGGACTCAGGGATGTGATCACTGGGATCGATTTCCCTACCATCATGGGTGATGATCTTCTCATCTGGGTCCGGTTTCTCAGTATCATATTTTGCACTCAGAGATGGGGTAGATGTTGACCCAGAAATCTTCGGATTCAAAGCATTATAAGAGTCTGGGCCAAAGGGTATCCCAGAGAGTCTTCTCTGATCATCATGAGCTCCCGGAGAAGCTCCCGGAGAGGGGCTGACTGACTTCCGTATAGGCCTTCTGGGATCTGGTGAAATTCCCCTTGATTTTTGCGCTGGCACTGTGGCACTTGAATAACGACTTTGTCGTTCATCATATGATGACGAAGAAGCTGGAACAAATGGGACCATTGCATTGTTGGAGTAAGAATCATTGTTTGAGTAAGAATGTTGCGATGGCGAGTCTTGGTGGTACTGAGGAGATTCCTGGTATCTACCCTGAGTTTGCACTAAAGCCTGATTACTAAAACTTGATCTCCTTTCATCATAAATTCGTTCAGAAATTTCTTGAGCTATCATCGGGTCCATACCAGCTACCAGAGTTGCCGGCACCGGTGGTAACCCATAATCGTTATCGAGCTCTGGCAAGTGACTGTTCGAGGGTCTTCGTTGGCTTTGTAGCTGTTGTTGCTGAGACATCGTGTTGTATGATGTTCTCGAAGATACTGATGTCCCGGTTTGTGATCGTTCTCTCAAAGAAATCTGGGAGTTTGTAGAAGTGTAACCCATGCTGTTTGAGTGTTGGTGAGATGTTGCGCTTGGGGCTGTATTATAACCCGAGGCAGTACTTCCACGCCCACTTAGGTTGAGTGGAGCAGGCGAAGGAACCTCGCCATATCTTCGATCTTCAGTTCTCGAGGAACGCGACTCACTTCCTCTATGTCCAGAGTACTGACCAGATGGAGAAGGCGGCGCATCCTCGACAGTTGGCTGCATTGAATCATAATTGGAACTGTATCTTGAGTCATACGAATGATGGCGAGGTGGGGATTCCTGGTAACTGCCTCCTGACTTGCGGAATGGGTCTTCAGATTTTGGAGCTACATAGGCCATATATGGCTTTGGTGCCGAATAATTGGACATCGAATGTCGATGAGTCTTAATTGGAGTATCGTATGCGTTTGGTGATCTCGAGTCAGGGGGATAATAGCTAGTCTGTCTCGTTGGAGGCGTTGGGCTGACTTGGTTGCTGTTTTGTCTACCCCCGTGTGCTGGAGGTGGTGGAGGGGGGCCGCCTGGGCTTGGTGGAGAACCAAAGTCTTCAGGTTGAGGAAGCTCATACGGCGTGTGCCTGCTATATGCGTCTCTAGGATCAATCATTTCATCCTCCTCTTCGTACCGACCTCTGCTATTATTATTTCCTTGCGTATACTCATTCCTAACGTATGGATCGTAATTGTCATATCTTTCTTGTGGAACCGGCTTCGAGCTTGGTGGGGTCGTAGAATATCCATTATGATTTTGTTTGTTGTCGTATCCTCCCTGCGAATACTGACTTGGTGGTGTGTTGTTATATTCGAAACTTTGGAGTGGTGATTGGTTTGGAATATAGCCATTGTTTTGATACCCTCTTGGTGGAGTTTGTACGTGCTGTGGGATAGCATTGGGAACCCGATTTGGCGTCTGAACGTGTTCAGGAATTGCATTCGGCGGTTGTTGGTGATTTCGAGGCGAACTTTGGGCGTACTCGCTCTCATTCATCGACGGTTCATAGCCATGAGGTGGTGTTTGGCTGTGTTCGGGGGTCGCTGTAGGAGATTTATATCCTCGAGGGGGTGTCTGAACATGATCTGGAATGGCACTGGCTGGTGGTGGTGCTCCTGTAATTGGATCCGAGGGCAATGGCCTTCTTTTAACCGCAGCAGCAGCCTTTGGCTGTCTTGGGCCCTTGAGCGAGTCTCTTCCGCCATCCTCAATTCCACTAGGAGCCAATTGTTTTGCCTTTTCTGGTTTCTCTTGTTTGGGTCTGGTGTCGTAGTAGGTGATTTCGATTCTGATTTCGCCCGCGTATTTGCCCTTGCAATTCAGATTATGCCACACGTCGCTCTGCCCACCACCAGGCACAATTATGCTTCTCAAGTCGACAAAGTTCTCGCCAATTAGATCCGTCTTCTTGTCGTCGTTGAATACCGAAACCTTAAGCTGATAGTAGTCGGCGGAATCGTGTACGTTAAATCGAAGTTCTTGATCCCTAGACTCGAAGTTAGTATAGATTTATTCGCGTCGTTCAATTCTCAGTCGTACCATCTTGGTGTTTGGCCTCCCCTACGATCGGTCTCCGTTTTCTTTGCTTCCTTTCCGAGTCGTGCTGCGCAATATGGATCTTGTTTGCCAATGGTCTTTCGATTTGGGAGATTCTTCGCGCGATCAACAATGACCACCAGGGTTCCAATTTCAGGGCCGTCGACCGTCATGTCGGAGAAGATGCCCGCTGTGTGCATAGTATTGAGGCCATTCACCTTCATCCTGCCCGACATGATGGGTGATATCGAGTGGTGATTGCTTTGTTTTGTGGAATGTGGGATGCGGAAACCGGGAGTGGCGTGGGTGACAAGGCTTTGTTTACTTGGAAAATGGAAAAATGAAGCTCTAGCTGAGCATTGTACGGCAATAAATGAAGGGAAGATGCAATCAAGTTTCAACTCAACTCATCGTCGCATGCAAGAACGGAGAATTGTAGGAGGGAGAGTTTCGGTGCAGCATGCAAAGCGGATGAGGTGGAGGAGGTGGAACTGGTGTTGCTTGGTGGTGTTGCTCGCTCTCGCACCTCAGCCACCTTGATTTGGTATTCGCCCAGCCTCTTCCAGCAGCCTTTCGGTAGCGAGCCTATCTACCCTGCCCAACCCAGCATATGCATGCGCGTGAAATTGATAAATCTTCAATTGTTTCATCTCACGCATAAGGTACCTAGATATCACATATTTTCATCAAAAATTCATGGCTCAACGATCTTCATAAAAACCATGATGAAATGTACGACATTCAAGTCGATAATCACCATGGCAATCCGATTCGTTCTCCGTCTGCATGGGCCGCTAAGCGATCCAAAAATAAACAGAGCTCGGCTCCTGTTTGGGCCTTGGCTTGCCTTGCAACTGGTAGGGGCGTTCCCGTCAGGCAAATCAAAATCTTCAAAACAAATACGAAAACAGTGAGTGGCAAATGGTACGCAATCAAATTCTCCTCCATTGGTTCATGAATCGTTGCTGGGATAGTATTGGATAAGATGGGGAAACGAATTGGAAACGAATTGGAAATGGAAAGACGCCAGCACGGAATCTATCTATCCCGTCTCCGTCCTCCTGGTCACAATAAAAGCGGCAGTACATAGGTACCTCGTTCGATGTTCTCGTTATTCTAACCCTACAATCCAAAAGTATTGACCTAGACAATAAAGATAAGCGAGCTTCATTGTTCCAACCTTTAAATTATCCTAGGGAGTAGGAAGAACGAGAGAAGTGGGCAGGTACAAATGAGGTACCTTGGTGAAGCTTATCAACAAGCCTCTTATCTTTTTAGCGTGAAAATGAGTGGCCAGGAGAGCACAAGAGAGTCTTCCCGAGGCTAAGTGGGTAAGAAGGCAGAAAGAAGAACACCACAAATGATGGACCTTCTAACTTTTTCAAAATACATGAACAGTTACCCTTCTACTTTCTCTTTCTTTCCTTTCAATCGCTTTTTCGAATTTAGATTTAGTGAATCACTCGCTAGTCCTCGACTAATTCACCAACACACCTGACCTTTCCTTTCCATCAACCAATCAAAACCTAGCTCCTTCGCGCCCCACCCCACCTAAAAACAAAACCCACTCTACCAAAATCTGGTTATATTTACAAGTAAGGAAAGTTTTCTCGCCTTCGGGCATTTGGTCAATTTGAAACGATACAGAGAAGATTAGCATGGCCCCTGCACTAAGGATGACACGCTCAATCAAAGAGAAGCTACCAATTTTTTTGATTTTTTGACCTTTATTTTCGAGGCCTAATGTGGATTTGAAATTTTGGGTGTAGTTTTTTGGCAATTTTTTGGGTTCGCGGGGGTTAAGCGAGGAGGGTCTGGTAGCTTCTCTTTAATCGAGCGTGTCATCCTTAGCAGGGGCCATGCTAATCTTCTCTGTGCACGATGAGCCACAAGGTTCTGACAAAAATTTAGGTCGATCTTTTTAATTATGGAGGTGAGGAGCTGCTAGAAGAGACGCGGTGTTTTACTACTTGTCTACTAGGTACAAGATAATGCAGTACTTGAGTTTTAATAGAATATTCTACTTACATCTCGACGAAAAATAATTTATATAGTTAAGGGGAACTTCATAGGAATTTGAGTCGTTGGTGGTATAGTTGGAACAACGACAGAGTAGGCAGGCACGAACATGATGTATTTACGGATACTGCCGCTTCTAATGGTCATCGCGATAGTGGTATGAACTCAGCATAGTTGAATACTGTTCGAGAAGGTCTAGGAGAATTAAGAAGTCCAGTTTGTAACTCTCCAATCCTTCTGTAATAGTATCTACGATTGCCCGAGAAGATCTGAAATCGATCAAATTTCTCGCGTATCACGTGCATGAAATTCCATTTTCCCTATTACTGATCTAATTGGAGTAAGTACATACAGGATGAGAACTGAACCACTTATGCGAAACAAATCACTTCTTGTTTACCTACCAACAGGGTGTGGGATAGAATGTCAAGAATCTGAATTGGCGACCCACGTGATTTAGCCGAAGTCCAGGGGACCGATTGAAAAGTAAGTAGCAAGAGTCTCCGAAAGATGTTGTCAACTTTACTAATGGATTCAACAGAAGAAAATTGAAGAATATACGAAGAAACTAGGCACTACAATTTAAATTTGATGTGTAAAGCCAAGATATAGAAGTAACTGTGAATGCTATTCCCCAAAATGGTATCCCACATCTCTATCTAGACAGCCCCTCCTCATCCTCGTCTCCTATTGTGTAGTGGTAAAACTAAATGAGTGTGTGTATGAAACTCCAATGATATACCTCAATCCCAAATCTCAAGCTCATGATTGAAACTTTTTCGGAATCCTCCATCCATGCACCATCTCAAGCCATCTTGAGAGAGAGAAAAAAGAGAAAAAGGGAAACAGTCGTTCTTAAAAAGGACAACAAAAAATATCAGAAATCTATATGCAATGCCGCTATACCCCCAATCCCAAACCAATCAAAAAAGGAAAACTCCAATGAACATCGAGAGATCATGTCCCATGTATCTTTTCATCCATCAAACGTTTGTACGTTTACACTCCGGAATCATCACGCTCGACTCCGCTCTCCTCAGCATAGGTCTCCCATGCGGCACAGGTGCTATTAAGGGAATCGTAGTCAATGAGTGCTGGGATTTCATCCACTCGCTCAACCAATTGAAGGGCGAATCCCTCAGATGTGTGCCATCCGATGTGGCAGTGCATCAACCAAGCTCCTGGGTTGTCAGTCAAGAAGGCAATGACCAAGTAACCGGAAGCTGGAAGCATGGCGACGTCACGTCTTGGAGGGTTGGTGGTGGTGAGAGTGGTGGATGAAGAGTAAGTTCCGGTATCCTGTGCGAGGATATAGAAATCGTGACCGTGGAGATGGATTGGATGTGGGATGTTTTGGGTAGTGCTGATCACAAAGTAGACCCATTCGTCGGCAGTGTCGAGCTCGATGACGTGGGAGTTGGTGGTGTAGCTGGTGTTTCCCTCGTAGACTTGGAGAAGAGTTGGGTTGGCCCATTCGACTTCGAAGGTGGTAGCAGCCATGTACCATTTGAACAAGTTGTTGGATTTTCCGACAGTGACAGCAAAGTCATCGGTCTCCTCCTCATCAGAAGCGTTCATGGCGTAGTAAGGAACAAGGTTTGTCATGTCTTCATCGTCACAATTATCGGTGTATGTGTAAGCACTGGTGGTTGGGTCGTCTGTGGATGTAGAATCGTATCTTAGAATACCCTTGATATCTGTGGACAATCTTGGAGTCAGTATTGCCATTTCTAAAAGTACGTTTGAGGAAGACTAGGAGGAAATGGGGTTGTCTAAAGAGGAAATGAGATGCCTGAGGAAATAGTGTTTCAATCTTCCTAGAACAACCTGAAAGAGCGGGAAAGAACACCTACCATCGGCGTTGTCGTTGTCAGAGCAGAAAGTTTGGGGGATAGCCCTGATCCAGTAGTTTCCGGCGGTTTGGTTCATGTTGACAACGACATCGTAGCGCTCTCCCATTCCGATGTTGAGGACGGTAGTGTTGTATGGAACAATTGGGACAAGATCCATGGCGATGACCTCGAAAGAGTGACCGTCAATCATCCATTTGAAGTGAGTATCGATGGCACCGTTAACCACTACAAGATATCAGAGTCAGTATTGCTTTGGAAATGTTGAAGGAGTAGAAGGAGCAAGAAGCTGTAAAGCGAGTATTGAGAATGTGAAAGAGAAAAAAATGTCTCGGCTGTAGGATTACCCCAAAGGAGACATTGCAAAAGGGGTACTCACATCTAATTCTGTATGAATCTCCTTCGGTGACAGAGACTTCGAATCTAGAACCCGCGTCATCATAGGTATTCGTGCCGTTAATGAGCCCATTGTCGAGGGTAGGAGGACCGGTGGTCTGAGCCTGGCTGTACATGGCATCGGCTGTGGCGTGAGTCCAATCGTTCAAGAACATATGTCCCATGTCATGGTCGTAGTTCGCCGTAGCTGGACCGTTGATAATGATACCACCGAGAACACCTTCCCATGCTTGCAGAGCGAAATGGGAGTGATACCATGTTGAACCATATTGAGTCGCTCTCCAAGTGTAGGTGATAGACTCTCCTGGTGCGGTAGGACATTGGGTAATGGAAGGAACGCCATCCATCTGATTGGTATAGTTTTGTCTAATACCGTGGAAATGCAAGCCAGTACCATTGTTCCTATGTCGGAGTCAGTTTGATTTATAGAACAGCCAAAAATTGAAACATACGCTAAACTGTTGGTAAGGTGGACAACAACAGTATCACCCCAATCAGCTATTATAGTTGGACCTGGGAAGGTGCCGTTCACTAAGAGAACGTTTCTCTCAACACCATCAAGTGATGCTGTGGTGTTGACGAGCTCAAGGTAGACCTAGTGGGGTTAGCGAGCTTTCACTTAGACAATTGCTCTGCGAACGCCTAACACCTCTATTCGGGACAAGTAGAAAGATTGTTTAAGAAAGTTTGGAAGAATTAGAAAGCCAATTCTTGATTGTTCTAAATCGTCTCGAACAATATCTGTAAATGTCCCAGAATATGTCGGGTAATGAAAATGAGTGTACACAGAGCGGAGAGAGAGTGGAGTAGAACTTACCTCGACTGTGACTCCTGTATCGGGGACCTCATCATAGTAATTTGTGCTCTGTATGTGTTGTTAGATCAAGAGCTGAAAATAGCGAAGGACGATGGAGCTTACTGTTGAATATTCGCCCCAACATGACCGGTCGCTCGCTGAGTTGTCACAAGCTCTTTTGCCAAGAGAATGAGATTGAGATTGAACATGAGGCGCTGCGTTGACTCCTGAGAGCAGCATAGCCAGGCCAGAAGAGGCCGAGAGGAAAGAGGAAATATACATGATGACGAAAAACTGACGAAGAACGACTGTAAATAATGAAATGATAGGAAAATGCAAAGAGAGATGCCGAAAAGCAAGGAAAGAGAGAAGGAGGTGGATCGTTGGATGATGAGGAGATTATTTTTGGTGGTGAGGAGGACGAGTTATATACAGCACTGTCCCGAGACGTAACTCACCCAATGCGGCTCCATGCCTGCTTCGACTGATCTTGCCGTTCCAACCGAAGGCAAGTCGGAGCTTGCATGCCCTTTCTGGTGTCTCTGTGTGGTCAGAACTCAGGAAACTGACCACAAAACCAATCAAGACCACAATGTATCAGAGCTTCTCCCCACGAAATGAGTCCATGCTGAACACAAGCCTTGGAAATGGATTCCGAGACACCAAAAATAAACTTCAACCGACCGAGGTATGGGAGATCTACAAGTGCCCGATGTCTCCCCAAATCATGGGAAGGCTTAGCGGAGGGTATCCAGCAAGGAGGGTGCATGGGGGTGTCTTCTTCAGGGGTTGAAGTGACAAGATTGGACGGAGGAAGCGAAAATGTTCAACTTCACTGTCTTGCACGCGTATTTATCAATAGTTTATACACGCGTTTCCAGCTGTCTACAGCGAATAAACGAATATACGAAACAAAACTGACAAACGAGGCAGACAGGTGACCTCTTGAAATCAATAGTTTGGTAAAAGTTGAAACAGCTTATTCATCATCCACTACAATATTCATGATTCTTGAAATCTTCCAAGGCAGCTTGTCATGACAAGTGTTGGAACTGGTCGTCTTCAATCATTTCCGTCGTGCTGCCGTGCATGGCCGTTTTCAAATTATTATTTTCAACTCGTGCATCGCCGGTGACATTTTCCATGGTGATCCTCGTTTGTCAAATATTCCCGAATGCTTCTCCTCGAAAAGAACCCGGAGAGAAGAGAGCTGCAATTGCAAACCGGAGCAAGTGAAATTGCAACCCTCTTGACACCGGCGAAGGTCTCGAGTCTGATTGATTCTCGACCTGTTGCCTTTCCGGCATGTCAAATGTGGACACAGGTGGACACGTTCTCGTCTGAAAAAGGTTGAAACATGAAAGAGCCGTTTTACGGCCCCGGACCACGTTGAGACAGGCATCTCCCGCTCAACCTCCAATGCACGCTCCAAGTTCCAGATGCACCGATTAAATGCCGGTTTTACTCAGCCTCGAAGTTGTCGAATCGTCGACGAGGAGGGGAAAGACTCAACGAGTCATTGCGTCAGTGACGAAGCCCCTTGGTGTTGTCGTGGTTGCTTCGTAAAGTGGCTTGAGATAAAGGGGTTGACTACTAGATCGGGTTAGCCATGAGCTTCGTCACACCCTCAATCCCTCAGCCCTGTGTTCCTGGCCCATATATTTTTCGATATATCAGATTTTTCGATGGAAGAACCTCAAGGCTTCGTTATGCGAAACCTTGAGAGCAAGTGGGGATGTTCTATATTTTCTCCCCTCCGGAAATGCCTACAAAAGTTCGGGAGGGGAAGAACGTCTACCCGAAAGCAAGAAGCATACTTAACCATTGTAAAGGTCTGGATGTGACAGTTTTTTCTCCCCCACCCTCATCTTCTTCCTTCATCTCCTACTCTCGTTTTTCCTTTACTTCGATTTCCTTTCCAGCAAATTTCATTCGCCTTTCCTTCCATCAATATGTTCTCCGTCAAGTCTCTTGCCAGTGTCTTGGCCGTCGTTGGGTTGTCTTCCGCAGCTGCAATGCACCACCAAAAGCGCGCTGATGACGGCATCACGCTCTTTGTATATGGTCATCTCTCTCAGAAAGCCTTCAATGATCATCTATGTTAACATAAAAAACAGGCTCCGATGTAATTGGCCCGCCAGTTTACTACGTTGATGGTAAGCTTAATTGGAAATACTTTGAAAGATTATGATACTGACTAGCTTTTTAGGACTCGCCTACTTCGGCAGGACTCAACTTAGCGAGAGCACTGGAACTCAGACAAACATCACTTTCACTACCTCTGATGACACCACCACTCCATGGTCCATCGCCGCCAACTCCTCTTCTGTCTCCTTCAACGAAACCAACTACATGTACATTATCCCATCTTCAGGTGCCTTTGAGCAGGTTGGCTTCGCTACCAATGCCTCAGTTCCCACCGGTGGTGTCACCAGCGGGTTTGCTTGTGAGTACTCGTGCTCTCAATTCCCCATTTCTCTTGACGCTGATTATTCTAGGGTTTGGAAAATCTGTTGCATATGCTGCAAGCTCATCCGACTACCAACTCATGTTCTACGGTCTAGCCACCAACACTACCGGCGTTTACGGCTTATACTGGAACGCTGGCACTCTCACCGATGGTGCCTTCCCCGTCGCTGTCAAGTCGACCCCTCCTACATTGGCATAGGAATCTCGAAAAGACATAATTTCCTTGCAATGTAAAAAGTCATGGGTTAGCTCTTTGGTGTTGGGCGGTGGTATATAAGGGTTTGAAGGGTCTGGTTTTTGTATTGGTTGGGAGTCTTTAGCATATAGATGGTTTTTATTTTTGCGTGGAATTGTCGGTCAGAAGTATCATTATCGTTTGAATGCAAGTTGATATTCAGGGGAAACTTGTCTTCGGATATGAGTGATCTCGTGAACTTTAAAACGCGGTGCAGTTTATAAATAATCGTACCCAGTTCACCAGGGGGTGTCATCGTCCGCGAGAGTGGATTTAGTCAGCAGGAACACCAAAATCCACCAAAACTTACTCTCACGAATGGTGACACCCCCTGGTGGTTTATACAGATATATGAGCGAAAAGGCCTTCGCCTAGATCACGTGGCATCAAAATCTTGTGACATATTTCTCCCTCTCGGAGTAGATAGCAAAAGCGGAAGTAGTAGATGATTCTACTTGTCTGTAGCTCTCGTTGTTCAGTCTTTCTAGGTTAATTTGAAATATTAACCCAAAATATTAACCTAGGTCTTTCGAACAATCGAGTTCAATTGTCCCAAAGTATCTAGGTTAATACTAGAATGTAGTATAAAATTTCGAACAATCGCTTTTGTTGTAAATCGAGACTCCATTCCATCATATATTTCCTCGTCATTTTCCATCTAATCATTTCATGCTTTTTCCTTGACATCATTAGTGTCGGTACGACTTGGTTTGTGATAACTGTCGTATATCGTACGTCTTGTAAAGAGGTTTTATTGATTCATTGTTGTTTCTAAAGAGGGGAAGTTGAAGCTCAAAAGCAAACATCCATAGGTGCAGAATGGTCACGTGTATAACGCAACCAGCCCAGTCAGGGTTGTAGCAACAATTAGTTTAATATAGAAAGACCCATCACTGCTCCATGTATCACCGTTTAAAGTTACTAAAGCAAGGTTCTAATTTTCTACAAGTAATTAAGAAAGTAAAATAATTTTATATAAAAGCTTTTCAAGGTAGTCGAGGTTTATACTGTTTTCAGCCTTCTCGTACTCTCAACATAATTTAGATAAACTAGCAACTTTTAAGTAAAAAGCCAAAATACGTACTTTCAAGATATCAACATTCCTGAAACACAAGTTAACTAGACTCCCTAATCTTACGATTTGTGTTGGGATGAATTAATTAACTTTTTCCTTTCGAACTCAAATCACCTTTACTTGCAGGGTCGATGAATAAACCAGCAACTTTAAACGGCGACTACAGTTAGTAGGAGAAAAAAAACATGTATTGTAAATGAAGCCGAGAACGCCATGTTTTTTTAGAAAACGATCAAAAAGTATTATTGTCGAAGTGAGAGAAGAAAGAAAAAAGAACGAAGAATCATGACGGTTTTAGGAACTCAGGAACTTATGTTTTACAGCTGACTGTAGCATCTTAAAGTAAGTTGAGTTGGGTAGAAATTCACAAAAGAAATCTTCTCGGTTATATTAAAAACCCTCAATTCTGTAATTTATTTTAACATGCCAATAATTTCTTTAATTATTCTGTTCTCTACTACCCCAGTTCTCTAAATATATAAATTTTCAATTTTAAAACTTCCAGGTAACTATTTCTCTTGAAAATAAGTTCTCACGTATATATTTTCCTTCTTTCCTTTCGCTGTATCCAATATTGTTGTACTCACTACGTTAAATACTTTATTTAAAAAATAAAACAGTAAAGATGAAAAATCTCTTCCTAACGATTTGATTATTTTCGCTAGATCTTCAAAGTTCACATAATTTTCTCCGCCTCCTTTCAAACTGGAAATAGAACAGTAACTGGCGTAATCTAACTATTGCCTGTATTGACTCTATACTACTATCATTTCTCACTTCTAAAAGAAAATAGAAAATATGAAGACGATCTACTTCGTAGAAGTCCAAAATACTCCCCTCACCCCGCACATCCTTACACAAAAACCCCCTTGCGAAATGAGTTAAAGAGGGTGGCCACATCGGCTCGTACCCCTCCCTTACCTATATTATAGCTCGGCTCCAGAAAACAATGTAATTAACGAAGAGACTTCAAATCGCTCGCATGAAAGTGGGTTTACATATAATTTACATGTCATGGTACGAGCCGATGTGGCCATCCTCTTTACGACAGAAAATCTTAATTAAGCACGCTCCAGAAACGAAAAAAGAAGCACTATATAAAAGGTCCGACGAAATTAACAAGAAGGGATAACCTGGATAACGTCAACCTTATCTATAAATAGATTTGAACCCAACTCACTACCCATCCCACATTTCGGAATTACCTACCACTCGGTGCTACTATGAACATTAGTTAATACTTAGAGCTTGCAATAGCATCGTGTTATACGAGTTTATGTAAAATTAATAAAAAATAATAAAAAGTTTAAAAATTCTGAATTCAACACACCTTCTCTCGAAATTAATTCTACGTAAAACAAAATAGGAGTCGCAAGACCTCAGGCCTCCCATCTAGCTCCCAAAAACCATTTAAGGGATATATGGTGAAGAATATAGAGGGGTGGCATATCCCCGCGTAAGCCTGAGTGACTTAGCAAGACCTGCCATAGAGAAGCAAGTTATCAAGGCTCGAAGTCAAAACAGACAAAAACCCCTGAAAAACGAAGAAAGAAAACTTTCATGGTGACAACAAGGAATAGGGAACTTACACCTTAAACACTCACAAAATTTCTATAGTTCTCATCTCCCATCCTATATCTTCAAGCGAAGCCACATGGAATTCGAGGTTCGGAAACATAGCAATGCCTATTTTCACGAACTTCCCCACCTCCCTAGCCGCAGGTTTCAACAACAACACAAAACCTATAAACCAGCCCGTATCATCTTCCCAACGAGATCTGAGTGCTGCAAGAGTAATATCCCGACAGAAGTCCTCTTGAAGATACAAATCTTCCGGTTCTGGAAACTCATCAAAATTGCACGCAATCTTGCCTCCAGTTTTGGCAGGCGGGCGATGGTCTGAGGAAGTAAAACGTTTAAACTTTTTATTACTTCCACCTGGATAAGACAAAAAGGTCCTAAAACATTACCAGTATCGACTACAAACGGAGGGGCGAACATGGACTCTGCGGGGTAGCGAGGAACCCGTGGTCACGTCTTGCAGAACTTTCTTAAGGTGAGTTCACCTCCAGTGAGAGCCTCAAATGGGTCATTGTCTTTAAGTGTCACTATGCAGTCTATGACCTCGGCTTGCACAATCCTCCTTGACGGGCACTTCTGCAAGAACAAGTCCGGATCCGCGGGATAGATAGGAGGGAATTCCCAATACTCTGTTGATGGCGATTTATCCTTGGTATTGTAGACATCCACAGCTGTCCAGCTCTAAGATGGGGCTCTGTACTCGACTGGCTTGTGGCCATGACAGAGACAAGTCCAGACTAAACCGTATAAAATATCTTCACGCCAAAGCCCAGCGATGTATGTTGCATGGATTTGACTGTGGAATTCGCAAGCCAGGCCAGATATTGCATGTAGTTTATCCGATGGAACGGTGAGAGAGCGTTCAGCGTACTCGCATATTGTTTTGTACCAACCATCAAATGTGACACGGGGCTCTGAAAGTTTAGCCGAAGGAGAGGAGTCGTTTGATAGACCTAGCATATGATATTTCCTTCTTGGTGACTCGACACAGGATTTAGTTTCCGAAAAATATGTGGATTGGCATTCCCATTGCATTCCAGTTGATGTATAATGCACAGTTCGCGGAGAAAGGATATTTTTTTGCAAAGTCCAAGCGCGTTTCGATAGTACTTCCCGACCAGGAGGCATTTTTCGTCTCAGTAGTATTCTGTCAGAATCTGGAGGCGCCGTTGTATTTTGTGTAGTTGCAACAATGCTGACTACGGGCGACAAATCGTAATTTTTCTCGCTAGTAAGCGAGAAAGCGGCGATTGAAGGGACATGTTCTCTTGATATATCGATGAAGCCACCCTGATCGCCACTCGCGGAAGCTGCTGCAATCGTCAAAACAGCTCTCTTGTAATAAGTGTGCATTGATGCTACTTCGCGTAACCAATCCTCCTGGCTATCCTTGACGATACACAACGAATCAATCCAGAGGAACTGAAATCCGAGTCTCCTGGTTCCTGAAATAGCATCTCGAAAGGTAGCTGGAAGATCTTCAAACGAGATAGACTGCTGGAAACTGAAAATGTTGCAAGTTGTGGTACTAAAGTGTGGTCCTTGTCCCCACTGTATATAATAAGTGGTTTGGTTCAGACCTAAGGTCATAAGTGCCATAGAGGACTGTACTTACACAATGGCTGAGCACAACATAAGCTCCCATCTCCCCAGGTGCTGTAGTTCTCAAGAATATACTAGAATCTTCTCCACTAGTCCTTATGTCCAACACTCTCCTCGGCAAATAAACTGATATTTGAGACGGGCAATAGTTACCATGACCTTTGAGGCATCCACTCATCTAGGTGCGAATCAAGTCAAAACATCCTTCTTTACTAGGTTTGAGATAACTTTGTACTCCAATTACCATTGCTCTGAACTTTGTGTCACGATCAACATAAAGCTCAAAATCCGAAAAACGTACTGTATCGCCATGATCGATGCAAAGAAAACGATGTTGTAAGTAGATAAGCTATATAATATCGCAGTAAGGTTACTCGTATCCTCACTAAGCCCATCGTCGACAGCAATCAGCAATTGGGCATACACTTCCTGGCACAGCTCACAGCCTTGTTCAGCAGCTCGTTTTAATTCGAGAACAGAATCGTGAAGACGACGGTGATCCGGTTCTCGGAAGTCGCCTTTGGAGGTTATGGAAGAGCAAGCTTTGCATAACATGTTTCGATGAGAGGGAATGATAGTTTTGGGGGAGTTAATGTTGTCTTGCTTCTGGGTTATTTCGATCCCGAGTCGGTGCATAATTTATCCGAGCCTCGGCTCCCCTGATGTTGCACAAGCTGAACTTGGCCCTCCTTTCTCACAACTTCACATTCCAGGGCAGAGTCCCACCATCCTCTCTTTCATTCAGTCACTTCGTCCCTTCTTAGCCCACCATGGCATCAGCAACACGCCTCCCGTTGAAATCAATACTGTTCACAGCCTCACTAATCATAGGCGTCGGCGCATCTCGAGTCGGATTACGAAGCCTAGTTCTAAAAACCATAACCGGACCCGGAAAATACACGAGAATAGCAGGCCTCCTCATCGTCCTAGCAAACATCAAAAATTTCCCCTATGTCTGGCATGTATGTATCCTCCCTCCAGTATCTCAAATAAACTTTCTAACAAAAAACCAGTATCGAGTCTGGGGCGCAATCCTCCGTCATTGCCTCTTCAACAAGCCGAACATCCCGCCCTCCCTCGCGGCCTCGAGTCTCTTCCTCCCCGTAATATCCTCCTCCCGCGCCCCACTCTGGGAATGCGACTACAACTTCCATAAATCGAACTCCACGTATTTCTCCGATCTAGACGTTACGCGTTCACATGCCATCTGCGCGCTTTTACAGCCTGGAATCAAGGCTTTGCAGGAGAATAAACGCACGAAATTGGTGCTTGATAAAGAGGGAAAGGCTGTGGGAGGGAGATGGGGCATCATGTTGGGGAGTGTAATGTGTAGTTTCAAACGGGAGATTGGGATTTATGAGGGGTATGAAATGTGGTCCCGGATTTTATGTTGGGATCGCAAGTGGATATATGTTGTTTCCCATTTTGTTAAGAAGGGTGCTGTGAAGCCGCAAGCGTATATTCTTGAGGATGGAAGTTGGTTTGGGAAGGGGTTTAGTAGGAAACACTTTGGTGGGAAGACGTATTCTAAGGAGATTGATGAGAAGGCCATCTTTGCTAGTGCGATCTCCAAGTATGTTGTTAAGCTTGGGAGGTTGACGGTTCATCCTGAGGTTCTTCTTGAGGCTTCGGGTGTCTTGCCTGCGAGACCTGGGGGATGGGCAACGATGTCTGCTGTTTCTACCGGGGAATCGACACCAAATGTCTTGGAGGTTCAACAGGAGGAAACGCCACAGATGTCTTCAGAGACAGATGAATGGGATTGGAAGAGGGTGGAGGCCGAGAACAAGAAGGGCTTGGAGTTTGCTGCACATTTTGCTGCACTCGACGAACTACACCATGAGTTTACAGGAAGCCAAGCGGCGGCGTTGGGAAAATATTCCACATTTCTTTGAGATTTTCGGTTCGATTCCTTTCTGCGTTTTTTTTAAATACTTTTTATTAGACTTTATAGACGGATACCCTACAGGATGCGTCAGACTGTACTATAGACCGAATGATACCATATTTCTCTTCGTTATTCAGATCCAAAGATTCCGGAGGATGGTTCCTAGTAGGCAAGAAAGGCGGCAGCAACATTTCTTCTCGATGTTTTCTCGGTATTCCAACACCATGGCAGTATTCAAGTGGGATAATTGAAGTAGTTTAAAATAACATTTCAAATTATCCCAAAAAGTTGGCGATTTAATGTTGTTTTTGTTGTCTGCCGCGAGGATGGCAGGCGAGAAGTTGATAGGATCAAGGTATTGACCATCTATCATATCGGCTGTAGGATTTGAAATCGGTCTCAATCCTCCCAAAAAGCCATGTGTTACCTCGGTATCTTGGGGTCTGAAACATTTCTCCTGAACCTGGTTGAGTCGTTGACGTTATTCGCCATATGAATCCTTGCAAAAGCTCGGAGCGCATGAATTCTTCACCCTCCTTTTAAAAAACAAATTTATAGGGTTGATTCTTTTTGAGCCGCGAACACATGGACGAAGTATTTCTTGGTATTTGCTTTGTCAAGATTCCAGTATTTTTCTCATCCATATGATGTTTTGGCCCCTACCAGCAGAAAAATACCCTACTCGGGAATCTCATGGCGATTTCCATCCATACATTTATTGAATTCCAAAACAAATATCGAAATTCCCTCTCAAAATGGTGGCGCAAAAGCGTACTTCGTACCACCTCACACGAAGTAACACCATGCAATTGGTTCCTCGAACTCGGGGGGCTTGCATTCCGGTGTCTAATAATTTAAATTGGCTGCAGCCACAAACCCATCCATCCACAACCCATCCACAATCAGTAAATTGGCTTGCAAAACCACGTTGTCGGACAGGGATTCTTCTACTCCTTTTCCGCCCTGACCATCGTTGGACGAGTTCTTTCAGCTTTGCTTGCTGCTTGTTGCATGTTTGGGGTCGGGATTTTGGGGAGAGCATGGCATGATCGCCTGAGATCGCCGAGTTGTTTTTCGGTAGGGTAACGACGGGAGACATGGCGTCTATCTGGGGCTGTGAGGCTTTGCGGGAAGAAAGAGCCAGCTAGCCTAGCCAGCTTGGTGGGAAATTTTGTGGAGGAGGGAGATCATATTTAGGGTGGGGACGAACTACTTTAGTAGAAGTAGATCTGCCCCCCAATCCAGAATTCGTTACTTTCTCGTTAGCAACGATCACTGCTTGCTTGCTCGCGCACGAAAAGGACATTGATTGCACCGTGCCGCAGCAGGGACCCTATTATTTTCTCTCCACACCCCCTCTACGAGCGTCGATGTCCCCACTGGACATGGTTGGCAAATCCCCATGTTCAGGTCAGTGTTTGGGAGCTAAAAGGGAGGGGATTCTTCATCGCGTGGTTGTACCTTCGTACATTCCTCTTCCCGTCTTTTTTGTACCTCTCTGCCGTCTTTTTATACGTTTTGTACGCTGTATATACGCTTTTCCGACAACTTGCATCACACCAATCGATTACCCGGCTACAATTCTCCATACAAACCGAGAAATGAGAATTCCATCCTCTGTCTCCGTCATCGCGACATTTTTGATCACAGCGGGCTCCGCGCAGTCAATCAACGACTACCTTACTCAAATCCCATCTTGTGCCCTGACATGTATTGCTGCGGGCGCCACAGCTTCAGGATGTGGCAGTACGGATTATAATTGTATATGTGGAACTGCGAAGCCGACTGTTATCAAGAATATTACACCGTGTATCGCATCGGGTTGCTCGGTTCCTGATGCTTTGAGTATGTTCCCCCAAAATACACACTTTATACATCAAACTAACCAACCCTCCCAGCTGCACAAAAGAACGCCTTACAAGTTTGCGCAATCATTTCTTCGGGTGGGAGTAATACGACATCAACGAGTTCCGGCATTCAGAGTTCTACATCTTCGGTATCTTCAGCTTCTTCAGCTGCGGTGACAGTTCTTTCGGGTTCGGCAACTAAGACTAGTGGGAGCACCCAGACGACGAGCACTACTTCTTCGACTGCTTCGGCTACCAGTGCGAGTTCTGGGGGTAGATTGGAGGGTATGGGATCTTTTGCTGGTGCGAGTTTGGCTTTACTTGCCGCCCTTGTTTTGTGAAATTGAAATAATAGTTTGATGAGGGGAGGTGTATATATGTTGGGTGCAGATAAGGGGTGTGAAAACTATTTCTGTGGATGGGAGGCACCTTTTTATACCCGTCATTTTCGACTTTGAGCGTGCATGAAGCATTGGGGGAGTTGGAGGTTTTTTGTCCTTTTAGACATATACAAATCAATATAATACTGAGGCGACTGTGGCATGTACACAATGTTATGGAACGCTATCATTTGGTCTATCTTTCAAGGCCCAATAACAACATATTCCTGGCATTTCCAACAGCACCGGTTAGTAGCTAGTATCAATCCACGTCTGCCAATCGCTCCCTACTCAAGACATTAGCACACCCCACCACCCTCCATCAGCAAAGAAAACTTACCAAAAAGCGTAGTCTTGCTCACAGCCGCCGTAGCAACAGTATAATCTAAACATCAATCAGCAACCCATACCCCTCGTACAAAACAAAAAATACCTACAAAGTCTCTTCGAAGTATCGATCCCAGCCCCTGTATTCGCGAACTCCTCAAAGATACTAAATCCATATCAGTTCCATCTCTTCAAAGGGGGATAAGAACTTTACTTACGGCGTAGCACCATCGTAAAGCGTCGTCCAACCAAGCGAATTCACAACATCAGTCAACACCGAATTCTGAAAAATAACCCTCGCAAGCGCCCTCCAAGGACGTCCAAGATACACCTTCCCCGCAAGACTAACTCCAGAAGCTGCAGTAATCTATAAATACACCAAGTCAACATCACTTCCCACCTCCCATATCCCATCCCACCCCATCCTCCACTCCTATCCATTCCAAGAAAGAAAAAAAACTCACAGTACTATGATCAAACACATACCAAGTCCCATCATCCGTGCTCCTCGAACTCGCAGTAATAGCACCGCCCCCATTACTAGCAACCGTACACTCACCAAACCACGCCGCCGCCGCGCCGAAAATATAGTCTACCGCCCCTTCCATGTAGCAGTTTGAGTAGTACTGTTTTCCGGACTTGGCGTAGAGAGTATCTTGGTAGCCGTAGAATCCGACGCCGTAGAAGGATTGTTTGTCGCCGTTGGCTACTAGAGCTACTGCTTGGGAGCCGGCGCCGTAGGTGTTTTTGACGTCTGAGATGGGGTTAGGTTTTGTATGATAAGGAGAGGAGGGGAAGAAAGGAAATGGTGGGAGAGTGGGAAGGAAGTGGAAAGCTTACTTATGTTGTAGGCTTTGAAGTTTGCACTGACGACATTCAAAGTTGCAGACGCGTCCAGAGATCCCGCTGTAGCTGAATTTAAGTTACGGGCGAAAGTTACGACATTGGATTTGTAAGTCCCAGTACTGAAATGTGGATTTAAAAACTGGACAAAAAATATCCATGGGGAGAATTACTCTGCGGTGTATCCATAAAGAGTCAAAGCTCCACCATAGTTAATATAAATCTGATCGATGCTAGTGTATGTCCCAGGATAAATCTATTGAGCAAAGGTTAATTCAATTCTTACTTTTGGGAATAGAAATATGAGCACACATACAAAGATGCAAGCTGCAGCTGTACCACTGAGTTTCGCGATAGCAGCATTTATCGTGCTATAAGTGCCGCCGCTGCCTACTGTAAGACAACCAGTTGGTGGAGTGGTTCGAGCAGTTCTCTTGACCAATTCGCTACTGGGCAATGCAGCGACTGTGGAAGTCAAGGCAAGAAGCCTCATAGTGAGAGTAACAATCGTCGACTTCATTCTCAATGAGATCTCTGTGGAATCGAGTCCGAAGAGGATGAAGATGACAAGTGAGAAACTCGGGGGTAAGAGATTGACATTTGGAATAGCGACGTGTTATAAAAGGGAAGAAATAAAGAAATTCCCTTCTTTGCTACTCACGGACACCATTTTCTCCGTTCAACATTTGCAATTGAGAAATACAACAAAAAGTCAATTCCGTTGTGTCAGAGGACAAATGCAAACACTCCATCCCACCAATGGCTACAAATTCAAACCTACCGAAAGAGGAAACAACTATTTCGTTAATGCGCATACTTGTGGGGTAAACTGGGGGAATGAGGAGGTGAAGTGCCGCGCCATCTCAAAAGTCTCATTTACCCATTTTACCCCAGACTCTATCTAAAACGTAACCTGTTTACTGGGCAAAAACACCATAGCTGGTTCTATAATTTACGCATGTGATACATAAGTGCCTAGTAAATTTTCCGCTCACCATAGAGGCAATTTGACGAAGGATAATTACATCCTTTTGTTTTCGGAAACACTTCTCGCACTCGACCCATGTCATTTGAGATGTACAGATTGGTGATAGTTATAACAGCGAGGGAAGCATAGAAGTTGGGTCAGGAGACTAGGCCTCCCGATTTTGAGTTTCAATCATGAAATCATCTGCCGTGTTTCTGTTCTTCGCGGGAATCATTGGCGTTTTTGCTGTTCCTTCGCCAACAACCCCAGAGAGGCCAAATTCTTTGATCAAGAAAAGAGCTTCATGTACACCTGCCAGTCTCGGCGATGCCCAGAAAGATGATACTCCAGCAATCAAAGCAGCCATCACGTCCTGTGGAAATGGAGGAATCATAGCAATACCAGCAGGAAAAACCTACAGCCTACGCACTTTCCTCGACTTCGCAGGATGTGTGAATTGTGACTTCCAACTCGAAGGGACACTCAAAGCAAGCACTGATACCACATACTGGACAACTTAATCTGCCATCATCTCTCTCAACAAGATCGCAGGAGCCAAATTTCGCTCATTGACCGGCTCTGGAGTTATTGATGAAAACGGACAAGATGCATACGATGTATTCGCTGCCGATACTTCGCTCGTTCGACCAACACTATTTTACATCCAGTGAGGCTCCAATATTGCTGTAACTGGTTTCAGCGTCAAAAGTCCACCAAATGTGTTTTTTGCTCAGAAAGGTGCTGCTACCAACATCCGATACGCCAGTTTGACAATGACAGCAGCATCCGAATCAACGAATGCTCCAAAGAGCACTGACGGCTTCGATATTGGAGAAAGCACATATACGAATATCAACAATATATACATCAGCAATCAAGATGACTGTATTGCGCTGAAACCGGGATGCAACTATGTGACAGTGAAAACAGTCACTTGCACTGGCAAGTTTCTCCTCCCAAGCTCTTGGGGGAAATTACTAACATAAATGTAGGAACCAGCCATGGTGTTTCCGTCGGCTCATTAGGAAAAACAAATGCAGACACAGTGAAAAACATCTACATCTCCGACCTGACAATGATCGGTTGCACCAAAGCAGTAGGCATCAAACTCTACAAAGGAGGAAGCAGCCACGGCACAAGTGCAGTCTCCAACGTAACTTGGGATGGAGTAACCGTCGATAATTGTGACTACGGAGCACAAATCCAATCCTGCTATGCTGCAACAGATGCCGCTGACTGCGCTGCGAATCCCAGCAAGGCCGTTTTGACAGGAATCTCCTTAAGAATTTCAAGGGAACGACGAGTTCGAAATATGCTCCTGTGACGGCCAACATCAATTGTCCATCGGCGGGGACTTGTGACTTGAGTTTTGTGAATTGGGCGGTTACGACGCCGAGCGGGACGGCGAAGGTTTTGTGTGATAATATCGATAGCACGCCGGGGATTACTTACGTTTCTAAGGCGTCTAGTTGAAGATATTAGTTGGGCCGTTTGATAGAAGGTTTGCGTGGTACCTGTGAGGTGTATAAGTTAACAATGAGGTTCGAGGATGTTTTCGATCATAGACTTCGTCCCCAGAAGCTCTAGACAGCCACTATCGATCAAGAAATATTGGAGTCAAATTGCCAGATCCTCGTGAGGAGTTGAAGAGGGGTTACTCTGCGGCCCGCACCTCGGAAAGGCTGCTGGCGAATACTGAGCCTATTGGTCTCTATTTGTTTCACCCTCTGAATTGAGCTTTAACAACAGTACTAGAGTACGCTACAGCTACATCGCGATGAATCAGAGCTTAGGAGGGGGCTTGGAGATTTCACATGTAAAGCCACTTCAAGCCTCACGTGCATCATCGCAGTGTGGCGTCGAGAACCACCAATCGCCACCCCTAGATGACGCTCTTCCAACATTTTAACATTTTGGCTGCATTAGATCTTTACCAGTGACGTGATACATAATTTTCAATGAACGTGCTGATGGTTACGTAGGTACCTATTAACTCTTTATAAGCATTAGATATCCAGTGCAGATACCAATCAACATCAGCAACTGATTCCTCAAAAAATTTCTCAATCAATCAAAACCACATCTTCAAATAAACAAACCTCAAAATGGACAACGCAGCAACAGCAGTAAACAAGCTCTTCGGCACCACCAAAACCACCGACTCAACCACAGAAACCGACAGAAAAACCCGAGACGCAACCCCAAGAACCACAAACCCTAACCAAGTCGAAGACACCACCGTCGACTCCAAGGTAAACCCAGCAGTCGAACACACACACGTCAAAAAGCAACACGAGACCCGGGAACAAACTTTTGTTGAAAAGGAAAAACATCAAGATCATTATCATACCACGATCCAACCTCTCAAGGACTCTGAGACCGCGGCCGAGAAACATGATCATGTGCAAGAAACCAAGCATAGAAACATCAATAAGGACAATAGTGATGCGAAGGAGAAGGCGAAGAAGGATTTGGAGGGGGTGAAGAATACACATGAGGAGAAGCGGTTTGAGAGTAAGACTACGGAGCCTACGCAGAATGAGGAGCATGTTCATCATCATTTGCATGAGACTGTTCAGCCGGTTATTGAGAAAGGTATGCTCCTCTCCCTCAACCCTAATATAATATTTACCTTTGCTAATAAATCGCCAGAGGTCGTTGTACCTTCGGTTACTCATAAGCGTGTTGATGTGAAGGAGAAGATCCAGGAGCCTTCAGAGCACCATGGTGTTACTACCAACTCCACCATGTCTGTTGATGACTTCAAGAACAAAGTTAGTGAGGATAAAATGACAGCTGTTGTGGATTGAAAGACAGTATAATTTTACGATAGGAATAGAAAAGAAAAACAATGTATTTATATAATGTGTCACTCCAATAAAATAAATTGACCAGCGGAATACAGATGTGTAACGAATAAAAATATGGTTGATAGGAGGAAGGTTAAAAATCGGCATGAATGTGTCACCACTCCATCCCTCAACGAGGTGTAGTGTGATACTACTCAGGGTAGGAACAGCCGCGCACAAGAATTTTGTTCGTTGAGGGGTTGGGGGAAGAAGGCGCTACGAGCCCTCTCACCTGCTTCCACAATGGATCTCACTCTTGCGGGTGAAGGTAGGGTCGAGTGACCCCCATCGAGAAGGAAGGGCACGACTCTGATCACATCCCTTCCTTTTCCCCACCTCGCTCTCTCACTGGGTAAATGATTTCTGGTTATCAAAAATAAATCCGGGGGAATGCTCATCATCTTAAAACATGCTTGTGGTAAAAATTATAGAGTTAACCTTGTCGATAATCCTAGTACCAGCTAACATCAACTACTGCAACACAGCCGTCGAGATTTCTTTATTAGGAGGTAAGTGAGAAAATGGTTGTTGGGGGGTTTGAAAGCTGTCAAGGAAGAACGAACCGAATGTTTTTAGGAGTTGCTTAGCGTCAGACTGTTACATACCTATACAAATACAGACATAAAACTGCGACTTCTACGACAGAAGGTACTTGAAAAGAGATGCCATATCGAAAAATTGAAGTTGCATGATCTAAATCACTTCTTCCGTAACAACCCCTCAGCATCCCCCTTCTCCTCCTCCCACCAACTCTTGAAGATTTTCAGTCTCTCCGTTCTCTCCTTAGCCATCCTCCTACCCGGCGCAGTCTTCATCATCCCCTCTATCTTCAACAACTTATCATCGAAATGCTGTATAGTTTCCCCCATATGATTTGCGCCTTTTGCCCCACCAAATGTAAAAGTCCTGCCAATTCCAATCGCCCCAATAGCATCCAATCGATCCGCATCTTGGACAACCGCCAGCTCAGGATATCTCTGAATCAAGCTTTGAACTTGCCCAGGATCTTTGATCTCAGAGGAATAAGATACACCAGATACAATCCGTTGTACCTTAATCGCCAAATCTTCAGGAGCGCCGAAGCCCAGCAGTGTCGCAAGAACGAGGGTATTCGCATCCTGTCCAGGTTCCAAATATTTCTTATCCCCAACATCATGCAATAAAGCTCCCAAGGTAATAATATGTAAATCCAATTCTTCCTCCTCGTCCATCTCCGCATTCTGCGCCCGCTGCGTGTTGATCTCGGTGTATATCAGATGCGCCAGCCCCACAACCCGTCTGATATGATTGAAATCATGCGACCCATCGTATTTACTCATGTACTTCTCCACGAACCCCGAAACCTTGGGTATCAACGCAGCATTATGTTTCGGTTTCGTCTTCCTCTTCTTCGCAGGCGACTGTCTTGCGCCTGATGAAAGTACTGCTTCTCCCAATTGTGCAGGTGCGCCCTCATCCCCATCTTCGTCTGAAAACTCTCTAAACTCAGGGAACTTCGAGCGTCTCCTTAACCCCAATCTCGAGCGTAACCGCGCAATATTCCGATCCTTCATCTCAAAGCCTTCGGCCGCTAACTCGGTAGATATTTGCTCATCGTTATAATTCTTGTTATAGTATTCGCGGACGCGATCTTGGATATCTTGCGTGGGGAGACCGCGTGCCTTCTTGCGGGGGACATTCCATTGTGTAAGGCGGCGAGAGATGGTTCGTTCGCTGACGTCGAGACCGTGTTCGAGATTGAGTTTGCGGGCGATGTCGATTATGGGCACATTTTGGTCGCTGGGAGGGGAGAGATTAGATGCGGGTATGGTATGGTGGGTTGGTGCAATTGGTGATGGATTACCTGAATAGACGGACGATTACGTCTTTATAGGGATCTAGGTGGACTGTTTGGGGACGACCTGGTCGTTTGCCTTGGGGGATTGGCGATGTGCTGCTGAGTCTGGGGGACTCGAGAGACATGGTGGGGTGGTTGGTATATTGACGGAGTTGTTGTTATGGTCCAGCCCAGGAAGTTGATGGGGTTGTGGTTGGGGTGGCCATTAACGTCCGCCGTAGAGCCGAGGTCAGTCTTCAGTTTCCCTTCACCTCCTCCTTCAACCAACAAAGATATTGAATTTCATATTGAATTTCTCTAAATTTATGAGGGCATTTTACTGTTTCTTGACTAAATCTTTTCATTGTATATCTACTATCGATTTGGTGTTTCCTAGCTTGCCGGACTAGTGAGGTACAGATTGCAGAGATTGGCTACAGACTTGAACGTTAAGTTGAACGGTTGGATTTTGAATTCCTCTTGAAAAGAAGGGTTCAGTTTTAAGGTTAACGGTTATGATTACTTATTGTCCGTTCTTGGCAGTTGTAACAATCGAAGTATTATTAAAAATTCTTTGGAAACAGGACTAGCTTTCGCTAAGTTCAATATTAATATACAGCAGGAGTACTATTCTATCACTTAAGAGCTTCATCAACACAAGGGGTAGTTGTTCTACTTATACACGGAGAGCATCGCGGAAGTTCATCGGTACTCTAAATATAGGGTCTAGTATCATCATGTTTCATCTTTCTCCCGAGATCGTCAGGGGAGTCGAATCATGTGATTGTCCTCCCTGTCACCATTTTATTTACTCTTTTTTTCTTTTTCTTATTGAAATGATATCTACCGCTGATCAAGTCAAAGACTCATCCTCATCACCACCAGCGTTTGTCTCATCTACAGAAACTATAGCGTGGCCCAACGACGAGTTCACTCATGATACCAAGAAATCACATGAACACTTACCCCTGTTCTTCTCCCCTTCACCTCAGACAATTCGCCAGGCACAACCGCGGTCCTGCACTCCATTCGCAAGGCTAAATGGACTTCAAGATTCCGTGACCGAATCACAATGCAAAGAAGCCATATCGTGGGGAAGATCTCGAGCATCAGCCACCATGATGCATCCAATACCTGGCGGCAACTCCATCAAACCCCTTTCTGCGGCGGTTTGGCTAAGCTCTCCACATGTATTGGTTCGTCTCCTTGCGTCTCTCATAGATTGTTATCAGAATCGCCTTCTCTTTTCCCTCATATGGGTGCTACATTCCACAAGATGGTTGTATGGAAGCCAATGAGCCTCAGGTTCCACATTGTGCCAAAAACACATGTCACAGATCCTTCCTCGTTGCTCAGGTGGCTCAATTCGATCAATAACTCGGGCACCCCGCCCACCATTCAAGTAGATATCTGAGAGGATCACTCTGCAGTCAAAATAAAGGAAGGAGCCAACATGTCCAACGACGAATCACGAACACCTCTCAGTTGACATAATGCGGGGAACACCCAAATTCACTTCCTAGAAACCTCCCCTGTGATCCACATTCGGCAGGTCCGCAGGGACTTTGTATGGTCCACTATGAAATTCAAAAGATACTGCATAGCCTCGTAGTCGACTTAAAGACGAACCACTGCCCTTCACTTTTACTCCCCTCCCCAACTTCAAGTTCTAGACCCTCCAAGTCCTTCCTGTTCTCAATTCCTCAATCCCTTCTGAGTTCAAAGCCGCCAAGATGCAGTTATGCAAGATCTTCCTTTCGTTTTTCTTCCTCATAGGCCATGCGAAGGCTGCGGGTTGCAATGGCAGTCCCGCTCTCTGTGATCAAAAGTACTCCAACGTCTCGCAGATTGGGACTCATGATTCGGCCTTCGTGGGACAGCTTCCTATGCATAATCAGGCTTTGTCGGTTACGGATCAATTGAATGCTGGGATTCGAATGCTTCAGGCACAGACTCATGATTTTCTGGATAATATTCAGATGTGCCATACTTCTTGTGCTTTGGTGAGTTTTTATAATTCACTTATTAAATGATTCAATTGATGGGGATTTTACTGATGCTTGATAGCTTAACGCTGGAACGTTGTTGTCTTATTTGACGACGGTTAGGAAGTGGATGGATGCGAATCCTAATGAGGTTGTTACTATGCTTTTGACAAACCAAGATGGTAAATCTTATTCTACAATATGAAAACAACAATTACTAACATCTCCTCTCAGCTATCGACATTTCCGACTTCGACGCTGTCTTCGTAAAAGCAGGTCTCGCAAAATACGCATTCAAACCCACCACCCACCTAGCAATAAACGACTGGCCCACCCTCCAAGAATTAATCAATGCAAATTCTCGTCTAGTAGTATTCATGGGTACTTCCTTCCCCTCCCACCTTTTCCCTCCATCCTTTCCCACATCCTATTTTCTAACAACCCCACAGACTACCACACAGACACCACAAAAGCGCCCTACATCCTCGACGAATTCTCTTATTTTTGGGAAACATCCTACTCCGTAACCGACAAGAATTTCCCCTCCTGCGACCTCGATCGACCCAGCACCAACGACGGCCTAATGATGATTATCAACCACATGTTACACGTTGATATCTTTGGTATTGAAATCCCGGATCGTGCCAACATGGCGAGGACGAATGCGGCCACTGGTGATGGGAGTATTGGAAGTCAGGTGGCGCTTTGTAAGGCGAAGTGGGGGACGAAACCGAGATTGGTGCTGGTGGACTTTTTTAATACGGGAGATGTTTTTACGGCTCAGGGGAGTATGAATTCCTAGGGGAGGAAGGGGGAAGAGGGGGTTAAATGGAGCTGGGGCAAGGGATGGGGGTGTTGGAATTCTCGTCGAAGTGGAGTGGGGTTTTTGATGCTGAAATAGGGCATTCTTGGGAGGAAGGTTGGTTTATTATTGAGCGATTGAATTCGTTTGGTTTTCAGTTTTTGCAGCGAAGGATACCCAATCGATATTTGGCGTTTTGGGGGGAAATTAGATAATGGAATTCTCTAGTCATGAAATGAAAGTCATTACTTGACCTGATTAGCATCGTGCCTTGGAAATCTTGCGGCTCATAGGTCAACGGAGGGAAAGTGAACAAAGGGGTTTCGCTAGAACTTCTTTCTTTAGTCACCCGAGATATCTTGTTGGCAAGAGAATTTGAGCGTGACTTGTTAAGTTTGAGTAGATTCCTTCCACCGTCAGTATGGAACAAGTGCTTTTACAGTTCGTACCGTTGGAGAATTTCCAATCTCTAATTTTAAATAAAGTGTATACATCGCATTTTCTATTTCACCGAGTCGTTTGAGTCTCAACCTTTTTAGATTATTTATTAACCCGATTCGGTATCCAGTGACTTAAAAAGAGAGGAAAAGACGAAAGGCACTACTGAGAAAATGGTATGGATACAGTGAGAAAGACGCTACCCAAGTACTTCTTGGTTCTTGATGAGTTTTTTTGGGTCACCTGGTGAGTAGTGGAGATTTGAAGGACTCTGCTTCTTCTTAAGAGCTTAGGATCCATGAATGGAGATGAGGTTCAATTTAATTTAAACTCACTGAATCGGGAATTTTGTTCTGAGCCAAATTTACTTCTAAGTTTGTGGCTCCATGTAATTCATGGTGATATGAATGTAGCGGAAATTATAGAATGGATGCTGCCCTAATTAGAAAGTGCTTTTCCATGGTGGCATGAATGACTTTGTGGTAGGAGCACAATCTTTGAATAGTTGAAACGTGGATCACAAGTTTTACAAGTACTCACTAGTTCTGTGAAGTACCTAATGACAATGGAATTGAGAACATACTACCCACCGAAGTGTTTTATTAGTGGATCTTCATTTGCTCTGTTCGACCAGGAGTTGCAAGAATTCATGACTACAGGGTACAGCCCCGCCGCGCTTTCCCTTTTACAATTGTCCAAAACCTTCTAAGAGAATAAAGTTAATACGAAAATAATTATTCTAGTCGCTTAGAACTGACATGATTTTCTGAATTTAGTTGAACAATCCGGGATATAGAGTAGTGGGGTTCTACTCTTGGTTAGTCATGAATTCCTGCACTCTCTGGTGGTTCTTTCCCCCGGAAGCATTACGAGGTTGGGTCCACAAGCTTTGCTTCTCCTTGCTCAAGTCAAACAAAAGAGAAGCAAAATATTGAAAGGCTTAGCTCAGCTGGTATTGGAGGGTGGAGGAAGGTATACTTACAAAGTCTCTAATAAAGCAATCAGAAATCAATGCGAGAGGGTGATGCAAAGGTGTCACCCAAGATGATTTGACCCTAGATGTTTCCTTCCCTGATCATGACACCAGGATTTAGGTGGAACAAAGGTCCCGCCATGAGGGAGAGAAAGTGAGAAGTTGTAGCTGGGCGGAGTTTAGAGGGTAAGACGCACAAGGGGAAGGATTTTTGTGCAAATGGCGAGACTGAAATCGACATTTTGCTGGAGTAACTGAGCCTTTGGTAGGGTTAGCGAGATTTTTTGAGAAGTGATGGTGTGAGTTGTGAATGCTACTAGTGAGCCGAGCAGCCTTTTGTGTTGAGACGGTTTTTTCCTTATTGGTGCTGGTGGAGAAAGTTCTATTTTCGAACTGGGAACTCAAGCACTGTGGAGAGGTGCTCCACTGTTTTTGTTGTGGCTGGGAAATGTGGTTGAAACTACTGTCGCTGAAGATGAGTGAATCCTTTCACGAGATAGATGATCTGTGGCAGCAAACTTGCTTTGTATTGGACTGGATCCTTTTTTGTTCTCTTTAGCTTTAAATTGTACTTATAAAATCGCTTAGTAGATATACAAAGACGTTTTCTATCGACATACTCATACGATAAAACTTGCTTTTCTGTATAGACTTATTGCATCTCAACTTGGAGAAAAGTTGAAAGGGCAAGTCAATACCCCACTAATTAGCGACCCAATAGGGAAGGTGCTCTGCAGGTTGCTTACCCACCCCTGACCCACTATTGCAGCCAAGACAACAAGGAAAACTCCTCCGGGGCACGTTTCTTAGATATACCTTCTCTTATATGCGAGTGGTCACCAAGTATTCAAGTCATGCCGCAGTCAAGTTCTATCTCGGGTCTTTGCACCTTCTGCCAGGCTATCTCTGACGACCTTTCGACACATCACTCTACCTGGAAGGATGGATTTCAGGCAAACAAATCGGGAACGTCTGTGCTGGACCTCTTGGACACTGCCAGTAGCTGCCGCCTCTGTGAATTGATTATCTCGTCTCTTGGTCGCTGGAGCATAAATGGCAGCTATGAAAATCTAGGCACCATTAAGTCATATTTTGCTAGCCTGCCAAATCATTCTCCCAGAAACAATTTTGACCTTATTAGAATAAATCTGCGACCTTATAAACACAAAGTTACAACTATTTCGGTGCAAATTCCGCTTGCAGAAAGAAGTTGTATCTCTCTTGACTTGAATATAACGGCAGATGAAGGTATTTCTTCTTTTTCTTATCAGCCACGGGTTTACTGACAATCCACTATAGGTAGAGAAGCCGCTCTATCTGACCTTGTGGGTACCACAGCAATAGCAAGCTCTATCTACGCATGTCGACAAATCAATACGTGGCTCTCCAACTGCCTCTCTGAACACGAACTATGTAAACTCAAGCTAAGTGGAGCCGCCATTAATGAAACCTCCGAACCCGTCTTGCCAAAAAGGGTTTTATCCGTCGAGAATGATTCTGTAGTTTTGATCGAAACCCAAGGGCTAAGAGGAAACTATTGCGCTCTTAGTCACTGTTGGGGTCCAGTTCAAAAACAGCCCTTGCGCACAACGAAAGAAACTATAAGCTCACATCTGAGGGGCATACCGTTCAAAAATTTGCCAAAAACCTTCCAAGATGCTGTAATCGTGACCCGGAATCTGAATCTTCGCTACTTGTGGATCGACTCTTTATCCATAGTCCAAGACGACGAGAAAGAGTGGGAAGAAGAATCTGGGAAGATGGGTTCGATATACGAACATGCCCGGTTAACACTTGCTGCAGCAGATGCTGCGGACTCCTCAGAGGGCATGTTTACTTGGGAAAAGTATCCCGCCCCTGTTCTCATCCCTTCTCGGTGTGGTATTGGGAGAAAGCCAAGTACAATTCTTATATCAACAGTGTGCCCTCCAATTTGGTACAGCGAAACAGTTCTTGCGAGAAGAGCTTGGGCATTACAGGAATGGCAAATTTCTAGAAGATATACGTTTTTCACAGCTGAAGGGGCGTCATGGAAGTGCAAGGAAGCGAGCAGGAGTTCTTCGGACCAGAATAATGCCTACACTTTAAAATTAGGGTGGAGTAATATTGTGGAAGACTACTCCCGCCGCCAGCTCACATACAAAAATGACCGGTTAGTGGCGCTCTATGGGCTCGCAAACGAAATGAAGAAATCTAGGGAGGACGAATATCATTTTGGAGTATGGACAGGCAATCTCCCAGAACATCTCTTGTGGAGATCTGTGCTAAGTGTCGAAAGTGAGGATATTCCAGAGATTCCTTCGTGGAGTTGGGCGTCGAGAGGGGGTGAGAAAATATTTATATCAAATACACACCCGCTGGGGGGACTGGGTCGAGAGGTAACAACTGGGCAGCTAAAGATCGCAGTAAATACCCTCCACATCCAAGGAACACTAAAAATGTGTAGCGTAGCACAATACAGCGTCAACGTAACCACGAATTTTGGGTTATTCAGGCCCTGGGTTCCTATTGTGAAGGGGAGTGCTTCAATCCATTATATCCTCAACTTCGATACTAAAACGAACATTGTTGGCCTAGTTTCCTTAGACAGAAAACCATGTACGGACTATCACTGTTTGTTCTTGGTGATAGGTCCAGGTAGTGGATATGAAAGGAAGGATATACGAGACAAATATCCTCCAATTGATGTAGCCTCTCACGGAACGATACAAACATGTCACTTTGCTAACAAACTCCAGGAACCTTTCCCTGATGACCCGAACTCCGAACCTGCGGCGATGTTTACCTATGTAAATAACATATTCTTCGTGGGAAACCGGCCAAGTAAGTAGAGCGTGCCACAATTACTTAAAAGTTCAATGACAGAAAAGATGACGATTTACAAGATTCAAATGAAACGGCGACAAAAGCAGAAATAGAAGCAGATCCAGATTTAAAAACATACATGGAAGAAATGGCTGCACCCCCTGAAGAGGATCCCAACATAGGAAACTCTCCTAATCCAGTAACTACTTTAAAAACCCCAAAAAAGGAACCAAGGCTAATTATCACCAGTCGGAGAAGTTGAAATTTGCAGATGATTATGACAAAGGACCGTATGTTAATTGGGTTTTAATTCTGGAACGCGTACCTGGAGAAGAGGATAAATTCAAAAGGGCTGGCATGGGAATTGTTCTTTCAAACTCATGGGCAGAAGGTGAGAGAATGGAGAAGCTTGTGCACATTATATGATTTTTCTCGCTTTGAACTTAGGCAGGCATAGTTAAATGAGGGGAGACTGAGAATGAAGTTTCTTTTTATTTTTGATACTATTCAATATATGGTATTACAGAATTTTGATCAAGGCTTCAATTGATCTAAGTGACTCTCACTTAATAGCCCATCATTGGTCTTGAGATTCTATTCGTACCTCTATACCTTGGTGGGCAGTGGGGTGATTTCGAGGTTTAATTAAATATTTGAGCAGTGGGTATAATTGAAGGGATCAACTTTAGAGTTGTACGTGCACTTAGTAATTCACTCTCACAAGTAGGTAAGAACCCCGGGCTTTACTCTAAGTACACCTCCCCCTATATTGTCTTAGGAATTCCTAGACAATTTAAAGTATTGTATGAGAACATTTAGAAGAATCAAGGAGTCGGTTTCCCAATTCTTCTAAACCTTCGTGGTAGAAAGGTCGACTGTCGAGTTTTTTGGAGGTTACCTACCTACTAATAATCACATTTTGCAAAGTATCTTGTAAAAAAATTGTGTAATTTGTAAGTTATCTACGAGTAGTTGCCTTTTTTTGTGTTGCTCTTGGTAGGTGACCTACAAATTGTTGTTGTTTTCCGTATTACTATTTGTCACGTATAAAATGTGGTTTGAAAACGCTCTAAAGAGCTCTAAATTGGGGGTGAAAACTCTGCTATATATACAGGGAAAATGGTGTATTATGTGACCTCATTTTCCGTGACACTGTTGTTAGGTCACCTACTAGTAATCGCATCTTAAAAATATCTTATAGAAAAGTTCAGCTATTCGTAAGTTACCTAATCTTCTATTCCAATTTGTATTTTAGGTGTATTTGCACTCGTATGAGGTTCGCATTGTTCTTTATGCAATTGTCCTAAACATTTTCGCACATTACTCACAAGAAACATGTAGGAACCACTTCATTTGAGCTTCCATGATACGAGCTTGTGACCTTTCTTCGCCTCCTATACTATAACTCCCGTCACCTCCCGAATCCAACAAGAAAGTTCAAAAAGCCAAGTCATGGATTCACATATCTATCCAAACGGCCCAACCATCCCAGAAAACAAAATGATAAAACCTCCCAACCATAGAATAAACATACGTGTCATTTCCCCTGCCCCATTGCTCCCTCTACCTATAAGTGTTCCCATAAGTAGGAGGCGGTGGATAATTCATAGGCTGGAGATTAACATCATTCTGCCCATTCCCCTCACCCCTCCAAGGCTCAGCCTGATACCCACCCACCCCATGCGCAACAGCATCCTTCGTCCTATCCTGCTGTATATTCCGTCTCCATCTCCAGAACACCAGAGGTCCCGCAACAATAACAACAAGTAGTGTAACAGTAAGCAAGGCCCAATTAAACTTAGAATTCAGCGCCAACGGAAAGCCCCTGTATCAATCAGCAACCTCGCTCCATCACTCAGAGGGGGAGAAAAAAACTCACAGAAACCCATTAACAACACCCCCACCAATAACCACTCTCCCAAGCCAGATATGAACTGGCGCCAACTTCGTAGGAAGCTTCGTCTTCTTATACATCTGATGATGCATAAACCCCAAAACAAACTGTCCAACCATCAACACAATCACCAAAAGTCCAATGATCTGATGCGCGGAATTGAATTTTTTCGTCCGATTATACATCGTTCCAACCGATAGACCTAACGCCGCGCCAATAAGACCCAGTAACGCGGAGACCGCCTGAGCGATCCCGTGGAATCGGGGACTGTTGAAGATTCGGAGGATGATGACTGCTAAAGGCATCAAGCCCACGAACGTGAATACCATGATGATGGCGTGAGCGCCCGAGGAAAAATCGTGATCCGGCTTTTCGGAGAGTTGTTCAGAACCAGCAGTACTTGAGTTCGCAGATGCGATGGGAAGAGCTCCTCCAGGACCAACAGCTTTTGTGAGATCCATTTTGAAAGTCCCATACGAACCATGACGTTTCGTATCCGCGCTGAGAGAATTCGATTTCAGAGTTCCAACTCCTCCATTTGCCCAGATGAATTTGGCAGCATTATTCTTTGGGTCAATGGATCCTCCTTTCCATTTTCTGCAGTTGGAACACTTTGCATTGATTGTTGTGATGTTATCGAAGATTCCCGTTCCAGGGAGGATTGTGATTTTGACATCTTTCGTGTACACGGGTTCGGTATGCTTTCCTGATATTCGAGGAGAAAGGGTGATATTTTTCCCAGAGGAATCCGCGTATGAAGTAAAGACTAGGGTGTTTTCCATTTTGTCATTTCCCATACCGACAGCCTATAATATTGTTAGAAAAAAGATTGTGATTGTAAACTCGTGAGTTACTTACTACCCAGGTGCACCGACTTGGTCCGGACATGGAGAAGTATAACTCATCGCTATTCGCATCTTCAGGTATATTTAGCGCAAACGATATGCTCTCGGTGTCGGAAACGAATGTAGTGGAGGTTACAGCTATGACAGCAGTAGAAAATAAAGCAGCTGTTGGAATTTAGTGGGAGATCCCTTCAGAGGCAGAGAGGATATCCGCAGGGATGAGAGATAAGCTGGAATTTGCTTACCTGCAGCGGCCAGCACTGAATATATTTGCACCATTTTGAAATTTCCAAATACAATTATCTTGAACACCAAAAAAACAAAAACAAAGACAAGTATGCGAATAAATTTAAATCACAGAGAGTACGAGTCCTTTTCAACAAACTTTCGCTGACTACCGGGCGCTCAGGGGATGTCATTGTAGGGGAATCGAAGCGCTCACTAGAATAACCAAAGCCAATCAGCGACCTGTCTGACAGCCTGGAAGCGCCGCGACTCAAAAATAGCTCGCATGCAGAACGATTGATAGGTTGGGTATATGTAAAGACTTCTTGGCTATTGGATGATGTATTCTGGGGTAGAAGATAAGAACGAGGCTGTGTGTGTTTGTGTATGCCTGCACTTGTATCTTATTTCCGCCGCAGTATGGTTGCATCGAAAAAACAATTCACGACGAGCTTGCCTATTTAGTAATCGGAAGCCATTTTGTTCCACTTACTCCGTTTCAAGTAGAGGAAATTTCAAGTGAAGTTGTTCGTGGATTAGCTCAAAGCATGTTTGACCTTGCTACGGTCAGGAAAGAGATTTTCTGCAAATTTTGCCTGGAATGTGTGATACGGGAATTTTTGCAGGGAAGAAAAAAAAATAATGGAAAGATCATTTCAGTCAGAATTGAAGTAATAACCAAGTCCCCGTACGAGAGATGTGACTGGGACGCTACTCTTCAACATTCAGCAAGAGCTTGGTTCGAGAATTGGATAGGAATCTATGCATTCGAATATGAGCACCTCAAACTTGATACTTCAAGCTTTGGCCTTGCCCCTGTGCCTCGCCACTCCTCAGCATCTTCTCCAGAATTTCAAGATCTGCCAAAGCTTGTTCTGGGGATTGTTTGGGGTTAGCACTTCCATCAACGATGCTTTTGGCCCAGGCTGCAACTTCCTGTTTAACTCCACTTCCTTCCTGTTTGAATTCCGTAACGGACTCGTGTTTCTCCTTCTCTTCTCCCTGTTTTACTGTCACCTTTCCAAAGGAAACTGTGACGCTTCCCTTTTCGCAAGCAACAACGTATTCACTTCCAGACAGCGTGGTACCAAAACTAACGGAGAAGGTCCCAGAGATCCCTGACTTGGTCTGCCATACGGAATTGACTGTATCGACTGGGGGAAGGTGTCCCTGAAGAAGAGATGTATAAGCCGTCAATTTCGTAGCTTTATCTTGCTCTCCCAAAAGCAGTCTCGTAGCCGCTGCGAAATGTACCCCTCCATCCAGCAAAAACCCGCCTTGATACTCGGGCTTCTTTCGCCATGCGGTTTCTACATCTCGTCAGCCAAAGGAACATCCTATTGCTCGCACACCCCCTACCAAAGTATTTTGCTCCAGGCTTCACATTGTTAAACACCTTCACTCTAAATCCCAGTATGCGGCCCAGTTTCAGCACCTCCTGTCTGCCAAACTCGAAGCTCTCCAGGAATCTGAAATTCTCCGCCACAGCCCATGTTACCCCAGCCTTAACCTTATCGCTCTTGGAGTAATGTATCAACTTCTCCGCACTGGCGAGATCCTTCGCAATTGGTTTCTCGGACAAGACATGCTTGCCTGCCGCGAGTGCTGCTTCGATATATTCGGGCTGTGCAAGAATAGGGAGGGCAAGAATCACAGCGTCGATGTCTGAGCGCAGCAGCAAATCGTGGTACGTTTTCCCGGAGCCCGAGTCGTCTGAGTAGATTTCAACACCGGAATTGAGTGCTTCTGCGGATTTGAGGGATCGCGAGTATACAGCTTTGAGTGTGAGGAGAGAGCTGGCAGCTTGAACGGCGGGCTAGGGATGTCAGCGGTGGTCATAACCTTAAATCGAGGGGTTGGGGTCGGACCAGGTGTTCTTCTCGGACGAAAATTCCGCTGCCAATTATTGCGACTCCTATTTTAGACATTTTCTTGTTATAACCTCGACGATTGCTTCCGTGATAATAAATATAATCAATTGGGCAAGTATGGTGTGTATTCTAGGGTCAGGTCACTGAGGAAGGAGGGGTGATGACATCATCAAGATCCCCCACCAGTTAGATCGGGAATTATTGTGGGTTGCCTCTCACTCTACACATATAATGTACCTACCGAACGGGTTCTAGGCCCATCAGAGATTACTGTAAAACTGAATTACCACCGTATTTTAATTATCTATCTGGTTATACTCTATCCCAGGTAAATATCGCTTGTCAGCGTAATAAATGAGTTCTACTTTACTCTACTCACCTCAGAGTAACTCAAGCAGGTAGGGACGGATACCAGCCAATTGTTTGAGGTTACATAGAAGCACTTAGGCGATTCAGAAGAATATACTCCCCCCTCAAGATTGTAGATTTATTACTTTTGTTTGGCTGGAGTCTATTGCTCAGAGTAAGAGAAATCTATTACTCCTCAACTCTACTCTCCTCAGCTCTACTCTCCTCAACCCTACTCTTGAGCAACTCTGAGTTACTTTGGGTAATTGAGTAATTTTCAATAGGGTGGCTCTTATTGTTCTTCGAAGGATCCTAAAGAATTGGGATCAAAATCACGAGAGTCTACTTTTCATGGTCATCCCAAGTCACTTCCAACTTCATCGCTTTTAGATCGCAATAGATTCATTATTTATTAATAAGAATCAATGGATCTATCTAGTTTCTATTTCAGAATGGACTGCTTCATAACGATGTTGGATTCACTCCGAGAACTCAGACGCAAAATTCCAAACCTCGCTTCACCAGAGCTCATAAAATCAACTATAACGTTTCACTAGAAGCTAGATTGAAAAACTACCTAATGAGGGAGGCGACAAAGAGTGCGCCATTCCTATAGAAGAAAATCACAAAGAGACACCAACACCATCTGTTGAACAACCAAACTCTGCCTTCTCCATCATATTCTCCATCACGAATAAAATCGCTTCTCTGCCTAACACTTTTCCCATCAGTCTACAATGAAAAATACACGGGCATCAGGCCTTAGGAATGCTACCAAAAAGGAACAGACGTAAGTCAAGATTCACACTTGCACTTTAAGAAAAGAAGTAAAACTGATAGAGGTTCAGGGACGTTTTTCCCTTCCTTAAGCTTCCTTCCGTTGTTAGGAACATGGTGTACAAATACATAGTCGTTTCACATGCTGGTGACGATGAAGTTGATGAGGAGCGCCCCCATATATTTCCTCGTGAGGAGGGGTTTACTTCAATCTCTTGTACTAGAGACTATCATCCACAACACCTTGGCCTATAGGTAAGTCCGAATTCTCAGAGCACTTTCTCACAGCTCTTGGGTCTTTATTAAAGAAGAAAACTAACTCTGATACCCTTGGACTAGGTCTACTTAAGAGCTGATCCTCCGCTCGAGGAGGGCGTATACTCATCGCTTCAGGAAGCACTTCCAGCACTGCCACTATTAAGCCTATCCCGAACATGCCGGCAAATTCGAAAAGAGCTTGATGATTTTATTTGGAAGAAGTTACATTTATTAATACCATTTGAACCAGGCTACTTATCCTCACGACTGCTTCCCGAGCTTCTCGCAGACCGACCAGATATCGTGCACCTCGTTAAAACAATCAAATTGCGGCTGCCAGTGCAGCCACACAAGAATATTTTCAGAAATATGTACGAATTTCTCGAAATCCTCGCCGACCAGTTCACTCTCAACGAATTTATATTTTCCTTTCATGGCTGTGGTCCGGATATAGCGAAAATGGTACGCCCCCTTGAGGGTGACGACGATCCGTCTTGGATTGAGCTGCTCCAAAGAATTGGGACCAAAAGGCTCGGAATTGAGGTTGAGTTGTATAAATGGTGCCCAATTACCGATAAAATGGAGGAGTACTATGCTCGCGAGATCACCCCCCAAAACCGTGAAGAGTACCTAGAGGACATGACGGAAGAGAAAATAAATGACTGGAATAAGAAGATAGCTAGACGACGGTGTGCAAATGAGAAGGAGTTTCAACGTAAACTTAAAGATTTCCTTCTCCCACCACCCACTTCCGAAGTGGAACTCTATGCTAACAAGCGTCTCAAAAAAGGAGTTTAGCATTGCAGATTTCGGGAAGGAAAACTGTTATTACTGTTGTGATTTTACGGGGGGATTTCCATAGAACGCTAGTTAGCCGAGCAAGATTGAGTAGATTTTATAGCCAGAAATCTCTTTCACATAAATATGGATTCTAGAAAGGTAACCTTTTGCATAGCAGGCCACAACCCTTTATAATATCGCGGACACATTCTTTACTAAAAAACTAACCCTCTAAAAATACAGACCAATACAATATAAAATGTCTCCCTTCTTCGCTCAATGCTCTACCATATCTGTTTCCCCTCATTAAAAACCCCTTTAGAATGATTTATTCAGTGTAAAAGCGAGAACAACAAGAGAGGTAAAATCCTGCTGAGAGCGGGAGGAGACAACCCACAAAAAGGATGAATGCAGCACTTTTGTGTTTTAAGAATGTGCTCTCAGCAGTTGGTACTTGAGATTCTGGATATCGCAAGTTATTTGCTGCAACTACCAGTCACAAGACTCGTCATCATGTTGAATGAAGCTGTGGTGAATATAAGTGAAGCATTTTTTTATAGCGATTTAGCGAAGAAAGAGTAGTTTTATTAATCACGAATGGTTGCTCACTTTTATATCTCTCATTCATCACATACATGGAAAGAAGAGGTTGTTGTCTATTACTGGATGAATTACTATTAAATAATCTAAAATTCACTCAGAGAAGACAAATTCTCAAGGCAGCTAGTCTACGTCTAAAACCCCCCTAAATAGGATTCACTAATGCTCATGAAATTAACTACAACGCTTCACTAAAACTTGGAAATTAATAAGTCACAAGGCTGATTCCAGCTTATCTCCCCTATAGAAGAAGCGAAAGAGACATTAACGCCTTCTGATGAACAACACAAACTCAACCTTTTCCGCCTTCATAACATCGCCACTTTACTCAACACTTTTGTCATCTGTCCACAATGGAACACACAGAGATGTAGAGATCAAGTCTGATTGACACCATACAAACATAAGTCCCAAATTGTACACCGCGCTTCAAGAAAATAATTGATAGAGGTGTAGGGACGCTTCTACCTTTCTCAAACTTCCTGATGCTATTAGGCCCAAGATCTACACCTACTTGGGCGCTCCTTGTTGCGATGAGGAGGGTTTTACTCTAATCCATTTTCTCTTTTGTCAATATGAGAGGGGTCGTGGACTGCAACCCCATCCCGCTTTAGAAATCTACATCTCTATGACCTTTCTCAAAAGAGAATCGCACCCATTCAGAAGCTTCCATTGTGGAATCTGCCCCAAACTTGTCGCCAAATCCGAGAAGAAATATACGACGTGCTCTTGGGGAAGTTAGCTATCGCCCCAATGTATTCTGAGGGCTATATTCCCGGTTCGTTACTGCCCGAAATGCTCCTGGATCGACCAAGTATGACACGATCTGTCAAGTCAATCAAACTCGTGTGGGATGTTTCTCTTTCCAATAGAGGGCACTTATTCTCCTCAAGCACACCTCATGAGATTTTTACCCTTATCGCGGAACAGTTCATCCTTAACCAACTCATACTTTACATTACAAGCGGTTGGGTAACTCTTTTGGAGGAATTGATCAACTTCTATAAAGACGCGCCCTCTCTGCCTTAGCTTGAGCCGCTTCACAAAATCAAGACTCGGGTTGTAATTAAGGTTGGAATCAGGGATGACACGGCAGGTTATCCAGGAAATATTACGGACAACCAAATTGGAGAATGTAGATAATGGGGACACTGTTTTCCCACTTCCTTTCTCTTAATTCACTCCTCAATCACTCCTAAGCCCTAAGTATTTATTCTATACCGGATCCCAAGATATTGTTTACTATGCAAATACTAACCCTCTATCTTGAGGAAAGATTCCGACAACGGATCATCAAAGAGAAGGAGTATCAAGATCAAGTTGAAGCCATTTTTCGCCTAGCACCCACCTCCCGTTCTGAGATGCAACTTTACGTTAATCAACGACTCAAGGATTTCATCATTGCTAGTACTAAGAAGGAAGATTGTAGCACGAAGGAATCTTGGGTCTAGCTAGGGTTGAAGATGATTTTACAGTGGTATTTCCATGGACCGATAGGCGAGCAAAATTGAGAAATTTTATATCACAACTAGTGATATCACGAAAGTATTCAATTGCGCAGACTTGAACTCATTAAACAGAAAATTACTGCGTAGCAAGAAAAGCCACTATTACAAGGTGATTGCTTTGAGTAGAGTGTTGCACTTATGGAGTATATGAGATCTAGGAACTGAAGTTGCAAATACCCTAAATTGGATAACAATATGCGCTTCATGTAAAGTTAACAAGTCCCTCATCGTTTTCAAGTTTCTGATATTCTTCCTGAATGCCATCGTCTTTTGCTTCTTTTCGATGAGAGTATCTGTTCGAAGGGAACAACTTGTAGGGCAACAGCAAATGTAGCATTCTTGCAGTATTCAGTTCGTTGGTGTAAAACCAAATTTTCACGTTGCGTTTACTCTGATCTCACCCCGAAAGGAAAGGAGTCCATTAGTTTCCAACCTCGCGATGGACATTCAAAGTGGCAGCAAATACCTACATCATGTTCGCACTTGCCTACACAACTTGGGACTATTTAACCCAGGTGTTTGGAATAATTAAGTTCTAAGTTGCTAGAAAGGTCGAACAAAGGGTATCTATTTACTGCTGCTTTTAATGTCCACCGCGAGCCAACTCAAGTGGGGAGCACCAAACGCCTTCTTAACCTTTTGGTAGCCTTGATTTGAGTTGGGGTTTGATCGTTCAGACAGGCTTATTATCATGTCGTTCTACTCTCTAAGTTTTGGATATATACTCTATGTCTTTTTCTATATATTTTTTTTGATTCAAATTAGTTTAAACCCAAGATCTCAAAATCTCAGACCCTCTCATCCTCTTTATCCTTCACTACAGTGCCCTCCCCCTTCTCAACAGCGGCAATAACCGCCATTTTCTCACTCCTCTTTGCCCTCCTCTCCTTATCAACACTCTCCCTCCATTTTCTCCCCCACAAGATGGCGGCGCCCGTTCCTAAAGCACTAACAACCAAGAACCCCGCACTAACAGTCGAAAACCATCCAACACCAATCTTCTCCACAGCCGGAAGTACTGTCGCACTTCCCATCGCCGCAAACAGATATCGAATCATATAATTCCCAGCAATGACCTCCGCGCTGTTGGCTTGCATAACATCCAAACAATAAGTATTCAGACTCGGGAAGCAGAATAGTTGAGCGACGCCCTGGATAAACATCATGATAACTGGTAGAGCTACACCTCCAAAACGGTATTCGATGCTCCATCCATAGATTAACATGCAAACGGGGATGACAATCCCAAGAAATGGGAGAGCGGACCGAAGACGATCTTCAGGAACACGAATACCATTGCGTTTCTTGGTCCAGGATATGGTCATGTAATCCGCATATCTCCCTCCAACAAAAGTTCCCAAGATATATCCACAGCCTGGAGCGAGATAGAAGAGTCCACTTTGAATCGGGGTAGCGAGTCCGAATCGAGGGTTGAGAATGTATCGGATGGGTGTCAGGAGTGAGTACATGTTCCACACAATGCTGGAAGAGGCTAATGCTACCATGAGGAGATTTGGGTAGCGGAAGAGACGGATTACGCGCCAGGGGTTGAGCATGCTCCAGAGGACGTGGGCTTTGGCGCGGAGAGGGAGACCTACTAGGTCGTCTGATTTCATGCGGTGCGCGGTTTCGGGGAGGAGGAAGTAGGCTCCTATCACGGCTACACCTGCTAGGGCCGTTTGAAGGTAGAAGATTACGCACCAGGATTTGAAGGTTACGATTATTCCGCCGACTGATTTCTCGTTAGAGTGGCGTTTAGAAGGAATTCCTTGAGAACTTACTGAAGGGTCCAAAAGCTGGGCCAATAAGGGTGCCGGAGAGAAACCAACCCATTGCCGTGGCTCTCTCTGTTGGACGGTAGATATCCCCGATACATGAAGCACCGATTGTGAGGAAAGAAGTGCCTTCAAAGGCAGTGAGGATTCGAAAAATGAAATACGAAACCAAGTTTGGAGAAAGCGCAGTGCCAAGAGAGCAGCCACAAAACAGGACTGCTGTTATCAAGCAAATCTACATCATCGGTTAGCATTTCGTCAGATTCTGTCAGACGAGGAAAAGGAGAAGCGAACCACTCGTCGTCCATAGACTTGACTCAATGGACCCCAGAAACATGGACTGACACCCATAAACAGCATGTAAAGAGCATTACTTAAGTTTATAATTGTTCCCGTGCTGTTATAAGTAGCAGCTACTTCCGGAATAGCAGCTAAAACCGTGGTACTCGAGATGGGAGCAAGAAAGCTGCAAAACGAGAGTAGTGCGACGATGACTACTTTCCTGGAATGGGGAAGCCTGTCATAAATCTCATCCGGAACTTCGACGTATGAAGTGAAAGGTTCAACTGGCGCATCTTGGGTGTGCGAAACCTGGGTTGGAATGTGCTCTAAGTTTGGAGTGGGTTTTTTGCTGGATGCTGAATGAACTGATGCCGTATCATCGATTTGAGGAGTGTCAATTTGTTCAGACATTGTGGCAATATATTCTTGTTCAAAAATGTATATAATGAAGTAATGAGTTTTTCCACCAAACGCGGAAGTTTTAATCTGGTGGAAATAACGAGCGGAAGCGATGTGAATCCTTCTCGTTTTGAATCATGAAAGGCAATAACTGCTTCTCAAAGTATAGCACTAAACGGAGAAATTGTGTATGAAAAGAAGGAAGATGAGGAGATTCAATCGTGAGTCAAACAAAGTACCTTCTTAAAATCACGATAGGTATTCAATTCACATTACCATTCCGACCACGGACCTGACTAACAAAAATCAGGTTAGAGGATACGATAGTAAGGTCTAGAAGGAAGATAATTTCCGTCCAAGGCGTTGCTACTGGCCAATTCACGATAGCAAAAATGGGGAAATTCTCTGTTCATCGGAAGGCCGATGTCTCCTTGCCACTTGTTGGTAGATAAACATATGACGCCCGTATGAAGTTTTAAAATGCTTCCCTCTGATTTGCTCGAGGGAAACATTTTTTCTGCAGAGACTTGCCGGTTTTCCATCTTACGCATGTTTTTCCGAACGCCGACCCCGGCGAGGGGTCCGGCAATGCTTCCTAGTTTTGAGACTAGATACAGATGCTTAAAAAAGCATGCCAACACATCCGAGCTTGACTGTAAATGAAGATAGGTACAGATACTATTTTAAAATAAAAACACAGAAATGCTTTATGCATAAGACAGTCCTTCGGAAGGTGCATCGGATGAGGGGAGATGATCAAATCGGACCAATCGGGCCGCATCTGGGCACTAAATGGTTCGTCAGATAACATTCGCGACGGTGAGGAAATCCGAGCCTCAAAATCTTTCTCCAGAAGCCACAACCGACAAAAGCCGCCTTGATGCGCCTGCATAAAGATCAACAGGAAGGTCGGCCGGAGAGAAAATCCGCAGAAGCATGCATGACAGAGTCGTATTGAGCGCAAATGCAAAGGTGCCCAGTGCGTGCCCTTGCTGCGGTTTCGTTATCTCGCATGAGTTAGAGGGGCAGATAGAGGGGTTCTTTTAGATTGGTTTGAGTACTTGCCTAAAGGGATTGAGAGATGATGACTGTTGATTTTGACCGCTGGTCTTTGTATTTGCTTGTGGAAAATTGAAATAAAATCATGGAACCAAAGACCGGAAAATGTGGGTCCTTGAACAAACTGGAGAAAGGAGAGAATACTGTAGTTGAATTTGACAAAAGCGATTGGAAAATGATCCATTGAAGACTCACTGGAAAGGGTTATAACGAGGGCGTAGAGGGAAAAACATTCATTATCGACCATAGGCCGAGCTAACCAAAGGTAATTTTCTGTCGTGTCAAGTCTCTAAAGACAGTCTCCAAGACCTCGCGTTTTCGCTTCCCCCCCTGGGTCTCATCATCATTCTTCGAATTTTTGGAGTCGTCTTCCTCGGCATCCAGTATATCATCTTCTTCCGTCCTTGGACACCAAGCTCTGATTTGGCCATCGGTATGAGCAGAAAAGATACCATCAGATTGTCCTTTCCAAACGAGAGCTGTGATTCGATTCCTAACATTTCTTTCGCCAGTCCGTGATCTAACAGTTGCAACATTAGGTCCAGGAACCCTTAGACGCTTGAGAAGTTTTCCTTGGTGTAGTTCAAAAACCAGCAGTTCTCTTTCGTTAGGATAAAATAGTAGATCTTTCCTGACAGCTGTCGATGCAGTTGGTGATATCACAAGAGGCAGAGTTGAAAGATGGCCATTTCGTAGAGTTGGCCCAAAACTTGCGAGGGTATTTGCTCCTGTTGCTGCATTCCATACTCGAACTCTTTGATCGTGTCCTGTTGATATAATATAACAGCCATCGCCACTCCAAGTGATCCCGTTGACAGCACCTTGATGTGATTTTGCTGAAACTCGTGAGCGAGTCGCACCGCCAGCTGCAGCTACTCCAATACAGTCCTGCATGTCTAGAGTTCCTAACGACCCGGAGCTCTTGCGAATATCCCATAGGCGGATTGTTCCGTCAATTCCGCCACTGGCTAGAATATGCTCGACTGTAGGACTCCATGCCAATGATAGCAAAGCACCGGTATGGCCAGCAAGAGAATGAGTATTAGACCCAGAACGTAGGTCAACTAGTCTGACAGCTGGATGTTGGGTTGCACAAGCAACCAATAGATGATTTGCAATAGGTGAGAGAGTATGGGCATAAACAATGGTGTCCATGTCAAAATCCGCTGAAACTTGTTGGGTTTCTGTAGCATAGACCTTCAAGTAGTGGTCATAGGATGATGATAGAAAAGCAGCCGAGTCAAAAGGATAAAAGCTGAGTTGAGTGATGCCATATTTATGAGCAGAGGCAGTCCTACATGTAGACTTAGCAAGTTGTCCAGACAGTCGTAAATGGCCGATAGAGAAAATCCTTACCTTGCAATTGAGGCTACGGGTTTGAATACGTGTCTTGACCCCGCATTATATTCATCTAAATTCCACAAGCTCAATGATGAATCTGCACCCCCAGAGACGAGTCTTTCATTGTCAGTATATATACACTCATATGATAGAGCCTTTGTTCTTACACTTTATTCTCTATATCCAAAGCAAGGGCATTCACACCTGATTGATGTGCCCAAATTTTGAAGCTGGAATCTGTGGATTCATCCTTCTCGTTCGGCTGGTCTTGCTCTTCAGGAGGTATAAACACCTTATGACCGCCATCAAATCGTATTTTCGGGAAAGGCTGTAGGAGTTGGAGGCGTCTTGAGTTATGAATGCGGGCAAAGGCCGAGGTGCTAAGAAGCCCAGTGGTCCGGTCAAAAATGAGGGGATTCATACATTTGACAGAGTTTATGATGAAATATGAGGCATTAGATATCCTCCTTCATCAGCAGACTGTATGGAGTAGATGGTGTTGTTCGGCTTGAGATTGATTTTTATAGGTTGGATGAAGTTAGCGTAGACCAAAGGGCGCGGTCTCACAGTCGCCGTTTCACTGCCGCTTTAACACAGCCCTCTTTTCTTGCGCACCTCGCCTTGTTCCCCCTCGACGTCCTTTCAAGATAGCCTCACTTGGTGCAATAATAATAATTCAAATCCAAAATGACCTCCAAGGCCTACACTCAGCGTGCATTTTTCACCTCGGCCACCCCAGATGCCTCAGAATTATCCTCCAAACAGAAGCGCAAAACTGCCAGTGTCTACGACGCGGTAGCAGGTAGGTTAATCGACCCCTCTCCATGAGCCATCGTTGAGATTTCTTAGGACGGGTCTCGACAAACGGATTTATGCCCAAGCAATCCATTTTCGCATCTACAAGAGATACTGCTTCGTCTTCCACCACCGCAGCGGCTCCTGAAGAAGTCCTTTTCCGTCGAAAAAACGCGCCGACAAGATTCGCTGAGCACGATATCTATTTTGCCAATGATCGTGACGCCCAGGCCAAGGACCTACCAGAATCGGATATGCTGAAGGCTCTCCATGCCTACGTGTCTGATTTCTACTCGCATGCTTCTCCAGATGGCGGTTCGACAGACTGGAGAAGTTTGGACGAGACCGCGTTGATAGCTCTTGGCATCTTGATGGAAGAAGTATCCCGTCTTGGAAAAACATCAGATTTGGCTCTGACTGAAGGGGAAACTGTTGAGTTGCCCGTTCAATTGGAAGATGTCCATAGCCGTACTCATGAGGCGAAAGTGACGCCGCCTAGACCACGAAAGAGGTCAAAAAAGAAGAGGCGAATTCACACGGACGACATGATCGAATAGGTCGACGCTTTCGAGAATTTGATTCGACGCAAAATCGATTGATTCGACGTAGACCCTAGGTGTTGCCTCGTCGGAAATTACTCCACGATCTGGTTCCTTTCTGGAATGTTTCTATTTTGCTCCTCGCCACATCGCAATTTGCAAAGCTCATCACTCACGCCACTTTGAAAACAGAATGGTTGTTCATCTGTTCCAGACAGAGTGCACGTGAACGGAATTTATTGATATTCGTTGCTGTCATGTTCAGCTTCATGGGTTAGATGGAATCCAAAAACTAATAGGTAAGCTGACATGCCCTGGGTATTCGCCGTCTGTGCTGACTGGCTAGTAAGATGTTCAAGGCTTGGATTTATTCAAGAATAAAGGGATGCCGCCCTGGCACTCACATTGAGAATCCGTGAAGCGGAATTTGATTGCCTTCACACAGAGTTAGTTGTGTTGCTTTGTACTACTGGGAGTGTCTCTTATGTTCAAGAACATATCTATTGACAGCTAGGCGCCTTGGAGGATTTTTCAAGTTAGAGGATCGACTCAGTATCTTTGATCGACTCAAATTCAAGACAATTATACTAGTTCCATCGCCTGAACACATGGATATTGTGGATCAAGACGCCTAGCTGACAAGTCCGAAATTGCTTTTTCCGCCCCTGTCAATGAGATCTAGATTCGGCATCTTTGGATTTCGACAATCGTATTTCCTTGAACATTATACGGGAAAGCATGTTCATATGTGAGGCTAAACACTGGATACAAAGGCACTGACCGTATTTTCCATGTCGCGATTGTGGGGGAGAATCACGAGGATTGTACATCTGGGTAGCTGGTGGCTACAAATTATCACACCTCAAATTTCAACCTGTTGTCGGACAGCCGCATGGTGGTCATCTTTCTTTGGGTCATGTGTCCAATTTATCAGCTTGCCTGGGATCCCGAAAAGGCAAGTTTAGAGTTCCAAGTTAAATTGTCAGATTTAGAGACCCCAAAGCCGGGACGATCGGCTTATTTTGGACACACCGCAGCAACACTTTGACGAATTGCTGTCACACATGCATACGTCTGAATCTTATGCAACAAGACTTCGTCGGGCTCCTATCAGATCTGCGCCGAGTGACGATTATAAAACTTCACTGGAGACTTTCGATAAAGGGCCTCAAGCTTCGGATCAAAACTGGCGTTGAAATGGCGGTCAACGTCAGTTTCCAACAATTGCCAACTTCAAATCTTCACGCCATTCTGGGGAGATATCAAGGAAGCAGATGGGGATCTCGGAGTGGCATTCATTAGCGCGTGGACGGACTGAAATCAAGGTCTTCCTTCGGGCTTCTGGAAGGGTTCAAAACCGAAATAATCTCGCCTTTTTGTGAGCCAACTCCGTCCGTACTTCTACGAAGTAATTTGGACTCTCCGAAATTATGGAGTAACATCTTGACTGGCAGACGTCCACTGTCTCACTTTTCTCGGAATTTTGATTTGAATCCAGGATGTCGAATATCTTTGCTTATCGATAACGCAAATTCGCAATTCCTCTGGCGGTCAAGCAAATTTTTACAAAGGTATCAAAGCGGTCCTCACGCGCATCAGTGGGGCCGCCCACTACAGATGGAATTTTACGACTAAGCGACTTGATTTACGAAGTAGGGACTTTTGGCTACTTGTTACTTACTGTATCCACCACTGTATCCAATTGCGATGCGACCACTCTTATCATGGATTTAGTAGGAAATAGCATGACGTTTATCATGCCTGAGTGTTGATGTGGCATCAAATCTATTTCAGCTTCTTCGGACTTTATGTCAAAGGTGCTCAGAGACATGACGGCTCGCTTGTACAGTAGGTTGTATTCCAAAGAGCTGGCCTCAGTACTTTTCCAGGAACGCTTTTTTGATTGGGTGTGTTTTTTCCAGCTGCGAAAAATGAGTACCGCCCGCCTTCACACTAACAAAAGCTCTGCCGCTCCCCATATTTCGTCCCCATCATTGGAGACGGTGAGTAACGTGAGCGGATGACGACTGACGCGGAGCAAATCTCGACCTTTTGCGCCGCTAATTTGCTATGTTACCGACAACCTGAACTGTCTCTCTTTACGGCATGAGAGATGGACGGCGTACAACCTCGGCTGCTTACTTCCCCTCTTTGTGAAACCACGACTACGACTCTACGAACGCCCCCAGAAATATTTACCAACTATTTTCCAAAGTAATTGAGTACGGACTTTGTCCGTAAATTCAAAACACATACGTACCTGTTGCTTTACGCTCGAACGTCTTGGAGACAAGTCAACACCCACTCGTCTAAAAGGACCCTAATATCCTCATCGGGCTATTGACCCTTAATCGGAACGATCTCCTCTCGCTGGGCCCCCTTGTTGCGTCGCCTCGTTCCAACCTTGCCCCATGCCATGGTGTCGGTTTTGCTTCACCAAGCCTTCGAAGCGTCCTGCCAAATCAACGCGAAGAGACGGTACAGGCCAGGAACCCCAAGAGCGGCGAGCCCCCACCACCAGCCACCAGACAGTCCTTCCTGAATCCTGATGGCGAAGTGCCGGGCCCGGAGTTGAGATGGCTGTGAATTAATGGACCATGCCTGTTAATTTACTAGAAGGGTGCCGCTCCATCGTTTTCGACGGGACCGTGTGGAAGATATTTATAACACTTTCCGGTAGTAGAGTTTTTCTGTCGGAGTTTTACTATTTTTACGCCTGGAGAGTCACTCATGGCGGTGGGAGACGAGCCCAGCAAAAGACAATTATTTGAGGGATTCTAGGCCCTGCAGTCAGCACTTTGTGCTTTGGATTTTCAAGCTTCAGTGATCATGTGGTAAAATGGCCGATCGCCGAATCGTACGAGAGTGGCCCGCAAAATAGCTTCCACCAATGCCGAAGGAAGAAAGCGGGTGGTGGGGAAGGGACTTTGTCAAACTTTGCCGACACGTGCACGATAATTACATTGCAGCCAGAAATACGCCACCAGCGACCAGATCCGATGGGGAAATAATGCGAGCCCGTGAGCGCTGGAAACGTGTGTGACTCGGCTTCCAGGGCTCTCAACTCGTGGCCGCCCGATCAAGATATTCGGCCAGGAGAGGTTGCAATCGCGGCGTGTTGGTGGCTATCCAGAAGAAACTGCAGTGCCGAATGCTACGCGGTGAGGCGAGGAGACTCAGAGAGCAGAGAGCAGAGGAGGCGAGGAAGCACGAAGATTGAATATTCGATTGTCACTTATCACTTGTCGCAGGATTGCAAAGACTTCAACGTCGCCCCGTTGCATTAATCAGACACTCGTTCAACTCGTTCAGCGTCAAGTCCGGGAGCCTCTGGCCTAGACTCGAAGGAGTTTAAGCCTGCCCACTACCTGTGAAAAGGACTCTTGGGGAGGGGCTAATCGGCGGCGAAAGCGAGCGTTGTGGGGAAAAGCGAACGGCTCTTGAATTGGCCCTGAACGATGCCCAAGGGATGATCCCCAGTGCCCAACTTGGGTTGTGACAGTGGGTTGTAGGGGATTGAGTTTACTTTCTAGTAGGGAGGGAGCCAGTTGAATCGGCTTTTATTTTGACTGGTTTACTGACGGCCCGGGCTCAACTATCAAAATCCCCTGTTGCAAACTAGTTACACCAGTATCCACCCCCCTCTACTCTCCAATCTGGGTCGCCTATCGCACGCCTGCACCCCTATAACGGCGACCACCTCGTGACCTGAATGGATCATCATCACCAGTTCAAGCTGCTCGTCTCGTCGTCGCCAGTCCCGGCATTCAGCCTGTCTTGAAAACCCTTAGACGCGATTGTGTTCGCCCTTCCCCTCCAAACTCCTTCCACCGTGTCCCACGAACCGGTATCCTTCTGGCCACGGTGACTACAACAGCAGCGTCAGCATCAGCATCAGCAGCCTGAGCCTATTAGCCTTGATACACTCTCCATCGTTGGTACCGTTACCGTAGCAGCAGAGCTCTTCATCGGCAGCAAGCAACCTACCTACCCAAGAGCTCCCCCCTTCAAGCTCTCTTCCGACATTATTGCGCCGTAGATTACGGTAACCCACACTACTCCGTATCAGACACCAGACACCAGAAGCCAACGCCCTCCAACAAGACTGACGTTGCCTCCCTCCCTGTCCCGCAGCCGCACATCCCAGCCCAGGGATCCCACCCAACTGTGCTAGCCTGCTAGCCTACCTAGCTGCCCTGCACTGACACTCTCAGTAGTCCAGAGCTTGCATATCTGCTTGCCTGCTGGCTGCATCAATCCCAAAAGGCGAGAAGGCTCTCTCCTACGTCCACATCCACCATCCACCTCGATTCTGCGACAATCGACGAACACCCAACATCTCAACCCACCAACAGCGCCGCATCGCATTGCATATTCCAGAAGGGAGATCCGCCCTTTGTAGATCTTATTAGCACCCGGTACGAGTCCTCGAGTTGGAAGTAGCAAAGCTACTTCTCTTTCCATCCATCCATCCTCCCAGTCAAGACATTTTCATGTCCGACAGCTCTCCCCTGCCTGCGAGCCGAACTTGGGTTCATGCTTTCTTCGGACCTCTACTGATCTACGTGGGCGCAACCAGACTCGACTGAAGACCTTTGGGACTCTTCGATATCGACCTCAAGCGCGCTTCCTCGAGAAAACGGTTGTACTGCACCCGTTACATGATACACTCACTTCGTCAACACGTCAGCCTGTCCCACCCACCAAGTGCAGATGATCTTTCCACAAGCTCCCAACGTCTCTGTGTTCGTCGAGAACCTGTAAGAAGCCGCCGAGCTCGACTGCCGTCCATGGCCTCAACTGCGGTGGTCGCCTGAGTTTTGTGAATAGTTATGATGGATATTGTAGGGCCTGACCAAAAGCGTCCGCGACTAACAGGACCACCTCCTTCACAATGGCAAAGCACGACAGAGTCGTCGCGGCAATTACCACCTCCACCTCCCGCTCCATACCCACACACATCGCCATTTTCGCGTCCTCCTGAATCTCAATATCCTCTAGACCGTCGGCCATCAGGGCATCCCGACCACCCACAGTACGATCATCAAGATCCACGAAGACCCAACTCGGGTCCAACACATGTGTATCACTCACAGCAGCCTCCACCACCACCTCCCTTTGGGGGACCACGAGAACCGACCATGGTGAAGAGGGATCCATCGGATGAACCTCCAGCACACTATCGACCCTCCTCGACTGGAACGCCCACAGAGAAGAACCCAAATACACCCATACTCCATGATGGACCACGAGGAGCCTACCTTCCGCCATTCGGCCATCACGAACAACAACACCCGTCCTACAGACCAGCACCGGCCTCTTTCCCGCCTCCCCAAAGTCCCATGACGGCCACGGAACCATACAGCCATCAGCATTTTGCTGGACCTCCCCAAACTCCGCGAGATTCGTATTCCGTCTCATATCCGGCTGCGACGACCTCGCAAAATGCGAAAAGACCAAAAGCCCAACGTGCAGCGCAAGCATGCGATAGCTGTCGCACATTGAAAGGTAAATGCGACGAGGGACGCCCAGGTTGTAGTAGTTGTAGAGAAAAGGGGATAGAATGTCGTTATCGCGACCCTCCCCCGAAGCAGTATGTAGTGGAGTCGCATATACCTTTTTTTTGACTGACAGAAAATAGGCAAGACAAAGCGCAAAGTGAAATTATAGATACCTTGTCTCGAATCGAAACTTATATAATGGGCATGCGAAAAGAGATGACTGAGATGAAAAAGGTTCAAGCGAATATCCTTAATCACCAATCAACTGGAGAGGGGCAAGCTTCAGTGAAAAGAGAAATCCAGGAATCAGGATCAAATTCGGTGGATACAAATCCGTACATGAGACGCCCAGAATCAGATTCCCAAGCATTAATGTCCGAGTCGCCACACACGTCGACGCCTGGCCATTTCCAACATAGAGATACGACTAGCCACGTTCACCAGCGAGGCGGCCCAAATGTAATGCACCTAATTGATGTCGAGAATCCCCCACTTTCTCCCAGAGGCGACGAGGAAGAGGAAGAAGAAGGAGGAGATCCCGGTCCACCAAAGGCGCCTTCAATTCCTGTAAATCACACCACGGGGGCGGCAAGATTGCTACTTGTGCCCTCCATCAAAGAGATGTGCGCCACGATTATAGAAAATCACAGGATAAAAAACGAAAAGTACCCAATCATCCAGGAGGAAAAAAGAGGGCTTCTCAGACTCTATGGGCGAGGCGAGGGAATTGATGCACCTCCAGGATACGACCGAGACCCTCTTGTTGACCACGGATCCGACCATAGCAATGCGGGTGACACCAGCTCGGATGTATCGTCTCCTGCTGGCGAGGAATGGGGTCAAATTGGGGGACTTACTCCACCTGGAAACCCACCTCCTGAGTTTCAACGCGGAAACATCAACTTTGAAGGCATGCCTGATCTCTCGAGGGAGAAAGTTCTGAGCTTGGTGGAAAGCTACAAGAAGCATATTAATACCATGCACCCGATTCTAGTTCCTTCACGATTAGATGTGTTGATTGAGAACTTTTTGAAATCGACACCAGAAAGTCAGGCAAAGCCGAAACAGGTTTCTTCACTTGTCGCCGGGTTTACAACTTCCGTGTCTGCTGGCTTTGTAGGCGGGAGGAACCCCGAAAGCCCAGGCCAGAAGAGAAAAAGGTCGCCTGGCTTGGGAGAGCATCCAGAAGTTCACAATCATTTTGATATTAAGCCTGGACACCCGTACAGATCAATCAGTTCAGCCTTGGTTCTGCTGGTACTAGCCCTTGGCGAAGTTTCTCAGCACAAGGGACAAATACCCGACGTGGTGAGGGACGGAGACGTGGATCCATCATCATGGACGAACTCACCTACAATGCGAAATGGGCACCCTCAATCCCCCATACAAAGCTCGCCTTCGCTGTCCACCCCCATGGGTATACCTTCACCCCAGGATACAGACAGGACACAACCCAGAAGCAGAAGAACTTCAATTGAAGGCAATTATACAAGCATGATAGTAAATGGTGGTGTGAGACGCAAAAATCTTGATGTCATTCCTGGACTGTTCTACTTTGCTTTGGCTACCGACATTATTGGCAATCAACTTGGAGGAAATAGTCTTCAGCATGTGCATGTGAATATTCTTGCTGGTCTATATCACGGACAACTTGCAAGAGTAATGGAAAGCCATGCATACATTCACGAGGCCTGTCGAGGGCTGCAAGTTATCCTAAGACCGTAATTCTTCCCCTACCTATCTTGAATCATTCATTTACTAACAATCTCCAATAGGAAATTGGACAGATTCACGGCCAGCAAAAAGCAGTGTACTGTAGTACCTGCAAAAGACAACCCACTTGTGATAGCATTCTGGAGTTGTCTACAGCTTGAAAGGTATGGTGATCGAACTGCAGCGCATGGCAGGGTGATGCTAATAATATATAGTGACATTGTCGCGGAACTCCCTTGTCCCCATTCAGGTATCCTTACATATGAAGAAGATATGCCGAGTCCAAATCTCGGCGTAATGCAGCAAGATGGCTTTGACCCTATTGTCGTGGAAAGCTATTCGGCCCAGTTGTTCTTACGAAAACATCTCAACTTGTTGCACAATATGTTCTACAAACCCGAAACTGGTAAGTTCCATATAACCTTTCAAAGGAGGATGGGACTAATTATATCTATAGACTCACAATTCCCATCGGTGTACGCGGGCAAAGAGCCCCAGCATTTCCCTACCATCGAAGCTTGTCAGGAGAGTCTCAATAACATTCCTGGTTTTGCACCAACCATGGCTTGGAATGAAAATGATCTTCCTGCTACTGATATTCTCGGAGCTAGATTGAGAGCCAAGTACTATGGTGCGCAGGTCATCACATATCGCCATTTTATTTTGAAGATTCTGGAGCATAACCAGAACAAGGCTGTCCAAGAAGGCAAAAGTGTTCAGAGAAGACTTGAGCTGGGAGAAGATGCGGGCAATGAATTCAAAAAGAACATTGTTGTACCTCCGCCTCAGAGAGTGAACAAAGAGACTGGCGAGATAAAAATCGACTCCAAAGTTCTCGAATATGCAAAATTTTGCATCAAGGCCCTTATTCAGAGTACGAAGGCGTTCCATGGGCTTGGAGATCCTGGAAAGGACCGTTTGATAGTCACAAACATTTGGGGAACTGCACATGCGTATGTTTTTCGCCGCTTTATATGCCAAAATATCAATGCTAACGTGCTATAGTCAATGGGGAAATATGCTCACCCTTCAAGCTGCATACCGCGATCCGGTTCTGAGAGAGTACGTTGACAAAGTCGAGTTGAAAGACCTGCTTGAGAAAACCTTGTCCATGCTCAAACTCGTGGCACAGCCCACTTCGGCCCTCGCGATTGACTACCGGATTCTCAAACACACAGGACTACACCTTGGACTCATTGGAAAGGGGCTAAATACGAACAACAGCTTCTCCAGCGGCACTCCAACGGATACGGCCATGGGTGGACGTTGAGCCCGACTCCACAAATCATTTTCCCTATCATGTGTTGTAAGAAAGAATTCATACATAATAATTTTTCCTGTTGCATTTTCTGGGGCTCGACAAGCCGGTTTTTCATGGTCGGTTTACTTGTTATTTTCTCGGTGGCCGGCGGTATCATCATCAGCATCTTTAGCGATGGCGCTCACATTTTTTCTATACATATTTTTTTTTTGCAGTGCTCGCGCAAAGAAAAAAATCTCGTTCCCTTGTACTTCTTCGAACTATGGAAGGGGGCATGTTGTTTTCGTGGGTCAGCGGAGGGGCCGGAGAGCGAATGTTGTTGGTGTGTGGTTTTAAGGGAGTGTTCATATACAGACAACTTGCTGGGCGATCAGCACAAAATCTATCCATCACTCACATAAAATTACTGCGGATCTATGTCATCGTTTTTCACAAAAAATTATTCCACCACACCAGACCCGCGGATCGGACCAAAATTTTCTCCTTTTGGTGGTTTGGTTTTATTGGGAGGGGAGGCTGCCTGAAATCTTTTGCTTGCTATGCTTGTTTTTTTTCTTTTATACTTCTTTTTTTATTACTTATTTATTCCCCGTATAGCGAAAATCGGCGTTTTCTCTCGCCTTGTTGCCCTGGATTATTTATACCACCTATTGATATTCGAGCGACTTTAGCGGGAAAATGCAACAACATTACTAGATGTTATAAGCTTTTTGGAGGAAGGGTGGAAGGCGGATCCGAAAATCATTCGGATGGGAAGGGGACGGACACCACTTAATTTCGAGGAGAGGCATCGCGGCTTCGACACACATTTCACACACGCAATTCACACAATACAATACATACGTTTCAGACGACCTGAGAGAGAGGGGGGAGAGGGGATTGGGGGGGGTGTTTACTTCTGAAGAGAGAATAGGAAAGGGACTTTCAAACTCGGACTCTTTAATTCTTCTTTTCTTCTTCTTCCTCGATGATATGTTTCTTTACACGTTACATTTTAACTTGAATAGAAAAGAACAAAAAAGACTTTTTGTTGGCCCTTCTTTCCTTTTACTCTTTCTTTGGACTACACTACACACCCTCGATTCTCTTTTCGACGATCCCTTTTGCCAAATATCTCCTGTTGGAAATTACTATACCTTTTCTCTCTTCTACTTGCAGCGATGCAATGGGGGGTAATACTTCGACAGTGTACCGTCTGGTGATCCGAGAGATCACGAATTATTTTTATGGAAGAGACACAGGGAGTGTGCGAGTTTGGATACTTTGCCCCGAATGTGCTTTATGGAGGGAAGGGGGGGCCCTGGGATGGGGTTGGGTTTGGTTGGCTTGGTTTGGGGGCTTGGGGGTTGTTGGGAGGCACGGATCTTTGTGGGAGGGGCCGGACGGGAGGGAGTGAGTGGGCGGATGAATCATGGATGACGGGAATGGATGGATGGGGGATGGATGGGAGGGGCGGGGCGGTGTGTTTTTTTTTGTTTATATATATTATGTCTTGTTGCTTGTTATTGAGATTTTTTGTATTGTATTTACTACTTTTGTGTGGTTTTGTTGTATGCGAGCGATGTTCTTTTCATATATATATATGAGTCTTTGCTTGTGTGTTAAGATGAGTGTGCGTTGTGCTCTTTTGCAGTTCTTTGGTTTTGGTTGATACCTACCTATGCGGCGGGGTTTTGAAAAGTGGATGTTATGAGATACCATTGAAGCAATTTTTTAATATGTTTTCCATATTGGATACGAGGTTCAGGTTCATTGGTGTGGTTGTGAAGTATATTATTGTGTGTGATATGAGTACATGAGTACAGCTATAACGTCGGTAATATTTTCTTCATCTTCAGCGCGGTACGCTTGGGCATATCATGACCAGGGGTCTTCTTATCTTGATTGATCGCTGACGCAGTGACGCGGTGTCTTTGTTTGTGCTACGGCGGGGTTGGTTGCTCGGTTCGGGACGGTTTCGGGGTTTAGAAATTTGGCGGATTTTGTTAGGTTTGTTGTTGGTTGTTGGAATGCGGTCAAGGGAGGATGTGCCTCCGTTATTGTGATGGAATTTATGGGGCAAGCACGAGATGATGTGATACGAGAAGAGTGGAGTGTGAATTTTCTGTTACTTTTACGATAAATGTGATGAAGATTTTCTACCAATCTGAGGAAAGTTTGCTCACTCGGTGTTAGATCGTACGATGGAAGGGGGTTTTTGGTACCGAGTGCACTGGCTTTGTAAAGGGTGATGTATTTTCTGGGTTTATGGTTATAGGGAGGGGGTCACGGGCTGGGGATTACTGGAGTGTGTGTGCTTTTTCTTTGTGACGTGATGGGTTGATGACCTTGTGCTTGGAGGGGGAATCGCAATGTGACGGTGAGCATACGGAATTGTTTGCTTACCGGGCGATATCTTCCTTCCTTATGGAGTACTTTTCCTTAACTTACCCCGTATATTGTATGACCGAATCGGGATTGATATTGTAGAGGATAAGATGCTCGTTCTTGGAAAAAAATTCCTATCCGAGAGAATCCATTTCCTTTCGTTGTTCTCTATGTTTTGGTACATCCCGAGCGGTAGTTTTCGCGCGGGCTAGGTCTTGTGCGACGTGAAAGGGGGATGGTGATAGGATGTTAAACCTCCCTGCTATCTCCGGTGGATTTTCTCTGTTCTTCTTTTCCTTTGATGGCGGTACGTGGGATGCAGTGTAAGGACACCTCGGTTGGTTGGGTTGGTTTGTTGGAACCAAGTGGTGCATGTCAAGGTCCTTGGTTCAAGGTCATGGGTGGGGATAACGTCGTATTGTGAGGCCGTCAGCATGGATGAATATGCGCAGCAGGGGAGGTGTCGGTTACACGTCCTCGGGAGTTTGCGTTGAAGAAATGGATTTTATGATCATGGCAGGACAAGGCAGGGCTGAAGATGAATTTCCTTTCTTTCTTGATAGTTAGTAAGGTAGTGCTTTACGGACGTACAGGATTTCGATATCGATGTTACTTTGGGGATTGCTTAGTAACGCTGATCCTTTTTGCTTTGCCTTTTTGCCTTTTGGCGGGGGTGCGGGGGAGGGGTGTTACGAAGGTCGTCGAGGGGTTGGTTGGTGGCACAGAGGCTTTTCGGGAGTTCTGTCTCTTTTAGGTGGCTGTTTATTCTGCATTGGGCTTTTCTTCTCTTTGATGTTTTGAATTGAAAGATGGTGGCGTGGTATTTTCCAGGCCTCGTCAAGGCGAAAGTGGTTGTTTTATCTCTGACCCCTCATCGTTACTCTTCTCCCAAGTCGGGAAATCGACGTGCGAATCGCACTTGCAAGGCTTTCGCGATGTTGGGTCTTGGTCGTACCATGGTTACCCAGGTAGGGATCGGAGTTATATAAGGCGTACGTGCATGTTACACGAAGATATATATATGTATGTTGGAGGCGGAAAGTGAGGCGGATTGGATTGGCGGGGGTATGAATAGAGTAATGTGCGAAGAGGGATGACTTGTTTTCCTCTTTTCCTCTTCATCTCTTGCCTGCATGGTGGGATTCGTTGGAAATATGCAAGTTAGATGTTGGATAAAAATGCCTTTACATCCAACGCCGTAGTGAGGCCGCGAATATCCTAGGTAGCATGTACGAAGTAAGCTGAATCACGTCCAATTTCTTTCGTTGCTCCTTGATAAACCTGGATCCGATGGATGGACGAGGTTGGGTATCTTGGTGCTTGTGTAAGCTGCAGTGCGACGGGATGATGGATGACAGATGTAACGCTACGGCGGGGGTGTTGATGTTGTGGTCTTTACTGCGGTAGATACCTACCTGGTTCATGGAGAAGGGGCGGCTGCAGTGGCGGTGTTTGCAGAATTACGGGAGTCGCCATTTCGGGTTTACAGTCAGTGGTGCGGGTTTGAGATTTGTGTGGCACGTCTGGTTTTCTTTCGGAAGATTCATAAAACATTTTCTTTAGCGGGTAGCGCGGGTCGCGAGTTTAATATCTAAAGTTGGTGGGGTGAGCTGTGCATTTATTACCCCTCGGTACTTGTGGCTAAATGATAATGATTATGGGAAGGTTTAAACGCTGGGGTGTTTTGGACTGGGGAGTTGCTTCAGAATTTCTTGCAAAGGGGGGACGTGTCACGGGGTTTCAGAGTTCTTTCTGACATTCATAAGTGGAGTTGAATTCACAAAGAAGATATCTTCATATTTGTCTCATAGTTTTGCGCAGTGTTATACAAAGTATAAACGAAGGGCGAAGCGGATTTTGAGGCCACTCACGTGATCGAACGTCCCACAAATGCAAAGAATTTTACAGGGTTTCCAAGTAATTAAGTCATTAGAAACCCATTTCAGTTTCATACCTTGAATTTGACTTGAAAAATCGTTTTTAAGAGGCCTTGAGTAGTGTGTTTTCGTAGATAGCACGCCGTTCACAATTACCAGAAAGAGTTTCAGCCATAGATGGCTGTAACTTGTCAAAAGAAGCCCATGAGAACTAAAGCTCGTCTGTATCATTCCAGATGAGACTAAATTTCAAATCTATAATTAGTATCATTCAGGTCAGCCAGATAAGAGCCTCAAAATTACGCGCTGAAGAGGGTCTCGCGTTCGGCCACAGACCCAAATGTAGACCCCAACTTTCATTCTGTGTTTCATTTCATATCAATGTTGGCTCAAGTAGTGGCTTCGACTTTATAGTCGCTAAGCTGCTTTTCTCGCTGAAACATATGTTTTATATACCGCTCTGAAGTGGATTGCTCGAGAAGGTTAGTTATGGTTCAAATGTGTGCTTTCAGGTTACCTTTTGGCTGGAGGATTGGTTTTCTTGAACTGTTTGATACCCTTTGACATAATGAATTTTCATATTGATTAGTATAACTATAATCCAGAAAGTATCTAGGTACAATAAAATATTTCGTCAATTGACCATCTCCAACATTATCTTTGAAGTCCACTCCTTTTGTTTCTTGTAAACCACCACAGTCCCTAGCAACTATACAAATCAGGGGCGGCAAAAAAACATTTTATCATGCTTTCCAATTTTTCCCATTTCGTTGCAACTTTTATATGCGCGGCACAATTGGGGTCTACAGCTGCAATATTTACCACGACTTTGGCTTTGAATCTTCCCGTGGCGCCGACCAATATCCTTCAAGCATCAAACATATCATCATTCAACACGCTCTCGTCGCTAAACTCCGCGCCTAGCTTACAAACATTGCCATCCTTACCACTTTCCAAAGATACACTCGATTCTCTCAGTACATTCCTTAGTCTCGTGGTTGCAATACCCGACGATATTTTACAATCCCAAGGTGGCGTTAGTGACTTGTTCACTGGATTCTCGGCTTGCATCAAAAATGCAGCCCCAGAAGGACTTTCAGAATTTGAGAGTGTGACATCTCAGATTGGTGGTGGAATATCAACCGCACTTGTTGTAGCAAGCTCTTTCGAAACCAGAATTAGTTCTGCAGCTGGGGCGCTGGTCACTGAAGTACATACCATTATCGACAACCAACTTTCAAAAGCACTTCCTGGAGCAAGCGACATTTCAAAAGTTTTACCAGCCCTCACAAGTTTTCTGGGTAGCGAAGCTTCGGTTCACTTGCCCAAAGCAAGTTCTCTAGTCGAAGAGGTGAAAAGTAAATTCTCGGAAGCTGTACCAAAAGCCAGTTCTTTACTCGCTGGTGCAGAAAGCAAGGTCTTTGAGGCTATTCCAAAAGCAACATCCCTCATTGCTAGCAGGATCTCGGAAGAAATCCCAAAGGCCACAAGCATAATCGCCAGCAGAGCATCAGAAGTATTACCAAAAGCAAGTTCGGTCGTTGAAAATATCGAAAGCAAGATTGGTGAAGGGATTCCGAAAGTAACTTCGCTTATTGGGAGTAAAGTTGGGGAAGCGGCACCAAAAATCACTGCTGCGATTGGGAGTTTTCTTCACGGTATTGGGTTCAGACGTGACGTTGGAGATGAGGTATCTGCTGTTGGGAAGTGTCTTGGAATTGAAGCAATATCCGATTCAGCTATAAAAGTCGCACAATGTGTTGTGGGTATTGCTGGCTCCCAGGCTGCCGTGGATTTGGCGGGATTGAAGACGGCTATCAATGCTGCCGGGGGTATTTTGGAAATCTTGAAGGGCTTTAGTGCTAATAATCTTCAAAAATCTGGTCTCGAGATCTTGAATAAGATTATTGGGTTGGGAAATGAAATAAATGGTTGTGATTTGCTGGTGTAGAAGAAAGGCGCAGGAGGCATGAGTTAGAGAATGACGTATTATTGCAGCGACCCTAGATTAAACTAGATTTTAGAGTGTAAATAAAGAGAGAGTGGGTTTCAAGAAACAATAAGTATCACTCACGCATCTGTTCTGATCGCGCTGGCCATCTCGCTTAATTTGGGGGGGGGGGGGGGGGGGGGGGGGGGGGGGGCTCGCGGTAGACAAGAAAAGGGTTGTGCCACACCTTCTAGGCATTACCCAAATACTTTGAGACAATCGAACTTTATGGTTCTAGACCATCTGCGTAGATTTAAAAGTGCCTCAAGTACTCAAGTACGAAATTAAAGTATTTACTGCCGCTTTTTTGGTCTACCACGAGGGGGTTCTGCCATGCGTATTCAAATCAAGAGAGTTGAACTGAAGGAGAAAGAATTTTATTGCAGCTTAGTCTGACCTGCAGATACCTCCATATCATCATCCAAAAACATGCCTTGCAAACTGTGTGACTCTATCCAGTAGAGCTTTATTGGGTTCACTTATTCCAAAATTTGAGCTCTAAAACTATCTTCTTCACTTCTCCCACCGCCAGTAAGATTTATTTCGGCTAGAGAATCTGTCTCACTTTGACTTCCGATGCAAGCCCTTGATTTGATTCTGCTTTTCGTTGGGATTTGACTCATATTGTCCTTCTGCAAATTGATGTCTCATGCGACTGCCATACTCAGTTTCCTCAGAGCCTGCCTTATCTTGTCCACAGCCTAGTTCGTCATTTGAGGCTTGAGAAGGTTGCTTGGAATCTCTTCTAAACATGTTCTTGAAGCCCCGGGATTTCTTGTCAGTTTCCTCTTTTTCCACGCTATCTTGTGTGAGACACTCCTGATTTAACGAGTCAAATGAATCGACTATTTGGTGCGAGTATCGAGGAGCCCTCTGGAACCGATCCTCTATGCTGAAGGATTCGATACTTCTTCCCCTGGTAGGTGGTCTCTCTTCGTTTGAACTTTCAATTTGATTACTTCGGACTTGATTTTCTGGAGAGACAAGAAAGTCGTTAATTCTAGCGTCTGGTGTAGCGTATTGGTTCAAATTATTGAAGCGTTGTGGTGATTGGGTTAGACTACAAGTGGTCCTATTAATTGGAGCCACAAGAAAAGTCTGTTCTTCTGAACAGTCATATTGATCTATACCATCACCCCGCGAGGGTGGTGTGGTCAGATATCGGATTACTTCGAAACGATCATCATAAGATGGTGGATTGTCTTGGTGTCTTGGATTTACAAATACGCAATTGGATTGGAAAGGTCTTGAAGTAGCACGATTATTCTCAATATTGAGATTATCATTGTTACTGAGGGATAGAAGGCTAACCTCGTCATAACACTCTCCAGTTGGGGTGTAATTTTAAGTTGCGCCGAGTTTGTGTACCACCGAGCGGTTATTGACGCACCCGATAGGAAAGTTCGTCATCAACATCTTTCTCATTGCACTTGTTGGTATACTGAGTTGAGCCTGGTGAAGTGTCTCTGGTAGTTGAGTTTCTAATATGTTTTCCGGGACCAAAAGCTTCTCGAATATCCTTCTCCTCCCCTTCATTTTCATAAGGGGGATCGAAGGGGCTTTTGGTAGACCACCATGACATATGCTTTACATCTCGTGTTTGGGTATCCTTTTTGTAAAGATCACGTGCCTCGCCGTTGTTGGTTCGAGATTGTATAGAGGTTGTAGATGGATTTTCCGCATCAGCAAATCGCTCATGGCTGAACGTTGGGACTGTGTCTACTTTGGCCCTGGTTGAAAGACTCGTCCTTTCTTGTCGGAAAGTCTCTCTTCTCCCGATCAACGTACCCTTGCGACTTGGTGGGAGGTTTTCTACTTCGATGGCCGATGAAATCATTGTGACCACTGTTTCCCGGCGAACCGATTGGCGAATGTAATTCCGATTGCTTCGAGGTATGAATGGATGGTTCTCCTCCGTCTCTGACATCTCGTCCATGTGGGTGGGGGCAATTTTCCTTTTGAAGTGGTCTTCCAAAATCCAATCCATCACTTCCTGCATCCTTTCGATTTACCTCAGGTAGAAGAAGCCGGCGTAGCTGCGGCTCAAGTGTTCTTGTTAGTTCCTCGGCGTCTTTGTCTTCGCAGCCTTCGCATTCTTTACAGTTACTTAAAAATATCGTTTCAAAGGAACTGTAATCCGTAATGACCATAGATTTCATAACAGTATCCATAAAACGTCACGATGTTGATGGGTCATCGATCTTGCAATCGCTCCTGTCGTCAAAATCGTAAAATAAAGCTCGCTGATGACGAGATTCTTCTTAAGAAATTGAAAGAGCCTCTTTAGACCAGAACCACTGAAATCAGGTATTTTAACAGTGATGTCTAAGATGAGCTTAATTACCTTGCCGGATATATTGTGGGGATTATATAAATATATTTCGTTACTAGATTCTTGTGAGTTTAAAATTGAAAGGCGCCTTAACTATGAGGGGGGATGCTGCTCACATGTCATCTTGGGGGTAATTGAGACCTATGAAACCCTCGCTACTTATAGCGAGTTTAGATTTGGTCAATGTTGGACTCGGATGATAATTGGAGACGATGGACTCGTTTCCATAATTGGCTATCGATGCATATCTGCTTGAAATTTCTCCTGCCAAGAATCGACCTCCGTATAACGTATTTCCCAGGTGAGCCGATCACTAGAACACTAAACCGCGACACTCCTCTTAAAATATAAAATGCCACCACTAAATTAAGCCTAACTCTCTAGTAAAGAGGGTCGCATATCGTGTTTTAATATATTTAAAGTTGTGATATTATTATGCTCGAGTGATCGGCTCACCCGGGAAATACGTTATAGTCTCATTGGAATGCGCACCTAGGAGATCACAAAATTGGGATTGAAGGCTGTCCATCAAGGGGCCTCCCAGTCCCTCTCCGTTTTCGTCAACAGTAATATCATTGCTAAGCGCAAGCACGAAGCTCAGAGCCGAGGCATGAAACTTCTCATGAAATTAACCCAAGGAAGCTTCTTTTCATTGCTGAGTATCTTCTCCGCAACCACACTGGAAGTGGTGAGAGCAAATGTGAATTCTTGAAGACTCAGCAATTGCCCAATATATTCGCATAGCTCGTTGAACTCTTTTTCGTTAAATCTCCGTGTATTGATGTTTATCGCAAACTTCTCGATCCTATGGACGAGGGCTTCTCGATCTCCAAGCAAGTTGTGGAGTGAAACATATTTTCAGCAACAACATCGGCTTGCACCTTTTTGAAGAGTATGTTGCCTAGTTCCTTGCGAATATAGGAATTGACTTGTGAAAGAGCGAGAAGTTTATCGTAGTTATGTCGTTTGATGAGAGTAGTTTTCTCTCCTAGCGCCCGTGGCCAAACATCGGAACTAATTGGCTTGTTCAACTCAAATGGAATAAAAACTTCATATACAGGACGGAAAGGATGACACTTCCTTGTTTCTGGGTCAACCCAATGCATCATGAGCTGGATAGCTCCAGCTTCATTTTGAAAGGGTTCTACTAGGTATTCAAAAACCCGACGTCGTATCTTCACCCCCACACGCGGATTCTTATCACCAAAAACTAGTTTGGACCTATTCTTTACTCAGCTGTGATAGTTTCACAAAAATAGAAATGAGTTGGAAAGGACAAGCAGTGAATTAAGGGTAACATAAAAACGACTAAGTCCACCGGGAAGTAATAATGTCCTGACTGGCTCTGTCAGTGAAGCGAGCTCTCGTTTGCCGATGCCACCAGCGATAGTAGAAGCTTCGGGGCTAAAGCAAAATCACCAAATCCATTTTGAATGAGTGACTCTTCCCGTAGGGGCTGCTTTTGCGATTTTGGTGTGAAAAGAGATTTGAATCTCTCCCCTGTCGAAGCCATTGTCCAATTTTTGAGCTTCAGTGATTGGTAGAAAGGTGTTGGAGGTAAACGGCACGTACAGGGTAGGCTACAGAGTAGGTACAGGGTAGGTGATAGGTGAAGTAATTAGATCGGAGCAGGGTAGGTCACGTGGCTGTTAGGTCACGTTTCTATGGAATCAGATAAGTATAAGATAAAAACTTAAAATTGACTAAATTTCTAACTATAAGGACTGTAAGAGGCTATATATACTCCTTGGAGAGATTCTAGGAGTTTCTATAGCTTACAAATAGAGTAATAGCTAGAAGATTCGAAAGGAATGTTATAATCACGTGTTCGGCTAACCGAACCCTCTAGAACATTCTAGTGTAGACTAAGGTTTAAACCTAAAGCCTATTAGTAAGTAAGGTAATTATTACCTAATACTAACAAAAGGTTCAGAGAGGGTTCTGTAAAAAGGAGTTGATTGTTGTTGTGGGCATCATAGTTGAGCATTGAAACAAGATTAAGATGTACTGAAGTGGTAACTACGCCATGGTGATCACGGGCTATTGTGCCTCAGTAACAGGCGTGCGGGGTATCAAAGTGAATTAAAACAACATACTCCTTTACGGTAGGTCTAGTGCAAGATATAGGAGTGTAAACAAGTAGCTTAAGCAAGGAAATTTGCTTGTGAAGTCAGCCAGAGAATTGCAAATTTACTGAAGGATTTGGGTGTTTTTTGGCTTTTGATTTTTTTGCAAGACTTGGGACTGCATGCTCGACACTTTTATCATAGTTATTGTCTCTATGATAAGTTCTCATTATCTGCCGAATTGGTGAGTTTCAAGCCCGAAAGGGATTTTTCTTCCGACACTGGAAGCAATATGGTCGCCACTGTTTCTCGAACGGGAAACTTAGAGGCTTGAAATTTGTACAAAAGGAGCATGAGAATAGGAAATCAATTTTATGTTAGCCTGCACACTCTTTGAACATACTTTCTTCGCTTCATTGTGTCTGATGTATGGTTTTGCCCTTCCTTTAGATCTTGTGTGTATGCTCTAATTGCAAGCTCCCGCAAAACAAAATTATGTTAAAAGCTTCAAGCAGTTTTACCCCTTATGTGCACTGCTTTGGAGCATTGAATCTCCCGTCTTCTTGTTATCACGAATCTTTTGAATCTCTTAGGCCGGTCTACGAAGGCGTGCGTAGCTGTGCTTTCAGAGTCACACATGCTTTGAGTTGAAGATCAAATCAAGTGACAACGCAGAGTAAAATATGTTATATTATGTTGTGCTGGATTTATGACATCACCTGATTTTTCTCATTGTTTATTCTCATAATGAACTACTGTTTGATTTACCACTTCATCGCTAGTTTTATCTGCTATGTGATCAGCTGTATGATCACTAGTGTTGTGCTAAACTCACCATATCATTATATCATCATGATATCATTATTATACCGTCATTATATCATTCATTCATTATGATGTAATAATCATTCACTCCTTATATATAGACCTTAGATAACTCCCTACACAAATCAATCAATTCTCCATGACCTACAGTACTGAGGACCTTTCCAAACTTAACATATTATTACAATTATAAAAGCCAATGCATAAGCCCAAATAGTAATATGACTTCGGAAAGCCATACCAGCTGCCACAACCGGCGTTCCAGGATTTGTTTCTGTGTTCACGTTGCATACAACCTTGCAAGCTTGTGTTGAACTTGCTCTTGATCCCAGAGGCGAATAATTCTCCAAGCCCTCACGCTTCGCCATCGAGCCAACAACAGGGCCAGACGTGTTATAAACTATATCAATCCACTGTATTTGTAAATATGCGGAGTCGCCCACACTCATATTGCCTGTCCAACTTCCTCCATTGCTCCACATATTCATAATCAAGCCCGCAGGTTTTTGAGGCGCCTGCAAGGAAATACTAACTACATTTTTGCCATTGACATACCATGTACCTATTGCCCAGGGTCTCGTAGTCAGTACTTGATTAGGAAAATTTTGAGAAAAGCCTATAAAACGAGACCATTTGGGAGAATTGAGGATTCAATTCTCAATTTTCCTTTACCAATCGATACTAGCACTCTTCAAACAAATAGAAAAGAAAAGAAAACTCAGAGAATTTGACTTACTCATTCCCAATGTCCAATCATAACGATATTCATTCCACTCGTTCCATTTTATACCCGCTGGTAGTGTTGCATTACGAGTTGCTTCTTTGATCGTTTTCCCTGTGGGGGATTCTGAAGGCTGGTTGGTGAAATGTATTTTTTGGGGTGGATCAGAGGTTAGAATTTCGATATCGGCCTCTTCCACGAGAGGGGAAGATGGACTTCGACAAAGATCCGGACAGTACCAGGTGAATAACCCTGCACAGGCACCTTGAGAGCCAACCACTCGGGCTAAGTACCGAATGGAAAGGTACTGAAAGTTTTTGGAGACGGTGTCTATTTCAGCAGCGGATTGAAATTGTTTGGTACGTGTAGTGCGAAGTGTAAGGTGGGATTTGGAAGAGGGTACTCCAGTATCAGAGCTTCGTTCTATACAACGTCAGTATATATATAAATAATGCTCAATGGGGTATGAAGCACCAATGTATACGTTATTTTTGGAATATCTCATAATTGTATGAGCATCTGATCCAGAATCACTGACACTTTCACTGTTGTCCCATGTCTGTATATTCCAATCATTGGTCCACGAAGAGTCTGAGAAGAACGAGCTCGTTACGACGTCATTTTTATCTTCTGATAATTGTGTTACAACGGCTGGCTGGGAAGTGATTGCCGAAGGAACATTGCGATAGTCAAAAAAGCGATGGTAATTGAAATATGACGCGGAAGAGCCATTTGTCTTGAAACAATCACACTGGTCGCCATTATCTTTCTGGGCTTTTGTGAGGGGATGAAACAAGATAGCCAGGCATGTTAAAAACAAACGATGCATATCCAAAGATTATCGTTTAGAAAAGCCGAATCCAATGTGGATTGATTGAAGAGAAAATAAAAAAACACCAATTTACTGTGAAGAACAGTGTCTTTTCCTTTCTCATTTGGAAATAGAGGTGATTCTTGACACTTGACAACTTAGTGGCGGTAGCAATGAGGCTGTGTAGATTTCACTTACACAAATCGCACCACAGGGCTGAAAACAATACAAAATACCCGAACAAATGAGGAGAAAGTGATTGACTTAGCCACAACCACGAGAATATATGAAAACATAACTTGCAATTCCCTCTCGGAACATTGCCAGGGTTCATGCAGATCAGCTAAGACAGGGCAACTTTGGGATAATGAGGCCCAAGGAGAATCGTCCAAGTGACGTGTTCAGGCTCCTGAGTCTCGCCCTGCTAGGTGCCTAAGTCAACTTACTGGTGTGTCAATAGAGAATATCGAATGTGTTGGGATGGTTTTCTCGTGGGGCTGATCATTGGTGAAGGGATGCTTGACGTTTTATGCCAAGTTATGCAAGGGCGGCACATGAAAATCTCGGCTCATACGATAGCCTAATTCGGAGCGTTGTTTTATTTTAATTGGTGTAAAATTCGCATAACAACTGCTGTCTTAAATGCTGAGACATTATTTCTTTAGGAAATTGTGGGGGAACAACAAAGTCGCTAGGCCTAAATTAAACCACTAGGTCAGGTGACGTGCGCCCCAGCCCCCTATTTCCGCGGCAGAGTTCTTCCGACGGCTGAGATCATTTCTTCTCCATCTCTTGGAATATCGAGACATCACCACGCACACTCAAAGGTGATTGACCCTACATGCAGAAAGGAGGTGAGGTATCATGATGAAAGGGAAAGCGTGATAATAAGCTTATTTTTCAGCGAGCCGGGCTCCCGGGTGGCGGGCGACTCACCGCAACTATCCGTCTATGGACTTTCAAAACTCGATCAACTGTCAAAATTCGGATTCAGTAGTGGCTGCATGTACAGCTTGGCTATAGTTGGCTCCCAATGGCATCATCAGGACTGCGATGCAAGCCCTTTGAGGACCCAAACTTTGATAGGATTGGAATTCTCAAGGCTCGTATTCCTTGCAGGTGACAGCGCCGTGGCTTTTTTTGTTGTTGTTTTCTTCAATTTTTGACAGCAACAATGTGGTCATTTTTTTGAATCAAGTTAATTGAAGAGATTGAGGGGAAGAGACGTGGCGTATTCTTCCAAGCGTTGCGGCAGCCATGAGGACCTTTGCCCATTTCCTTTTTATGGTATAGAAAAGTTTTCATTTTTATGCTAGCCCTAGGTCCCAAATCATTTGGCAATCACCCGACGATCAAATTGAGTGCACTCCCTTTGCTTTTCCTTCTCTTTACTGCTTGAATAATTCGCGATAATGGCAAAGCTTTACCTCTGGCTGGGTCTGATCCCCATCATCCTTGCTCATAGCGATAATGGCTTTCCCAAATTTGTGGGAGGAGGCCACCTCGCAAGCAAATTACGCTCCCGCAGTGCCTTTCCTGCCGTTAAAGTCCCAGAATACGCAGATGTGTTAGGGAAAAGAGAACCAAGTTTGCATATCAAACGTCAGAATTGTGGACCCGGAGTGGGAAGCTGCCCAACAGGTTTCTGTTGCTCATCTGGAGGGTAAGTTATCAGTCTCTAGAGTGAGTGAGGAGAATACCTTCTAATCTCAATGCCAGAATCTGTGGTCAAGGATCGAGCTTTTGTTCCGGTCCAGATTGCCAATTCTTGTATGGACCGGCTTGTGATGCCAATCAGGTGCCTTCCGGTGGCTCAACATCTGGTGTTCCGCGAACTCTTGTTGGCAGTGTGCCTTATGGCACCAGAATCAATAGCTGCAGCAAACCTAATGTCGTTGCTCTTACATTTGATGACGGTCCTTATATCTACACCACAGCACTCCTCGACCTTCTTGACCAGTACAATGCCAAGGCCACATTCTTCATAAGTAAGATATAACACCTGCTTCAGTAAAAAAGACTAATCACTTTTAGCTGGGAACAACCTGGGAAAAGGTGCGATCGATAATTGCACCACGGGTTATCCAGCCATCATCAAAAGAATGAAAGATAGCGGTCACCAAATTGCATCACACACGTAAGGGAAATTGATTTTCTCTCAATGTCTTTGTTTCAACCAAGTCACTCTGTTGTTTTCGCTCTGTTTGGGAGATGTTCCCAATTTTCCCTTGACGGAACCATTTTTCAGTGACAAAACTAACACTTCCATATAGATGGACCCATCAAAATCTAAACAGCCTTTCGGCTACTGACTTCAATAACCAAATGATCTACAATGAGATGGCTTTTCGAAATATCCTTGGTGTTATTCCCACATATATGCGGCCTCCGTACGTTGACTGCAACGCCGCTTGCTTTACCAAACTCGGAGCTCTAGGATATCACGCGATTTACTATGACCTGGACACGTAGGTAATGGGGCCACCGTTCTCCCACTTTCTTTCTCTTGAATCACTCCTAAACCCCAGCATTTCCCTGTCCCGCATCCCGAGACATTTCTTGATAGGAAAATACTGACTCCCCCCCTTCTTCAAGTTTTGACTATGCCAACGATTCCCCGACACTTATCCAGAATTCGAAGAACTATTTCTCAAATTACGTTAGTCCACATCCCACTAACGTACTTGAGCTTAGCCATGATACACATTACCAAACGGTTTACAGTTTGGTGAAGTTCATGCTTGACACTACGGCTTCAAATGGTTATGTAACATCGACGGTGGGGGCTTGTCTCAATGATCCCCCAGAAAATTGGTATAGAGCCACGGGAGCGGCTGTGACCTGTGGTGCTCCTCCTGCCTTGCAAGTTAGCACAGACGGAACCTGTGGGGCTGGCATCACGTGTCAAGGTTCTGTTTTTGGCAATTGTTGTAAGTAACCATGTCCCTGGGTTATCCTTTTGAACTCCTATTATTTGCGGCTCTACCCTTACTCACTGCTCTCGGCTCCTGATTTAACGAGAATAAAGTGTACTAATTCTTTGCAGGCAGCCAATACAACCATTGTGGGAGTACGGATGCTTGGTGCGGTGTAGGATGTCAACCACAATTTGGAAGCTGTGTTGTGTAAGTTTCTTGCTACAGTTGTGCGGGATTTTTCATAACTCACAATAAAAAGGGCCTCTTCTACTGTACTACCATCTTCAAGCGCAGCAACTACTTCAAAGCCAAGTAGTTCGTCTCCTGTTCCACCTTCCACAGTGACTACTCGTTCTTCAACAACATCTCCCACCTCTTCAAATCGACCTTCAACCACTTCATTATCAGCTACACCAACTACTAGCCTAGTGGTATCTACTGATGGCAAGTGCGGAACGGGCAAAACATGTCAAGGTTCAACTTACGGGAACTGGTGGGTGTTCTCCGAGTTCTTTCTTCCTTGAGACTCTGTTTTCTCCTCAAACTGCTCTTCTGCGTTATCATACATACTTCTGGTAATGACAATACTGACTTCCTGCTCTTCCATAAAGTTGCTCCAGATATGGCTTTTGTGGCACCTCTCTAGATCACTGTGGCTCATTCTGCCAGCCTAGTTTTGGTACTTGTAACGCGTAAGTCATACCAAATCTCTTTTGCCTCTGCTTTTCCCGGCGTGAAGAAACCCATTGTAAGTTTGCTAACGAATGTAGTCCAAGTCCATCGGGAACCACTAGAGTATCTACTGACGGTTCTTGCGGCAATGGCATTACATGCGCAGGGTCAACTTTTGGGACGGTAAGGTAATGGGGACACTGTTCCCCTACTTCTTTTCTTGAATCACTCCTAAATCACTCCAGAATCATTCCTGAACCTCAGCATTTATCCTGTGCCGTATCCCGAGACATCTTTTGATAAGCAATACTGACTCCCCCATCACCCAGTGCTGTAGCTTGTACGGCTTCTGTGGGACTACGACAGCATATTGTGGGACTGGTTGTCAAGCTTCTTTTGGTACTTGTACTTGAGAAGCGGGTCGGTAACTTGGAGAGTCACATGATATAAACCTTGGATTTCTGGCAACATACTTTTTGATATTGCAGTTTGTGCTTCACTAAAGCTCTTGGCTTGGATATAGTCGATATTTGTCCTTGTTAATCTAATCCCAAAATAATTTCAAATATTGATAACATGGTTAATGAGACCCATTTCTTGAAGTGCTTTGGATGGGAATATATAAGATATCGGGGCTTTGTCCCACGAACTCATTCCTTGGGGAACTATAAGATACTTTCACACGTTATTCAAGAAGATTTAGGAGAACAAGGATGACGTTTCATTAAACCTTCTCGAACAATAAAATTTAATTGTACTAAAATAATTCTCTCTTACAGAATAACGCTAAGGGAGAATTCTTTGGCCCCTTTGCAATTGCAAATATCAGTGAATACGTGCTAAGGTTGCACCAACTTTACACAAGCTTCTCCATTATTTAGAATGACTATTGATTATCTTGCTGTTTACTTTAAATACAATTTTGACTACCAACTCCACTTTATTCTAATCTCATCAATACAGCCCCACAGCAGCAAGTCCCGCAACACCCAACATGAGTCCAAATTTTGTGTCTCCAATCATCCCCGTAGGCTCAGCAAAACTCTTACTGGTTGCAGTGCTACTCGGTCCACTGCTTGGAATTGCAGTTGGACTTACATTTGCCTACTCAAAGTCAGTATATCGTTCTCTCAAAGGTTCTCACTCATCTACTCACGAGTGTCCTTGAAACTGCAGCCCCTACTGGAGCTCCACCCGCACTACGATACCAATTCTCTGCAGGATCACCCAGACATTCGCCCACAGTAATTGATGTCCCAAACCCAAGTGTCTTCATCCGCTCAAGGGTGAAACGAGTCAAATTGTGAGCAGTTTGCTCATGGATATCGTGGGCGATTTCGATGAAATTGGCTGGGTAACCGGCACTTGCATTTGTTGTTGCGAATTGCTTGTTGATCTCATCCTTCGCGTTTTGAATGGTTTCGGGTTTATCGTTGTCATAATCTTTACCTTGGTCAGCCTGTGTTGAGAGTACGAGAATAGGGTCTAGAAAAGTAGATGGCTTACCATTAGAATTAATATTATATAGTATGTTGTGATATCCCAAGTCTAGCAACATCTTTTGGGTTTCGTTGTTTGCTTCGCTATAGGGTGGGCGCATGTATGTTGGGAAGAAGCCCAAAATATTTCGGAATGCCATTTCGTTGAAGTACATCTGATTCTCTCTTTGGCTTTGAGTAATGGCGCTGAGGTTTTGATGTGTCCATGTGTGGCTCGCTTTGGAAATTAGCAGTTATTTTGGGAGTTTGTCGAAATAACATACCTATTTGGTGACCTTCTTTATGCATTCGCTGGATTATTTGTGGGTAACCAGTCGATTCATTATCCATGGCTCCCTTTCCCATATTGTTGCCTGTGATAAAGAAAGTGGCTTTGGCGTCGTATTCGGCGAGAATATCGAGTACAGCGGTTGTATAAATGTATGGTCCGTCATCTATTGAAGAATATTAAAGTTAACAATTTCTCTACTGAAACTTTGAAGAGGATCAAGAAGCTAGGAGGAAGTATAATTTGCAATTGCGGAACCAGTCCTCACTTACCGAAAGTCAAAGCAACCACATTCTTTTTCGTACACTTATAAATTCCCGCCCCGCCATATGTAAGATTCCCAAGTTTTGGACGTGGAACATCTTTTGTATGTGTCCCATTCGGAGAAGTGTTGCCATCACACTTATCGCCGTAGGAGAGTTGGCAAGCGGGACCAGAACAGTAGTGAAAGTCTTTTCCACTTTATATATTCGTCAGCTACGAGTGTGTTGGGAACTTTGATGGAGAAATGCCTACCAGAATCCTCCTATCGAACAGCAATACCCTGCCGGGCAGGTCCCGTTTACAACCCCGCAGGTCAATTTTTGTGCAGCCGTAGCTCTTTCATTGAGAAATGACCCAGTAAAGACATCGCTCATCTCAAATCGCTCGTTAACTTCTCTTCGGGGGTGATGATGTGGGGGTAATCGTGGTAATAGAGCATTGAGAACTTCAGGAGCACCTCCAAATATTCCGATTCCTGCGCCATGAGCAGTAACTATTCCAACAAGAGAAAGAAACGAAAGTGTAAAATTCTGTAAATTAACCATTTTGACGATTTGATTGTCTGAATGACCTCAAAGAAAAGGATTTCTTCCCTCAAAAAATACAAGAGGAGAATTCCTTGCCCCAAATCTCCCAAAGCACGCACCTCCCTGATACAGTCCCCTTCAGGCCTCGATCCCCGCCAATATCAAAATTTTTATCAACTGAGACAAATAACACTTCAACAAGAGATCCCATCCACGCCACTTGACAACAAATCTCTAGAGATTCCCAAAAGGAAAAAGCGGTTTACGAGGCTGAGGTTATTTCTAGAACGAGCAGCAAAGGAAACGGCATGAGCGGTAAGCTCCAGCAACCGTGTTGCCAAGCGACCCCGAATGAGCTGAGCTTTGCAGAAAACAGAACTGTCACTTTCTTGGCTGCAGCACTGATCATCGCCGGGAAGTGACGAGAAAATAAATCCACGAGACGAGTTAGATGGAACGTCCAGAGAACGTGAGGCGTTCCAACGAAAATGACGTGAGGACTTATGATTTCGTGGTGCCCGTCACGACATTTTTGGTGCGTTTTCCCTGCATCATCAACATGTAGGCCAAGATCTGTTCCCCTCCTTTCAAGATGCTCAAGAGGCTATCAATACGAGGAGGTTCAAAGGGAAGAGAGAATTGGAAAGAAAAAATTGGAAAGGCGTGTTTGTTGGGTTCTCCGCATTGTGAAAGGTTATGTGTCAGTGTGGAGGTGAAACTGAGTGGACGGTGTGGGGGTTTGGCTGATGATATACAGGGGGATGGCGGGGTACTACCCAATCGCTTCTTTTACTCAATTCGCTTGGCGGAGAAAAGAGGAAAAGGGGTTGCTCGGCAAGAACAATGAATTATTCTACGGGTGCACCTCTGTGCCTTGAGAGCTCTCACTTCAAGCATTAAATATTCAATACTTTAACAATTTCAATTACTAACTAGCTTTTTTGAAATAAAGATTCTTAGCCGACCATCCCATTCCTTGTAAAATTGGACCAATTAAAAATTACTGTGCCTCCAAATCGCCAGATGGAGCAGTTCCAGACGGCTTCTTTGCCGTAACCTCCGATTTCTCGTTCTCAGTCCCTTCTATTGGCTCCACCACTTTTCTTGTCTTTCCCCACGCGAAATTATCGATCGACCACAATGCGTAAACAAGGACTATGACATTGAGAAATGGGCCAATAAAAAAGTACATGAGGAGCCCAAGAATATACTGCACTCTTTCTCTTGCGCCTCGTGGATGCCATACAACGATGAGAATATAATAAACGAGTGGCAGTAACATGACAGCTACGAAGGGCAAAATTACAGTCCAATGTACAACTAAACCTAGTTAGAAAACGATATCATGAGAGTTTGACAAGTTTTGGGGGCTTACATGTACATGCTTTGATGAAGCTTGCAATGCATGCAAGAATGAACAGATTAAGTACCCAAGTAAGCACATTAGCGACCGCAAGGATGCGTTCGAACCACATAACGCCAGGGGCAAATACGAGGAAGAGATCATTGGATGTCGCTCCCAAAGTCCAACGCCTGCGTTGAGAAAGGAATACCGACCAGGAGTGCGGGACATCGGTGTAAGCACGAGCGTTGAGGGCTTGCCGTGTGCGTGCGTTTGGAAAGGTTGACAACATCAGGCAGACATCTAGAGGAGGGAAGTCAGCATTACGAATGCAGAATTTCTTGGCTAGGAACTTACGATTTCGGTCTTCACTTGCTGTAGCTCGTATTTGCTTGAGTAAATTATCCGTTACTCTCGGATGGTAACCGAATCTTTCGAGAAGAACGCGATCCCCGCATGTCGTCTCGCATACTTTCAATAGTTGACAGCAACCCGGAAGACAAGAGACTTTGTGCGTGGCAATAGATTGATGCAGTCTCCGAAGACATTGGCTAATGGTGTACTCGGTATTCTGGTAGAGTCTCCACGGACTCCAATTGTGTCCTTGGAAATCGACGGCAACATATCCGCATACCCCCACAGTGTGTTTGTAGTGAGATTGCTTGATGAGTTCGGAGATGCAAGTTGGTTCGAAAAACGTGTCTGCGTCCATTCCAATGAGGATATCAACTTTCGAAAAGCCAGCTTGAAGAAGGAAGGCAACCATGAGGTCGAAAAAGTATGAAGACAAAATAACAGCTGGTTTCGATTCTCGAATGTTGAAGTTGTAGAGGAATGATCGAATGAGAATAAGTCCATCTCTTTTCCCTCTATTCGATTGCTTGATGACACAGATGTAAGGAATGCCACCGTAGCTCCCCTTTTGAACAACGATGTCCATTTCGCTATGATCCCACGATGTGTAAGCGGCGGTGATGTACTCTCGAGAAGCAGAATCGCTCAAGATGTCCTCAAGCAAGTAATCGGCGGTGGTTTTCTCCATACCAGGTCCACGAACTTTCCCATCGCAAATGATCATGATGGCCTTTTTGTTTTCGTCAATTCCGGTTTGGCCTACAAGAGAGTCGAGCGACTTGACAAGCTCGTCATGCGTTTCGTTGTAGCATGGTAAAAGTAAAACCATACTCTCCGGCTCTGCCGGTATCTCCAACTTTTCGGGGACAGCTTTTCGAAAGATGACGTGGAATATTACCGAAAACACCATGATGCAATTGAGGGCGACGGTGATAGTTATTAAGGGGAGGAAAATATAATAGTACTTGGGCCACCACCATGTCGCGAAGATAAAGAGTGCACTACGAACCTGGTGTTAGCAACTGTTTTACTACAATAGCTTGTGCAAAAACTTACTTCATGCCAATCAATGTGGTGATGAAAATCCATTTTGTTGTAACAATCCACCTATGTCCTGACTTGACCTTTTCTGGTCGACGGTCTAATGGCTCTGGTATTGGTCTTCTCTCAGACAGCCCGGAAGAGGTAGACTCATCGCCTGAAGATGTACCGCCGCCATAAGATGAACGTTGAGATTCGACCTGACCTATGCGTGGAATTGGCGTAATGTGATCAATGGCATCGAGCTGGTTTTGCGACGTATAAAGGGAAGTTTGCTGTCGATGGTGGTTGGAACCTTGGACATGAGTAGGAAGTAGAGCTTGTGGAGGTGGGATTCCACCCATCCCACCTGTCGTAAGTTTATTTGATAATGAGACTGATTTTCGAGGAGAAGTAACAACTATCTTTTCTTGCGGGGCTGTGCTTTCTGGGTTGTTTGAACCATTCCCTATAGAATTGGATCTTTGGGATCCATTTGGATCTCTGAACGGATCTTGAGACATCGCTGGAGCGATGAGTGATGCTTGATACTTGATGCTTAACGATTGAAGATTGAGAGTTTCTGAGACGCAAACGAAAGACTGTATAAAGAGAGTATTGTTCCCGACGAAAATGAGAAAGAAATTCACAATATCAATAAGCAAAAATGACAATGTATTTCTTGCCACCTAGTTTTCTCAAGTTGTCCAGCAGCTGAATCTGCGAGGTGATCTGGCCAAAGATCGTCCATATTCAAATTCGATATCAGAGCCGCTGAACAGTTCTTGGCCATGAATATTAGAATACCAGGGTCAGTATTCTTTCCACCAGGGGTCATAGCTTTGCTTAATCGGTCGTCCCCTCATCTTGGAAAACATGCCCGAGTGCTGTATGAGGTGGCAGGATTAACAACATGCAACAGGGGAAGAGCGGAGTTTTTTGAGCTGAGACACTTGATGAATTGGACCGCACGAGGTTGGAAAATCGGAGGAAATCAAATATTGCCAACACAGCAAAACAAGACATTGCAATTGAGGGGCAAGGTAGGGGATTCGGGAGAACATAAGCAAGGAAACAGGGTTACTGTTAGGCAGTTGATCCCAAAACCATGAACGCCATTGTTTCCCTAGATCGATAGACCCACTGATCCGCAAAGTAAGCTGCATGCCGCGTGTCGGGAAACTTCTCCATTCACACGAACTTATTCGGATGCAGTTGCATTTTGAGTTTTCAAATCAATGTTGTGAACCTCCGGGTACAAATCACGCGATGAAATTCGTAGTACATACACACCCTGCGTAGCTGGAAAAATGTTTCAAAGATGCAGATATTTACTCAAGTCGGAACATCTGAACTTCTTCACTCGCTCCACTGCAGAATCCGAGCAGCTGGGTTTGGTCTGATGTTGACGATCCGCAGGCAGATAATTTCGATTCTCCCGCTCCCAAAGAAAACTCTATCCGCATATACGACAGCCCACTTGAGAATCGCTTGCTTCTGTAGAATTTTCAAAAAAAAAAAAAGGAATAGCAGGCCAGGCAGTGGTAATTGGGGGTTTTTCCCGCGCGTTTCCACAGTTCCGAATATAGAAGTCTCATCCACTCATTTTCACCCATTTTCCGAGTCAATGAGGGGTATACGGAACATGGCCGCATGGTAGGAGAATTTCTGACACATTGTAAACAAAAGTGCCTTGTTTCTGTCTGGCTACCACATGGGGGTTCCATTCGATAGAACATTTGGAAGTCGGGAATCGACCTCCTTGACCAACCTGTCACTCGGGGGCCCGTGGCTTGGCGGATGGCGTTCGGAAGCGAGCCGTACCTTGTGCCTGTCTTAACCTGTGTCATCGCCCCGTTTGTCAATTGGGGCTGGTGAACAATGGGCGCTTCAAGCCACGTTCTTTGCTTTTTCTTTTTCTGTATACGGGGTCCTGACAAGCCTCAAATGCTTGGCAAGCAAGTTTGACGTGATCGTGGAACATACGAGCCAGGGTCAGGTGACAAGAAGTGACAAGAGGTGACAAGCTTCATACTGTACGACGGTTGGTGTATCTATTGTTGGCACCGGGATGGGAAAGATAATCGTGGCGATCCGTCCGAGATGTAAAAAAAAACGAGATTAATAGAAACACACCTTCGGCGAGGTTGATCGCATTTGACCGAAATCCAGACTTCGTCAACCAATCCCATCGCTTAACTTGCTCAGTCCATGGCCGTCCTACTTCGGATTTGGCGAAATTTTTTGAACCTCTTTTGGCGGTAATTTTTCCATATGAGAGGAATAATTCTTATGGTAATTCTTCCAAGGGTGGTATTTTGCATAATTTGAGCTGGAAAAGGTGCGATATTTCGAAGTGTTGTTGAATTTTGACTTCCTTTCGGTCATCGGTGTATGAGAAGATATCCAATTCGTCCGGCCCACGTTCTGTTGCGTTTATCAGACCAAGGAAGGACATTCCTGGAACCTAGTGACATTCGATAAAGTAAGCTTGTCCTCGTAGTAACAGCCCCGATATCAGTGTGTGGTGGAAATTGTGAGTGACGACTAGGTGACTCGAACTAAAACCTTTTGGGCATGAATTGAGACATATCCGAAAGTCCCAACCTCTTTCATCGTGACTTCCAATGATTTGCCACAGGTGCAAATTTTGGAATGTGCTACGTCCCATAATAGGATATAGCTCAAGCCAATTGTTGAGCCTTGAACCCTTTTGACGCCCAAATAACCTAGAATGGTTTAAAATGTTCCCCTTCTGGCTAACTAGCCCTCCAAAATGAGTACTGTTGCTTTCAAAAGTTCCGACCCCTCCAAAATCAGCTGGGACTTGCCTTCTTGTGGCGCCATTCGGTAAATAGATGTCGAGTGATGGGGCTGTCAACTCATGCTGCCAAGTGAGTTTCCCCAGGGATAATCGAGAATTCTTGAAATTTTGATTCACGGGTATAATGCATATTGTTCTCATTTTTGTAATATACCTGCAGCAGCCAAGAGAATTGTTCAAGCTGGTGAGCCTAGAAGCCGTGACCCTCAGCCAACACATTCTGTTTGCGTCATGTGTAATGGATTTAGTGATCTAGCATGTTCGGTCAGATCCAACTCAGTTTCAAATCAGAGCAAAATCAGGCTGAAGTTTCTGTTGTATGGGGGTTTCGTTGTCTCTGGTTTGACTCTTGGTATAAGGAAGCCCAGCCCAGCCCAGCAAAGCTTTCCCAGTTCATCCTTCTGTTAAGCTTTCGCAGTTGACTTCTCAAAGCTTGATGCTTTATTCGGACCCCAAATTGCAAGCATCACCTGACATGGAATTTTCACAGTCTTTACCAACCGAGCTTCACCACTCATGGACTCTAGAATCCCGATTGGAGGATCCAATTGAGCTTTCTTGGTCGTCCTCGAACCCCTCAACAACGCCTTCAGACGTTGATTCTGCAGAAAGTTACTCGACATACCAAGAATCCCCACCATCCGAAACGCCAGTTGAGACTCCGCTTACCCCGGTTGGGTGTAACGATGGATACTTCTCTCGTGTAAGAGATGACGAACCATTTGTGGTTGCGGTTATGGGGATTGGATATGTGGGACTTCGTAAGAATAAGCGAGACTCCAAATTGAATCGAATTGGTTGAAACTGACTTTGTGTGTTTCCAGATCTCGTAAACGCCTTCTCGCGTCACTACAAAGTCATCGCATTTGACGTTAGTGAAAAAAGACTCGCAACTGTGGCCGATGATCTTTCACTCAACTCAAACATCTCTTTGACTTCTAGTCCATCTCAACTCGTTACTGCCACCCACTTCTGTATGCAAATCAGTTCACTACTCGTTTCGATTGAATGATACACTCCATACCTGGGTTGCTAGACACCCATCTTTGATCAGATACATTGCCAAAGTGCCGAATGCTGACTCTGAATACTTACTAGTGGTCGCTGTCCCCACACCGCTCATTGCAAACACTGCACAAATCGATACCTCCATAATCCAGAATGCCCTTGAAACTATTTCCGACCATGTTCGTCCAGGCGCCACCATCGTGGTCGAGAGCTCTGTTTCGGTAGGAATGACTAGAAGCCTTCTAGGGAAAATGGTTCAAACACATAATCTCCACGCCGGCATGAGTCCAGAAGTAAGCTTCGTTTCATTCCTAGAGAGAAAAATGTTAACAAAATCCAGCGAGTTGACCCCGGTAGAATCGACCCGCCATACGAGAGCATCCCCAAAATCATATCAGGGCTCAACGAACAATCCCTGGAATCCATTCAAAAGCTCTACTCGCCAGTTTTCCAGAACATCGTTCCAGTTTCCAGCCCAGAAGTGGCTGAAATGACAAAGTTGTACGAGAATTGCCAGCGTATGATGTGTATCGCGTATGCCAACGAAATGGCAGATGCTTGCTATTCGTTGTCGAACCCCATCGATCCATTCGAGGTTTCCCGCGCAGCTGCAACAAAACCATTCGGATATTTGCCTTTTACTCCATCTGGTGGGTATTCTTTGAGTTATTTCCCCCTCGTTTAGGTTGCTATAGGAGGACTGAGACACTATTTCCTCCTTAAGCATTTCACTTCCTCCTCATACAGCCCTGTTTCCTCCTAATTTCCGTAGACAAACTTCTACAAATGGCAATACTGACTTCGAGACCATTCGCAGCTGGAGTTGGAGGACATTGTATTCCTGTGAACCCAAGTTATTTGTTCAGTACCAGCGACTACCCTCTTTTGCAACATGCCACAGAGAAGATGAAAAGAAGACCCGCGATGCTGGCAGATCGTACTATGAAAGCTCTGATGACCAAAGACAAGAATGCAGCACCAAAACACGGAAAGCACAAATATGAAGTACTTGTAGTGGGAGTCGCTTTCAAACCCGGACAAGAGCTCACAACGAACTCTCCCGGGCTTGGAATCATCAACCACTTGCTCGACACGTGGGATGCACATGTCGTGTACGCCGATCCCCTAGTACAAGAAGCTTCCTTGCCGTACGTACCCCGATTGGATGAGAAGCTGGAATGGAACAAGGAGAGACTTGAACAATTCGATGCAATTATTGTTGTGATGAAGCAAACAGGATTGGATTTTGAAGTTCTGAAGGGACTTGAAGGGGTTTTGGTCGAGCAATACTGTAACTAAAACACCACGGATTTTCTTTCCTTTGGGATGTAGGAACAATGACAAAGTACAATGAATGGGAATTACGGGGTGCATGCGGGTTTAAAAAGGAGAAATAATCAGATATCCATAACGCAAATGCAAAGAAGTTCAAGTATAGGTATGGCGAGTCCCTCTCAGATCCAAATGCAGTGCAGAAAATACCTCTTTATGTCCCCTAATTTTCCGGAAATAGGGTTATCATCGGTTTCGAGCTGCACTTCGTTCCCTCCTTAATAAACACAGTTTTGTCGTCCGTAAGAATGGTGAGACTTTCCTTGATAATGATAAGGTAGTTGTCTGTAGGATTCTCCCATTCAAGGCGTCCACATTGAAGTTTATAATGATCAGGCCAGTGCGTCCACTCCCCAACTACAATTTTCAGCTCCTTGATCTTGCTCTTCTTCTCATCGCCGGAACGGAGAAGTGCTCATGTCTTTTGGGCACTGCCTTTATAGTCCAGACAAAGAGGGTTTTTTAGTAAAATTTCTCTCCTGCGTTTGACCCGGTGCAGGTCCATGATTAAAGTGACTGAGCAAAGGTTCGGAAATTTGGCGATTTCGTTAAATATTTCTCGTTCTGCATTACCGTCCTCGGAATGGAGAACGAAAATTCCAAAATCTTCTAACAGGGGACAGAGCGCATTGATTTGTTGAAGTTGTTCGATGGAAATTGGATTTTTCCTCCGGTTGGTCCATTCGCATGGGTTGAACCCATCCATGATATGAAATTTCTTCAGTATCGGACCATATCTCGAGAGAATATCCATCTTGTCTGTAATCGTGCATTTGTTCCAAAACCGCAGAAACAGAGTCTCGAGGTTATTGCAGACCTTGAGATATGATATAATCTCCTCTGTGAGAATTGGGCGATTCTCTTTGTCTTTAACGGTTATGATCTTATCCGGTTCCAAGTCCCCATATACACCGAATGGATCATCAAGCAAGCCGTGATACTCACCCTCAACTGCGACATGTAAATGGGAGAGCGATGTAAATCTAGCGTTGGGTTCTCCGTCCAATGTAAAGAAGTTGTGCCAGAGGACTCGCCCTGTATCCAAGTATTACAGTGTTGACTCACGGATGACGGTTATCAAACTATCCAGGTACCAGTGGTCTGATACTAAAGATGGAATAATTGCGGAGGCGTATTTCTCCCTATGAAGGTACTCGTACGGAAACCCGTCCAGATCTACAGCATCCCACTCGTCTCCCGGTAAAGAATCCGGGTAACACATATCGGCGAGACCAAATATAACATGCTCGAGGTTTGGGGCAGAAGCAACAATACGTTTGAGAGCCTCTAAAAACTCGTTATTACTTTGATGGTGGACATCCGTCACTAATATTTCGAGGGAACGCAAGTTTGGCGATGCTTGAAGGGCAAGTTCTGTCTGGTCGTCCTCTGACCTGTCCTCCCAGGAATGAATCCATCCTTTGATATGGAGCTCGCAATTAGGTTGGTAGTTTTGCAGAGTCCGTATGAGATTTGATGGCATGCCTTGTCTCCTGAAGTGCTCCTAAAGATCACATCTTGAATATGGATCAGCTTCAATCGATCTAGTAAGCTCTTTGTCAAACTCCAGTCGTCCTTAGTACGTGTGTGATTTCAACTAGGGAAGTTGCCTAACCAAATCACACAACTCGGTCCATGGAGTTTCAAAGTCCTTCTCTTCTTCCTCATCAGGATCGAATTCATCCAATCGTGCCTTGTTAATAACATGTAAAAAATTGATGGTGACAAATCGAATCTTGGACGCTTTTGGGGTTCGTTCAGAAGTTCCGCAATTGCATTTTTGATAGCCCCCAATTCCTCGTACACCCCGAGCTCATCAGCGTTCCCCTCGTTTGCAAGGGCCAAGAACAAGAAGACGCGGTCGCAATCACGAAATCGTTCAGTAGCAAGATTGAAACGTTTGTCCACAAGGCTCAAGGTCGGTACCATGCACGTAGATGTGTCGACTACCTAATTGATGGTTAGCCTTCTCCGGAAAAGGATCAGATTGAAACTCAACCAGGTCGACGATGAGTTCGATGAGCTCTGGGAGATTGACGCGGCGTTGTTATGGCGTACCCAGAAACGTGAGATTAAAACCGATGAGTCGAGATTTCTGAGTTATAGAGATCAGATGGCTCAAAAAGAAAAGGGAAAAAGTAGATTCTGGAAATCAGGCAACCAAAGGGATTTGACGTGATGAGTTGGTCAAGCGTAACGTGACTTTGATCACTTGATTTGTTCTTCTCCACGATAGGTTAATTCAAGTTAATTATCCTAAACACCTAGAACAAAAGTGGCATTGCCCTAAACTATCTAGATTAATACTTTGGAAATTTAAAACAAATAAGAGAAGCCCTCCCGTAAACTACAACACTAAGTAACTCAGAGAAGAGGAGAGTCACTTAAACACGCGAAAGAAAAGGAAAGAGTATATACTAAACGAAAGACATAAGTAGATATAAAGATGTTCTCCAAACTCGAAAGTCTAAAGTTTATAGTAACTATAACAAGAGAGAGGAGAAGCAAAGAAAAAAAAGGGGTAAAATTAGAAGGTCCATCATCACTCATACCCATACATGATGCCTCCAAAGAAAAGCTTATTTACACTCACACCCCGCCAATTTTCTACCATCACTCAATGTGGTAGCCAGTACCACTCTAGCCTCCCGTCCCCTTCAACTTCCACCCTAATAATAAGCAATCTTCCAAAAATAAAACATCTCTAATAATTTCTCCGTCTCATGCTTCGGGCTTCCTTAGCGGTACCGGTGGAGTTACCGCCTCCCTCTGATTGAGCTGGTTGATTACCCTCAGCTTGAGTTCCGTTGTTTCCTTGGGTTTGTTGACCGTTGCAGTTTTGGGTAGCCTGGATGTATATTAGAAGATGTAACCAAGTTATGGAATGGGATCGGACTTACAGCCATCAAGTTACGCATGTTCTGCTCGAGACCACCACGGAAATCAGATTGCAACTTAGTAACAGTAGCCTTAGCCTCAGCAGTGTTGTTACCCTGAAGAGCCAATGATTGAGTCAAAGAAACTTCCTCCTTCTGGGCCATGGCGACCATGGCAAGACCAGCATTTGCAGGGCTATTGGCAGGAGCTATCTGTTGGTTTTGCTCACGGACGGAAACACCTTGGTTGACGGTCTCCATGAGGGACTTTTGCTCAGATTGGAACTTGGCCTCGTCAACTGGGGTAGCGGAGAGGGTCTCGCCGATTTGGTCGACTTTCATAATTTCCATCATTTGAATGGCGATGTTGTTTTGAATTCCATTGCCGAGCTGGTTCTCTTGTTGAGTGCAGCCGTTGTTGATGTTGCCATTGTTGTTTCCGCCATTGTTCTGACCATTGTTCTCGCCAGTCTGGTTTCCGTTGTTTTGGCCATTCTGTTGTCCGTTTGGCTCGTTTTGGTTACCATTGTTCTGACCATTTTGGTTGCCATTGTTTTGACCGTTCTGGTTTCCGTTGTTGCTGATAGATTGGCCATTATTGTTGCCGTTATTGCTGGATTGACCATTAATGTTGTTGCCAGTTGTCTGGGTGTTGACATTGACGTTTCCACTGATGCGAGTTAGCTTCTATCTCATCGATTTGCTCGAGTAAAACGCAAGGACGGTTGTGGTGGAACCAAGATTGCTCGAGGAATCCGCAGCCAACAGCTTGTCATATGCCAGGGAATCTATTTGCTCACCTGATCTGGGTCTGTCCGTTAGGATAGATAGTAGTCGTGGAGATACTTTGCTGGTTTCCATTGTTGTTGTTGTTGTTGTTATTAGCGATGCTAGTGACCATCAAAGTTGGGCTAGAAAGGCAAGTCAGTGATGGTCCTTAAAAGAAGCTAGCATAAGCTAGAATGGGATGTAAGGGAGCTTACAGATTGTTGAAGTTATTGTTGTTGCCATTATTATTGTTTGGGGTAATTGATGTTACAATCAAGTTGGGGTTTTGGTTGTTGTTGGTGTTTCTAAAAGTAGTTAGTATAAGTTGTTTCCATATCACAACGAGCACGAGTGCTCTTCCGGATCCAAGAAGGACATAGAAGCCCGAGAAAGGGTAACTTACTGGTTGTTGTTGTTCTGGGGCATTATATTCGTGATCTGAACCGTTGGCTGACCGTTGTTGTTCTGTCTTTTAAGGATAGCTTCCCGAGCCGCAAGGCTCCCTTCTGGACCAGCCTCAACCATTTTCCCATTTCCACCCATCAAGAAGGTTTGCGAGAAGGCGGGGTTGGCGAGGAGGAGCATGTAAGCAAAAGCGGGGGAGACATAATGGACCTGCATCTTGAAGATAGTATTAAAGTATGTAGCGAGAGAAAAAAAAATAAGAATGAAGGGAAATTAAGTAAAAGGAATCGGAATGTTGGGACCTGATTTCGACCTGCGGCTTGGAGACAACACCAAAAATTAAAAAGTGGGTGACGGCGGGAAGTATATGTATGCAAACACGTTGGGTGCCAAAAATCGGCATGCGTCAGATTCCAAGCACATAGCGTGTTGCTAGAGGAGGAGTGAGCGGACATGCTTTGGGTGTAACTCATAGCTTAGCAAAAAAGCTTGGCTACTCAAACATGCACCCAAGCCAAACATTGGACGGATAGGCAAAAGGCTAGAAGACCGATGGAAATATTGGACAATCGGGAAATTTCCCTCTCGGAACGATCGTCTTCCACGGAGAGCGGGAAGCTGGGCGATCCGCCAATCATGACCCACACTAGCAAGTTCCCTGCGAAAAATTACTGTTGTTGACAAGCTTTATACAGTGGAGGGTTAAGCTTTGCTAAAGAACCATTGGTTCCTCCTCTATTGCCAAGAAAAACTTGAACCGTGGCGAGTATGCAAACATGATGGATTAGTTAGGATGGAGAATTACTTGCGATCAGAAGAAACCAAATAAAGAAATGCCCAGCCGTTACGACAGAAACACTTCCCGCGGAGCCGAAGTGCCGGAGACAAACTCATGGCATCGCATTTGCAGTATGTGTTCGTCAATAGACTTATTGAACAATATTTCGAAGAGGCTTACCATCCTCAAATTGCGACTACAAATAGTAGGTGTGAAGGAAAGAAATATACTCTGATATTATTTTTTGGCGGGGAAAGAGGACTCTACCAAAAGTGATCTGCCCATGGAGTCTACACTCATCTGGCCTAGAAGAACTGGTTGCGAGATTGTGGACAGGTGGACAGATGGTGGCGCGAACTCACAAGAGAAACGGTTGTAAACGAATCGCATCGCATCTTTAAAATGAAGCTTCAAACGCGATGCCATTTATGCGAGTTGAAACAAGTCGCAAGTCAACTCTAAACGAACTACTTGCCGAGCGAGGACAAAGAGCTGCGCCTCTCATACTAGTTTCCTCCGATTTTATGCCCAATCTTTCGATATGAAACATGAACCAAAGGTCTGAGCAAACAATCCCATCCAAAAGCCACTTAGCTTTGGGGAAACTGCGACTGGAGAAAAGGAGCGGATGAAAGTACATAAATTCAATTTCATGTCCAAAGAAATGGATTGTAGAGCCGATGGCAATATTAGTACTTTATTAATAAGAGTTCTTTAAAAGCAGTGTTATACATATGTACAGCATAAAAGCAGCATTAAGACGTGAACCCAAGGCATTTAAGTTCTTGTCATAAACTATGGGTACTTTCAGATGCCCTGAACGATTTTTGAACTGGCTATCCAGGATTTACTGGCGACGTATCCAACGCATTAAATGACATACTGTTGCGGGGGTTAGCATAGGGAAAACCCATCTCATACAGGCATAACTTACAGGAATGAAAAGGTAAGGGACCAGACGAGTGTATTCGTCCCAGCTTTCTCCGTACTTGATCTTGCATCTTTCGATATCTCGGTATGCACGATGCACAATCATGCACGAAAAGAAGAAGGGATAGAACCAAGGAAATGGGCTGTTGAATCCAGTAACCAATCCCCAGGTAAGTGCAAAGTAGAGGTCACAAGTGTAGTGAATCTTTCGAGCATAACCATACCACCCGTCAACGAGAATTGAGTCTCCGGTTTTTGTCTTGATAGTACGTGGGTTTTTGACCGTTTGCCAAGGGAGTTGAGGAAATGTCTTGCGCTCCACCATAGTGCCACGTTCTGCTGCTCTGAAACGATTCTTCTGTGAGTTTGTGGTATCCCAGATCCAGTACATGAATAAGTAGGAGGTGAACAGTGCAATCATCACATAACGGTTCCAGTGATAAGTCTTTGGATCGTGGTTGGCGAGGTACAAGGTGCAGTGGCAATAACTCAGAGGAACACCGGCCAAGTTCCAGAAAATGAGCATGAAGCCCCATTTCTCAAAGTACATGTCCCTAGATAAGTTAGCTAATGATGACGATTTAAAATGGGGGATGGCAACGCACCAAGTTGTGGTGATGCACTCCTCTCCTTTGGAGCAAGCATTGGCATACAAGAAATGGGCCATGACTAGGAAGCACACCTCCGCTGAGACAAAGCCATACTCTTCATATTGGCGAGCTGCTGTTCCACAAGACAACGCAAGGAGAATGTACCATGGCAAGCGCACCTCGAAGAACATCTTGAAATCCAGGATTCCAAACATACGAGGATTCAATTCTGCACCCATGAAAAAGTCGTAGACGTGGTATCCAGTCATTCGATGTTGAGCACCACGGGCTAGAGCAGATACGTATGCGACAATGGCTACCAAAAAACCAGAGCAAATCGCTACAGACATGATTGGTCCAAACTCATCGATGATGGTGTAGAGCTTGAAGATGTTGAAGTAGTGGAGTGCTCCCAAGAGAGCAAAGGTAGTGTAAAAGGACCAGACGGCGGAGCAGTAGTACTTCATTTGCTTCCCACCTTCATGGGCAAGTGGCTTTCCGTAAGTGTAGACTCCAGGAAGGAGACAATAACACGCGCCCTCGAAAATGAAGAAAGTCCAGTAAATGCTCCACGCATATGCCGAAGGAAATGCCTCTGTGTAAACAAGGTTGCCCATATGCTTCAGAAAATCGACGAAACTCTGCCCAGGTGCCGGAGTTGGAAATTTGCCATTATAAAAAGTTGCGCCAATCCACATGTAATACATGAGCAAAGGGAAGCAAATCATCATAGTCGCAACCCCAAAGGACCCTCCAAAATCGAAATGCGGTGAGTAGTCGATTTTGGGGTCCTTTCCAACCTCCCAGCCATCCACAACGCGCCTCTGTTCCGCTGTGTTCGCTGCGGCAGGTTCGCTGGAAGAGCCATTGGCAACAGTCTTCGCAGCGCCATTGCTTTTCCCATTCATTGTGCCGTATGCCGAGAACCCGTTGCTACCATTCAATGCCTCGGATTCCCCGTCCATTGTAGAAGCAGACCCCTTCATTGCGGACCCTTTCGTCGTCGCCTTCTCGACCAGTCTCACTTTCTTCTGGGTGCCCGATGTGCTTCGCCTTGAGGAGGTGTCAGTCGCAGAGGAAGAGTCGTCGCCTTCTTCGTCGATTGGGAATTGAGACTTGCGCCGGTATGGTCGACGTGTGCCAGGGGTCTGGACCAGACCGAGATGTTCCGTCTTTCTGCGAGGGCGGTCAGTATATGAGGATGAGAGAAAGGAAAAGAATATATATACTTGGGAGTCTGCCGCAGTGAGTACCGTTGTTCCGACATGGTGAAGTGAGGGAGAAAAAAAGGAGATTATAAGTGGAATTAGGAGGTGGAAGTAGCAATTAGAAATGCCAGTTGTTGTTGGGTGGAAGTGGAGGTGGACCCAAAATGCCCTAGAAAAATGTAGATAGTCAAAGGCACATTGTCCTCTCGGAATTCAAAAATTCAAAATCAAAACCCCCAGGACCAACAGTTGCACGACGACTCGCGTGGACTTGACAGTTTGTTGTTGTCGTGTTGTACGGGGAGTAGTCAAGTAACACGTTGAGATGCGCGAGAGAAATTTAAAATTCCAGTTGGACGCGCCTGCCGAGATGACTTTTGATTGGCTCACACCCCTTGCGCCTGAGATTGCCTCGAGATCTCTCGTTTACCCGCCCATTTCGGCCCGCCAACAACACCCCGCACCCCAACTGTGAAATTTAAATTTAATCTCGGTCATTGGTAGTTTTTCAAAGTCCGGATGTCATGAATTTCAGTTCTCTAATTTGTGCAAATACAGTAGCAAAGTAGTTTAAGAGTATATTTTGTATTAGAAAGAGTATTAGTTCTTTTTACTTCTACTAATAACTATACATTGTATTAAAGAGTTCTAATCCTAAACCAAGAAACTTAATTGTTTTAGAAGAGTTAAGACTATAGAGTATATTTATTCTAGATAGCTTATATATAATATATAGAGGCCTTGTAGGTTATTTAACCTTTCGTCTAATCTAAGGAAGCCTTTATCTACTATTATAAATTAATTAGAAATTAATTAATTCTAGTAGATAGAAATTATAGAGTTATTAGAGTTTATATAATACTAGAGTTTAAGAGCTTCTATAAAGCAAGGCTTCTTCTACACCTCTAAGAAGAGGCAGAGATTAGTTCTATACTAAATCTAATACTTGTTTACTCTTATATAAGATTTAATTTAACTTTGTAATATATAAAGGCTGTGTAGGTTATATAGCCTTTTGTCTAATCTAAGGAAGTATTACGAATCAGGTGTTAGTATATAATAAGTAAAGTCTAGGCAGCGTTCTAATAGAACAAATACTTAACAGATCTTAGTAGTACAAGGGTGTAACGAAACTACCTAACAGGTCTAAACAAACGTGACTAGTCTCGAAGGTTGGTATGCAGTAAGAGGTAAGAGCGCGCGAAGTGTTCACTTAGAAGTGAACTCGTTACTTGTATCAAAAGAGTCAGAAGTAATAACTTAATAACTAAGATAATAAACTAAGTTGAGCACGAAGCTCCTATCTAATAGCAGATATGCTAGTCATATATAGAACCTTCATCTTCATGGATCACTAGCATCGCCTGTTGATGTTGTCGACCCTGATCGCTAACATTACCTGTCAATGTAGTTGATGTAAATATCATGTAATCTTATACTAAGGAAAGTCCTTGGATTAGCCAGCTACTCTAACCAATCCCTATAACCTATATCTACTCAATAGTATCTTGTCCTGTCAGAACGCTGTCTAGACTTACTCATCACGTGCTGGCATATGATTCGTGACACTATCCCCTTCTTAGCCTAGCGTGTCCCTACGCTTAAGTACAACCTAAGAAATATCGTCAGAAGGCCAGCGGCCTTCTTCTTCTTTTAACATAAGTCTTCCCACAACCAAATCCAAACTCAAGAAATATTGTATTAACGCAGCGCTACACATCAAACGATCCAGAGACAAGATGATTTCCTGCACCTGTTGTACAAACAGTTGGAAAGGTAGCAAGGAAGGGCAACGCTGTGTCGCTCTTTCCAGTGGGGACAAATGTTTGTCTTACACCCTTCAAGGCAAGACTTGTGATGTGAGGAATAAAAACCAGGCTCTGTCTTCCTTTGACTAGGAGTCCCTTGACAAACAAAGGAGAAGGCTTCGCGACAAAGAAGAAGAAGCAATGGCCAAGATTCTTTGTTTAAGGAAGCAGCAACGCCTCCTGGATGACTGTGAGCAAGAAATGCTCTAGCACGGTCTGTCGTCCCTCGACGAGCTAGACCGTGCTGAGGAGAAAGAGAAGGAGAAAGAGAAGGAAGAGAAAGACAGAAGAGAGGAAGAGACCGCTAGGCTGGCCGCCCTTCCTACTCCCGACCCCTCCGATCCCGCTCTTGACCTAGGCCTTGACCCAGCCTTCTTTGCGTCTTTTCCGGCTGACCACGAGATGTAGGCAACCCTGGGTTTCAGTGGTGGAACTCCTGAAGTTCCTCCAAGCACTAGTTAAGGTTTCTCTTTGGTTCCCAAGTGTTTTCTGAATGTAGGTAATCCAACTATTTAATCAGGTACTTGACCTGTCCTCTGACAACCTTACAGTCAAGAATCCTCTCGACTTTATATTCTGCGTTAGGGTTGACAGGTTGGATTTCTGTGAGTGGGGCTAGTAGTGCTCCCAGTGGTGCTAGTTCAAGTAGGGATATGTAGAATACTAGGTGAATATTCATAGTCTTTGGTAGCACAAGTTCATAATTCAAAGGTCCTTTGACGTGTTTGATTTTGAACGGTCCAAGCTTTTTGTGGTCTAGTTTACTGCTTGGTCTTTTGGTGTCGATGTTTTTTCTGACTAAATAGACTTTATCCTCCCCTTTTAACGTTGGCTCCTGACTACGTCGTTTGTTGTAGTAGTGTGTATTACGTTCTGCCACAAACTGAAGTTGCTCTGCAAGCTTCTTGTATAATTCCCTGAGTTCATAGTCTTTTAGTCCTGCTTTGTCATTATCGACAGTACTCTGCAATGGGTCTTGATAAGCAACTAATTCATACCTATAGTTAGCATAGAATGGTGTAACAAGCGTGGTTTCTGTTGTTGAACTATTATAGGCAAACTATGCTAGCGGCAGAAGTTCAACCTAGTTGTCTTGTTTATAGTTTACATAACATCTCAAGTATGCCTTGATAACTTGATTTATTCGTTCAGTACCTCCATTTGTCTGGGGGTGAAAGGCTGTTGATAACTTTCTCTTTGCACCTAGACACTCTGTGAGGGCTGTCCAGAATTTCGATGTGAAGAGTTTGTCTCTGTCAGAGATTATCTCTTCTAGTAGACTATGTAGAGCGACTACTTCTCAAAGGAATGCATAGGCTAAGTGTTCTGCCGTACTTGCTTCTATATATAGTACAAGTACTATGTACTTTGTGAGTTGTTCAACAATGACTAGGATTGAGTTGTACATGACTCCTGTCATTGGGTCTTTGGATTTTAGTAGCTTGACTATAAAATCCCATAATATAGACCTCTAAGGTATCTGTGGTATTAGAGTAGTGCCCATCTGTCCATAAGGCACATAGCGGGAAGCCTTGTTCCTAGTACAGGTATCACACTCTGCTATTACTTCCTTGACTACTACTGATAAGCGATTAACATAGTAGTGTTGCTTGACTCGCCAGAGGGTTCGTCGAACTCCCTGGTGACCATGTGCTAGGGCTACATAGTACTCTTTGACAAATTCTTTAGCATAGGATTTAGAGACATGTAACCTTCCGTCAGTGTACTATTCTTTGTCATTTCGTCCTTACTTGGCTAGAGCTAGCTGCTCTAATTCCTAGGCTTCCTAGATTTTCTTTGTCTAAGGGTTGTTAGTTCCTATTGCTGCTATCTCGTGTATAGCTAGCGCTAGGTCTTTATTTTCCAGAGTCTTCAAGATTGTAATCTTTTTGTACTCCTTATTCCCTTTGTAACCAGGTTGACGGCTTAAAGTGTCTGCTCGTGGATTATTAGTTCCTTTGACGTAGTAAATTAATATATTAAATCTAGCAAGGGTTTGTAACTACCTTGCGAGGCGTCTGTTGCTAAGCTCTTTTGTTATTATAAATGTCTTAAGGTTCTCATAATCAGTGAGGATTAATACCTAGTGCTTTGCACTCTGTAGGTAGATCCTCTAATGTTCTAAAGCCAAGACTATAGCAAGAAGCTCTTTTTCATAGATACTATAGTTTTGCTAAGCTAAATCCAGTGTTTTGGAGAAGTATGCCACAGGCATAAGTTTCCTCTTGTCATTTAGTTAAAGATGTACAGCAGCAACTGCTATATCAGAAGCATCTGTCTCTACAGTGCTTGGTTTGTTAGCATTATAGTTCCTAAGGATTAGTTTCTTAGCAAACCTCTTTTTTATTACTTGAAATACTGCCTCAACAACCTTATTCTATACAAAAGGAACATTCTTTTTTGTGAGGTTTGTCATAGGTTTTGAGATCCCAGCATAGTCTCTAATAAATTGTTAACAGAAGTTAGTGAATCCCTAGAAGAATTAGACGTCCTTGACGTTCTCTGGTGACTTTTATTCTAGAATTGCTCTAACTTTCTCAGGGTCTACCTTCATTTGTCTAGGAGTAATAATGTACCCTAGAAAGATAGTACAAGTTACTCTAAACTTGTATTTCAAAAGTTTAAGGCAAGAGTCTACTGTTGTAAGCTGTTACAGGACTTCCTTAACATACTTCTCATGGTCCTCTAACCTTTCCAAAAACACAAGGATATTGTCTAGGTAACAGATGACAGTTATTCCTAGAAGATCCTCAAGTATTTTGTTGTTTTGTCTCTGACAAGTAGCAGGTGTGTTGGTTAGACCAAACAGCATTACTGTGTACTTATAGAGGCCCGATAGCAAGACAAAGGCTGTCTTCTATTTGTCCCCTTGCTTAATCTATATTAAGCTAAAGGCATTTCACTAGTTGAGTTTAGTAAATATCCTAGCCTTTCCTAACTTGTCCTGTAAGTACTAGCCTTCTGGCAATAGATAAGCGTCCTTAACTGTTGCCTTGTTAATGTCTCTGTAGTTAACACAAACTCTTTTATTTAGATCGTCCTTCTTAAATACAATAAGTATATTAGAAGTAGCTAGCAAATCTAATTTTCAGATGTGTTCTTTCTGAATTCCTTCCTATATATACTTCTCGAGAAGCTGTAAGTTCCTTCAATTGTGAGGTCAAAGCTTCTACTTCTTGAGGTTATGACCCTCCTTTAATTTAATCTCATGATCCCACAGCTAATGTTTAGGGAGGGCTTGTATGTCCTCTAGGTTATCAAACAACTCTACAAATTTCTTATACTACACAGGTATTATATTATCAGCAGTCTAGCTGACCTGTGAAGGACCCTGGGCTAGGTGTTCTAGCGCTTTAGAAGAGGTGGCGCTAACCTCCTTCTAGCCTTGCAGTCACAACTGTATACAGTTACATTAACTGAAAGTAATGCTACGTTTCTTCTAGTTAATGTCTAGATTGTGTTCTCGAATCTAGGGCATACTAAGTATTACTTCCTTGTTCTCTATCTCAACGACATTAAATTATGTGTCTAAACAGTGTTTGTCGATGATAGTCTTTGTAGGGATAGTTCGCTAGTCAATAACTCTGTTTTAGTAAGTAACATTAGTCCTGTCAACAACACTTAAGACGTAGGGTAAAGTTTTCTTGACTAGGATATTAAGCCTCCTGTGGGCTTTCAGGGATATGAAATTGCCTGTTACTCTAGAATTAATTATAACCTGTAATTTCTTTCCCTTAATAGTTGCAATTATATAAAATTGACTTTCTTCTAAAGTAGTGTACAGTTCTAGTCTAACATAGTAAATGTCGAACATATTATTTTCGGCATTGTTAAGCCAGGCTATAGCATTCTAAGCCTATGGAAAGAATATAACCTTTTCTTGATCTGTGTATACTACTTTACATATCTGTTGATATTCTACTCCTACCTAATAGTCTAGTAGTGTTCCTGTAAACTGCTTGTCTAATGTTTAGTCAGATGTCGGTTGTAGTCGGTGACGTACCTATTCTGTTGTAGAGGGACCTAGAGTCTAAGCAGCCTAAAGTTCTCCTTCTATTAAGTAGTAGAATTCCTTAGGCAGTGGCGTCTTGTTATAGTTTATAGTGTAATTATATTCTTTCTTTTCCCTAGAGATGTGTCTAGAACCTTTGTGTCTAAAGCAGATATAACCCACTTAATTATCATCGATAATGTACTGTTGGAGAGGAATAGAATCATGTTCTATAGTAGCATGTAGAGACTAAAAGTCTAGCCTTTCACCCTTTATGTCTACCCAACGATTTCCTCTCTCATAGGTCTCAATAAAGACCTATGTATCCCCTACCTAGAGTTCTCTACTCTAATCATTCCCTTCTAACGATTCTAATAACTTAGAGAACTCTTCCTCTAAAGTACTAGCTGGTGATTCGTAAGTGGCCTGTAATAGTAACTTATGCTCGTTCTCTAAGCAAGTGTCGTAGTATTGTTCAAGGATAGAATCATCCTCTTCTTTAACCTAAGTTCTATATCTACATACTTTTAATTCCTTATCAGAGAGCTCTTGTGTTTCTAGCAATGCTATTTCCCTTTAGAAGGTAGCATTGACTTGTTTTCCCTTGTTGGCTTACTTCTTCAAGCTACATTCGTTTGCTCTATAGCCTAACTAGCTACATAAGTAGTATAAATTCTGCTTGCGTCAGCGGTTCTATTCTTTCTAGGAAAGTTTGCCTTTTTTCTCTTTGATCCTAGACTTGTGTGTTACATCAAGTTCCATTAGATCCCCTTGGTCGTGACTTTTCTTAGGATAGCGTTCCTTGAAGTAGCTATAGTTCCCTTTTTGTTCTAGGCGTTGCTTATATATGTAGTTGTTAATCTGAATTAAGCTGTCTACTAGCTTCTTTAAGTTAGTAGACAGGTCAGAGCATAACAACTTATCTTTTACCACGTCCTTAAGACCTTAGTAGTATTGATCAATGAGAACACTGTTGTTTCATCCTACTCTCACTAAGTATTGTTGAAATTCTGATGTATATTTCACAGCAGACCCTGTCTGGGTGAGGCGTTAGAGCCTATTGACTGCTTTTTTCTTGATGTCAATATCTCCAAACGCTCTCTGTAGTCCTACTTTGAATCCTTTCACGTTGAAAAATAACCCCTGAGTCACAAGACTTATTTTTACAGTTAGCAAACTGTCTATATGTTGTCCCTCCCAATATTCCTTAATGTGTGGCTTGATCTACTTATAGGTGTCTCCCACAAGTCAAGTTACTATCTAACAGACTTAGTTGGATTTGTTTGGAAACTTGTCCCCGTGGAACTCTAGGTACATAGAAGATTTCATGAGAAATTCTCTAAGCATAGCTAGGTTTTCATTGTATTTGTTAGGCATAAGGACCTTGATGTCCTCCCTGAGAGTGACATTTGGTCCCTCTATAGCTAGTGTTAGAGGTAGTGTAGGCGCTAGAGTGTAGTCTCTTTCGCGGCCAGAGAAGGACGACATGATCACGGTCTTACTTCTAAGCAGGGTGCTCAAAGTGTAACGAAACTACCTAACAGGTCTAAACAAACGTGACTAGTCTCAAAGGTTAGTATACAGTAAGAGGTAAGAGCACGTGAAGTGTTTACTTAGAAGTAAACTCGTTACTTGTATTAAAAGAGTTAGAAGTAATAACTTAATAACTAAGATAATAAACTAAGTTAAGCATAAAGCTCCTATCTAATAGCAGACATGCCAGTCATATATAGAACCTTCATCTTCATAGATCGCTAGCATCGCCTATCAATGTTGTCGACCCTGATCGCTAATATCGCCTGTCGATGTAGTTAATGTAAATATCACGTGATCTTATACTAAGGAAAGTCCTTGAATTGGCCAGCTACTCTAACCAATCCCTATAACCTATATCTACTCAATAGTATCTTGTCCTGTCAGAACGCCGTCTGGACTTACTCATCACGTGCTAACACGTGATTCATAACACTATACTCTCCTGATTTAATTCTCTCTAGTTGTCTAGTAATAGTACTCTTTCTATAAGTATATTATTAATAGCTATATTCTTATTACTTATATTCTATACTACTAGGTTTTTCTTTTATATTTTATTCTCTTCCTAAGAATTAAATATATAACTTAGTGTTATAATAATCTAAAACAAAACTCTAATATTCGTCTAGACTATAAAATTAACACATATATATAATTAAAGTTTTATCAAAAGCTAGTACAAAGAATATGTCTCTTTTCTTCTATAAGTAACACCTTGTTCCTCTAATTCTGTTTTAAGCTTAACAACAACTATACCTAGATATCTCACAGCTATATTTAATTTTTTTAACTTTGAATTTTCCTTTTTCAATAGCTGTTTAAAAACTAGTTTCGCTTTAAAACACAGACAGGTCTTGTATAGAGGGGTTAATCCTTACTTTTGAAATAGTAACCTCTTATAATACTAGTGTTATGTAAACGTGTGAAGCAAACCACAACTTGCTGTGATGAACACAGAGTCAAGCCGAATACTGCTACATGGAGCGAACAACAAAGTCGAGAAAGAAGAGAGTTCCTCCAACTCCGTAACATGTTATACTTCCTAGAAAATCTAGTCTATCTTTTACTTCGTTCTTTCTCAACTACAAGGGTAAACGAACGAAAGGCGAGTAATCTATAATAACTTCTGAAATAAAAATAAACTCCTACTGTAGTAGACCTTGATAGACCTTGTAGTTGTTTGGTTCGCATCTGAATTTCTTCGCATTTTAAAAACTTAACCTAAAGATAGGAAAGCAGTAGATATTCCCGTGAAATAACGAGATAATAAAATAGTACCCGGTTTTAAATCTATAATATATAAGTGTTTCTCCTTCGAGAAGTACGACTCACTAGAGTAATACTAAATCTTAATACTCGCGCCTTTACATAGTCTATAAGGTGAAATTTCTTAACTCTGCCTAAGATATATTTATATTCCTAAGTTATAAGCGGGGCAAAGAGAGTATAATAACAATCGTAATATACCTTTCAAATAACCTTTAGACTTGGAAGAAGTTTAGTACAAAGTTGAATTTTATATAGTTTCTCTAGATAACGAAATTTTGTTATAAAGAAGTTCTAAGAAGTAGCCTCCTCTATTTAATGTATTTGGCAAACAGCAATAATGTCCAACGATCTCGGCAATAAACCTTATTATAAAGAACTGGACACTATAATATATAATAATAATATTGTTACTCTTATTTATTCAAACAGCAGTATACCTTTCGTCCTCACTAGTACGTACTAAAAGCAGAAGTAGAAGAAATCTCAGAACAGGGATAAAACAAAGGAGGAAACGGAAGTGGAGATGATATAACTAAAAGCTTTCAAGAAGTTCAAACTAGAATTAGGCCAAGTCATCGACAACAGCCTCTCTTTCGAAGGTAGAGTCTCCAAGTGAAATTTGGGAGATAAACAGAAATAATCTCACAAAAATCAATCAAGGAAGGATTCCACACGGGCAGTGAGTTTCACAACAGGCATATTCTCCAAGACCCCCTCGTAGATGATTATCAAACTTGTGGAGTAGTAGTACCCCTCAATCCGCCTAAACCTGTCGGTGTCTTCCAGGCAACCTCTTGCCACTTTGTATCTGACAAGATAATAACGCAGATCCAACACGATAGTCTTCTCCGCGTCCGACTTCTATTCTGACCATATCTTTGTTTTTCACACCGCCCTTGACTTTTACGCATGATCTTGGCAATAATAGAATGAAATTCGCTTCAAGAAATCAAGCAGATCAAAACTAGAACACTTGCACTTACTCCCCTAAAGATGGAGCCTCCTCATACCAAGCTCGAAGCAATTCGGCACTTCTCACTCCAAACCCACCCACTATATCACTAACATTTATGCATAGCTAGACCCCCTTATTTCCAAAACACTCATCTAGATTACTACAAAGCCAAACGTCTGCTCTTGCTGAATTCAGCGTAAAAGCCTATCATCTCATCCAAGTATGCAATAGTAAAACTTTGTTCCGTAAAGGACCCTAGAAAAAATGGCGAATGAACAAGTTTCCGAGGTCTTCCACTTTCGCAAGAAACCTGCAAGAGGATATTGATATAGGCGAGCTTATTTAAGATCATGAAATAACAACACTCATAATAATGTATGGCCATAACCCTTGTATATCATTCTAACTCCTTTTCACCTCTAGCAATAACCTAGAGTAAACGAACAAGCGAACGAAAACCAAAGCATCAACAGCAGCTCTCTCATCGACACTAAATCCCGGTCCTAGAAGAATATAATAGAGGTGACCAACTCCCTAGGAAACGAGAAGAAATAAGTAAAACAGTGAGCAAGTGCAAAAGTATCATCCCTAATTTTACATAACCAGTCCTTGGTTGAAAGATCGTCTTCTGACACGAAGATAGGAAAAGCCTGGTTCCATGAGTCTCTAAGTATAAACCCGTAAAAGTTACACATTCTGCTTAATAGATGGTATATGCACCACTCACATTCTAAAACAATCAGAGTTTCTATGAGGTAGTGTGAGGCGTCCGTAGCATATTTGGTCTGAGAGAGCGGGGGACGAAACGATTTGAATATTCTATTCTCTATCGGACCACTTCCTAACAAACATTCTCCCGTTTCTATACCATACTCACTTGAGTATCTCTTAAAATATCTTGGAGTGAGTAGATCCGTGAGAGTCCTTTTCTACATACACTTACCAAAGTCATTGGGTCAGAAGTTCTTGAACGACCCGACAGAAAGGGTTTCGATTGTTCTAGATCGTTTGCATACTTAGTTTAATTGCCCAACTCTTTTAAAAGAATATCATATATTTGAGATAGATACAGGACCGCGATCATGACTCTTATCTCGATTCTTCAAAAAAAGACTTTCCCCACCACCTGCTCGGAAACAAACGGGACTGAAACTTTGAAGCTTGTACTCTCCCATAGTATAAAACTTATACCTTTCAACCCTATAGATTAGTACCTAGCAATTCTACACGACTTGGAAGATGCAAGCTCTTTGAATGAAAACACAGTGTGGCATGATTAATATCATGATGACGATCAATATTCCCGATTTCGAATCTAATGTCTCGCTCTTTCTTCTCCGCTCCCACCTGGAAACTTTACACAAACGAACGAAGAACAAATAAATGGTGACAAGTCCCTTATTGAAAGTAAAAGCAATATTGAAAGCAAAAGGTATTCAAGAACATGATCAGCAACACAATCAAACCGTCAAATCGTAGGGGGAAGTGAGAGGGAGAAACGAAGTTCGTTGTATCAACGGGGAGGTCAAAGTTGGTCGATTAAACAAGTGAGAGTGATCTGACTCCACCGCTCCCATAAAAGCTGATACCTGGTTTTCACTGAAGCATTGGCATATGTTGATAGGTACGGTGATATCCATTATATCAAGCCACTTATGGAAATATCGGTATGCCCGTCTGGCATACCGAGACAGAAAATTTTCGGTAAATGGATGCGGCAATGGCTATTGCAAAGTTGTATATATATGCCTTTTGCTCTTGTAGAGCTGATCAAGGAATTCATGTCTTTCATTCGTGCTTCTTGGAAATATATCATTGTGAGAAGTGCTGCATTGCAACAGCATACAAGCCAACTCTGTCTTGCAGAAATTATATACGACAATCCGCTCCAAATATCGGCAAAAATCGAAGATAAAAGATGGAGACACGTATCTGATCAAGAGAAATTTAAATAGAATTGTTTTTGGCGCACTCTTAACGCCGTCTTTAATAAGATAAATGCCCCTCCCCTATCTCGCGCAACACGCGTATCAAACAGGTTGATTATTGAAACTCGTCCTCTAGTTGAACACCTCTTCACTTCAGAATCATCTAGGCTAGCTGAAAACCCAGTTTACTCTCAAGGGGATTGTCGCTATACATTCCTAGTAAATAGCACCTTGCATTATGTTCCAGGAGATCCACATGCTTGGTTCAGGTGAGGGGCTTGCTTCTCACATACCTAAGCTTATGGAATAGTGGATCTACATGCTTAGGTTCATGTGAGTGGCTTGCCACTCATATATTTAAGCCTGTGGGATGCCACCTCTTCTTCTGCTTTATTTCTTCATGCAATAAGATACAGGAATACAACCACTTGTTGCATCACACTTTATGACTACCAAGTTATACCAACAGGGATAAAATATCAAAAGGTATCCCAGTAACATCTAGATATTCTACTATGATTTATCTTGGTATTGTTTTGAGTTTTTCTAGATTTCTATTCAATACTGTGAATATATGAGATTAAGGTCATTATTCACTACACTTTTCAACAAATGGTTTCGTTAACTTAGAAGTAAAATCGAGATCCTTTGACGGAAAATATTGAAAACCGATATCTCAGTCACCTCGCTCTCGTCCTTTCCTCAACAAGTCAACCCAGACAAAAGAAACAAATGAACGAAAAATAAACGATCGACAACAACTTTTCGATCGGTATTAAACCCGCGTCTAAAGAAAAACCCACCTATCAAGCCCACAGGATGCAGGAAAGCAGTTCCAACTGTTATGGGAAAATAGCAAAGAGAGGAGAACAATATCAAAAAAGTGCCTGATTCTCAATCCTCTCACGCCCCATTAAGAGAAACGCAACCGGTGCTATCTCTTAATATGAAAATTATTTTGTACCCATAAAGCAGACTAAGAGAATCTGATAATAATTGCGCTTTAAGTGAATCCTCCTTGCTATGTTGATGCTGCGAATCAAGTATTCTTGAGGAAGAAATTGAGAGTAAGAATGGAGACATGTCAGCCTAGGATGAACCACGCTATGGCTTTTTGAAGTCCATCACACCAACATAGTCTAATATTTGGTTCCTGGCGAACTTAACTAAAGAAGCGTCAAATGATTTACTCTTATAAAGAGATAGACTCAAGAGATGGAGGATGCAGAAGATAAGACAGTCACAAACAGAACAAGTCACTAGAAGAACGAAAAAGAGATATAAAGGTCCGACATCTTCAAAGTTTTGGCGTTAAGGTTTTGAAGTACCCCGCTGAGAGAAGTGGTATTTGCCTTGGAATCATATATTGGCTTACCACGACTTTATCTGAAAACCCCGGAACAAAATAACTAACACCCATCCAACACATTCTACACTCTACTCCTTTCGTACCCATTACCTTCAACCTAACAAACGACAAACAAACAATCGACACAAACTTCCCCGTCGACAACAAACCTAGTTCAAGAAATTTCCACCATCAAAATCAAACGGTTCAACCCTCTACGCCGGAATCCAGGAGCAAAAAGAGCAGAACTCAAAACATGAAGGCTCCGTATCTGTTCTCCTAAGGTCTCTCCGCTTCATAGTATATGTCGGAAGAGGTGTGAAGAGGGAATGGTCTAGGAAAGAGATTTTAAACAGAACCAGGTCTTTAAAATTCAAGATGCCTTCCTTAATCCATCAAAGCTGTGTCAGACTCGCTTATTTCTCTCACACGCCCTGGAGTTGATATAAGCTTTTGCGCTATACTTCAGTACAATCCATGAGTTAGAAACATACCCGTTTTAATGTTACTTGTGCTGAAAGCCTATCCGTTTGACTTAATACTAAAATCCCCGAAATCGCTATTGTAACATATGCTTGAAAAAGCGACGCCTCAACAACATAAAAGCTTCGGTCATTGCTCCATTGCTTTGAAGTATACGAAAAAGTCTAGGGCAATCGAAAGTGTTATTTGAGAAGGCTTTGAAGAATCAGGAACTTTATTTCTTGCTTCTCCTAAACACTCTCGGATAATACTCCAATATTTCCAGGAGCTTTTTTTAAACATAATTGAGGGAGTTAGTATATGTAATAGAAAGCTCTAGAAATAATCATGGGGGAAAAGAGTATGAAGGAGGTACCAGATTTTTTACTTACACCCCATCTTGATTTCCAAGTTGAAGAGCCTTAATGAACAAAACGAACGAAACAACCAAAAACGACAACAACGAACTCCTCAACAGCAAGACATCACATTTCGCTTTTAGAAAGCATCTAACGTCCCCAATCCATCGACTGCAGGCTCTAGATTATATAATACCAACATCACACGTCACCCACACAACCCAGAGAACCAAAACAACTCCCTCCAAAACTACAGATTCACAACGAATAGGCGAGGTGAAGGTGAAGGCTTATTGGTTGTCAGTGAGTTGCATCAAGCCTCCAGTAAGTTTCCTAGTGTTTATACCATTTACCCTCCCCTCCTAGAAATCCCTTCCTAAAAATTCAATACTTCCCAAGACACCTTTTCAAATAAGACTTCGAAATCTTCTTCCCTTACCTCTATCACGTCAAAACTCGTCGAGGAATCCCATCTAGAATCCACGCCCTTATTTCTCCCAACCCTTCTCAAATAACACTTCGAATTGTCTCAGATGTTTGGCACACATTCTCTTGAAAAGGGCAGGTGTTTCCGGAAGGCAAATATGGCCTACCTATTCTCCTAAAAATGTTGGGTAGTACCAAAATAAACCAGACCATATTCTCTTGTAATGTTTTTCTAGTAAACGCACTCATCCATGTAATCTATTTTCTCTTATGCCATCACCCTTCCCAAGATAAAAGATGCAGACGGGAAGAGGGGTTGCAAAATATCTCACACATAGATTGGGTATGTTCTGTGATTCATTGTGTGTAATGCACGTTAACTTGGGCCGGAGGATCCGAGAATATGACTTTGCTATTATTTCTCTTCAGGGAGGATGATACTAATTCGTACCTCGCTTTTCGTCACTCTGATATATCAAGAGCTTGCTTCGTCATTGATTTGAGAACTTCACGAGGAAGAACGAGTCGTGAACACAAGGTAGGGAGGGGAGGGGGAGGAGGACCATGCGACGACTTTAATCTACCTCTACATCTCCCATCACCACCTCTCCTACCACGCCACCCCTCTCATCAAGAGATCAAGAAGGAGCAAAAAACTTCCCAAGCGCCTCAACACTAACATTCCCCCCACTAAAAACAATCCCCAAATCCCACCCCTCCTCACCCCCCTCCCCCTCCACAATCCGTCGAAAATCCTCATTAAAAAGCGCCGTCGCTAACCCAACAACCGCACTCGGCTCAACAACGACCTTCATCCTCTCCAACACCAACCTTAAAGCCCTCTTAATCTCCTCCTCACTCACAGAAAACATCCCCCTCACCAACTTTCTCTCATAAATAACCCCCCAAGGATATTTTCCCACCGGAGTCCTCAATCCATCCGCAATAGTAAGCGTCTTCACACTCTCAACCCTCTTCCCCTGCTCGATACCGCGTTTACAATCATCCGCCCCCTCAAACTCCGGTTCCGCGCCAAACACAAGGATCCCCGTCCCCTCACAACTAAGTGCCGTGCCAGAGAGCATCCCACCCCCACCACAAGGAGCGATAATAGCATCAAGGCCCTTATTCGCGCGTCCAGATTCGGAGATCAGCGTCTCAGCTTGTTCTTGGAGTTCAATACCCAAAGTTCCCTGTCCGAGCATGATATCTGGATGGTCGTAGGGAGGGACGAGTGTAGCGCCCGTTTCTTTGATTACTTCTTTAACCTTGGCTTCTCTTTCAGTACTAGTAGAACCGCTGAAGATGACTTTCGCGCCATAACCCTGGGTACCTGCTATTTTGGAAGGCGTCGAGATGGTGGGCATGACAATGTGAGCTGGTAATCCCATGGTTCTAGCTGCGAGAGCGAGAGCTTGTGCGTGATTACCTAGAAGAATTCAAATCCCGATATCAGCGGAAACATCATTCCTCAATACCTCCCACCAAAAGCTTGAAACAAGGTAAGAGAAAAACAAACCAGAACTATGAGTAACAACCCCCTTCTTCCTCCCACCATTTGCCTCCCAACCCTCCTCGGCCATCAACCTCGTCAAAGCATGGAAAGCACCTCGAACCTTGAAGGCGCCCACCTTTTGTAAATTCTCGCACTTGAACCAAAATCTTATCTTTGGCTTTGCTGGTTCTTGACCGGCCCATGGTGTACCTTCCAAATCCTGAGCTGACTGGGGCGTCGAGGCAAAGTCGTTCAATGTTGAGTTGGTGAGAACTGGGGTATAGTGAATATATTTCTTGATGAGAGCATGTGCCTCAATCACCGAAGGTCGGGTTAGTGGGGGTGACTTTGAAGGGTCCGCCATATTTGATGATCTGCCTGTATTGGAAATATTTATTGGAGAATTGATGAACTGGAGGGGTCTTCACAAGTTATGTACCTATGTACAACACCAAGTAGGAATAGTAGTTATGAGTCGTGGTGGTGGGTCTTGACCGTCGTGGTTCCAGATGTTTCTAGGATACCTAGCTTGGAATTTGGTTGGCCGATAGCGGACGCACCTGTATTAATATGAACTTCACACGTGCTAGAGTACTTGTCAATTGATGACTTTTGAAAAGAACTTTTATAGCAATTCAGATACCGAGATTCCCGCGGGGAATAAAGTATTATACAGAGCGCCAGATTTCATCCCAGTATCCGAAAGAAAAAAACACCTGAATAACTATCCCACCCACAACTCTTTTACTTTTGGTTTTCTGGGCGGAGGGAACTATGAATAATTAGTAAATGCTCTGAAAGTTATAAAAGAATGGGAAACTTACCGAACGGCTTTTCCTGCTCTCCAGATCTCCAAATCACGGATCTCCTTCATCTCAGCCTCATACTTTTGACGGTAATCAGGTTGGGAGTTGAAAGTAAGAGATCTCTCAGTCTCCTTTCCGGTCTTGACAGAGTCATACAAGTCGTTGAAAACTGGCTTCAAGGCATCCTTGAACTTTCCACTCCAATCAATGGCACCACGACGGGCAGTGGTTGAGCATGCCTCGTACATCCAGTCCATACCGTTGGCACCAATCAATGGGTACAAACTTTGAGTAGCCTCCTCGACGGTCTCGTTGAATGCCTCACTTGGGCTGTGACCTTGCTCACGGAGAACCTCGTATTGTGCGAGGAACATGCCGTGGATACCTCCCATCAAGCAACCACGCTCACCATACAAGTCGGAGTAAACCTCCTTCTCGAAGGTGGTCTCGTACAAGTATCCACTTCCGACACCGACGCCAAGAGCAATGGCTCTTTCCTTTGCGTTACCGGTGACATCTTGGAAGACGGCGATGGAAGAGTTGATACCACGACCCTCACGGAAAAGGGTTCGGACGGTTCGGCCAGATCCCTTTGGTGCAACGAGGATAACATCGACATCGGTAGGAACGTCAACCTTGGTTTGGTCCTTGAAGACTGGGGAGAAACCGTGGGAGAAGTAGAGAGTCTGTCAAAATAATCGTTAGCTTGAATTGGGACCGGATGAAACAGCTATAGTGTGCGTACCTTTCCCTTGGTGATTTGGGGCTTGATTGCTGGCCAGGTCTCACTTTGAGCAGCATCACTGAGGAGGTTCATGATGATGGTTCCTCGGGAGATGGCCTCGTCAACCTCGAAGAGAGTCTTTCCTGGGACCCATCCATCTTCTTGGGCATCCTTCCATGATTGACCGTTCTTTCGTACACCGACGACAACATTGAGACCTTGATCACGCATGTTCAAGGACTGAGCGTGACCTTGGGATCCGTATCCAATGATGGCCATTGTGTCGTTCTTGAAGTACTCCTGTCACACCATATTAGAATCCGTTGAAATATCTTGCGGTGTAGGTCCAAGTACCTGGAGCTTCGCTGGTGGCCAGTCGGCTCTCTCTAGAAGGGGAATTAGCATAGCAATTGACTTGGAATTCGAGTCACATACCGTAGACATCCTCTTTGACACCAGCAAAGTCGATTGTCTTCACACCTCGAACTTGTTGGCTGGAGACAGCTGCAGCTGCGCGGACAGTAGTTGGTCTGGTAGAAGCATTGATAGCAGAGACGAAGGTTCGACGAGCTGGGGCATTGAGCTGTCTTGCCAATGGGGAGCGGAGAGCTCGAGAAAGGGTTCGGGATGCCATGATTGTGAGTTGAGTGGAGAGTTTAGGTTGTTGAGGGAAGAAGAGGAGGACGGTGTTGAGAAGTGACTGTTTTGCAAAAAATTGAGCTGGGGTGTTTTGAGCCGAAGTCGGCCACGCACGCCGCCAAGATGGGCGGTGGACGCTGGCAAGCTCCCCAGGGCACTCAAGAGAGGGGTTCCTGGGATTTTTGGTGCTGAGCACAGGGCGGTGGGCAGTCTGACACGCCGGCGAGAAGCCTGGGGAACATGGGATGTGACTAATGTGTAAGAGAAGCCCTCCGACTGGAGAGCCTGTAGACCCTGAGAGAGTCATTGTAGCAGTTTGTTTCGTCTTCATCTGTAAATGTCTCGGGTGGAAAATAATCTCATCAAGAGCTAATTTGGGAGCAGCCATCTCCCACCATGATCTACTCTTCTGTACCAAGAGACATAGTCATTGCCATAAACCAAGAGACCCTACTCTCACTTATATATCAAGATATACTGTATGCAAAGTATATTCCATTTTCTCGAGCATCAAGACGATGCTGCTTATGCAAATGTCGCATTCTACGCTTCAGAATTCCAGAACGCAAAAAAACCACTGTATTTACTCCATCCTTCAAATCACAACGCCTCATTATGCCATATGCCCATATTCTCGTCTCTCGTGTGTATTCTCTAAATCCGTAATCCTCCTGTGATATACTTTAGTCTCGAGTCTTGAGCACCTTGTCAAAGACCTCCGACTTGACCATTCCGCCACCCATCGCTTGTCGAACATTGCGCTTGAAGCCCTCTCGGTTTTGGCGGAGGTCTTCTGCGGCTTCCTTGTTGAGGGGGTCTGAAGCGTTGGGCTCGAGAAATAGGAACTAGAACACATTCATCAGTCAACTTCTTCTATCCATCGCCCGGGGGGGACTTTTGCTATCCCTACCTGAAGACCCACGATCACGGCTTGTAAATTGAGCACTGGCTTCCAGTCCTCTCTGAGGATGTTCAAGCACACCTTGCCGTGGAGATCGATGTTTGGGTGATATATCTTCTCCTTGCAGAGGACCTTTGGCGCCGAGTGGGGAAATTCCTGGCCGACTTCGAATTTGAAATGGAACACTCCCCCCTTGTACATGCCCTCGTCGGGCTCGATGGTGAGTTCAAAGTTGAGGAGATCGTCGGGGTCTGCGAAGACGGTTTTCATGGTACTGGGTAGGGCGAGTTCGGAAAGATCTAAATTGTCTCGAGTTAGTCAAAGGCAACCAATTATCAACCCGGGGCAAATGGGAACCTCACCTTTCTGGACTCGGAGTTGAGCGGCAGTCACCTTCTTTCGTCGGGTGCCCGAGGCAGCATCTGCGTTAGCATCCTGCTGCTGCTTTTGCTTCTGTGATGGGGGTTAGAATTTCGAAAATTGGCAGGGGGCCTTGGAGGGGAAGGGCAAGATTGGTGACTCCAGAGCGTGGCACATACCATATTCCATAGCTTCAGCATTTTGGCAGTTTTGTCTGTGAGAGGAGAATATCAAAATCAGGAAGAGACAGAGTGGAAATAGGAAATGGGCAATAAGGGCTGTTGGTGTTTCTTGTTGTCTCCAAAGTTTGGCGGAGGCAAGGCTCAGAGGTGATGAAGTATTTCGTAAAGCCCACTTCTTGGCATAGCCTTACTGGTGAGTAAGATAGCGTGCTTCACCCCTGCCATGCATAACTTACCAAACTCAAAAACCACAAGAACAATAGTTTTCACTCTTGTTTTGTTTTCCAGCTGCCTAGTACAAGTAAAAAGTGACTTTCAAGCCGTGAATCTCTCAACATCAACTGGGGTTGTAAGTAATTCATATACTCCTGGATCAGACCTCTCTTGTTTAGACTGCCTTCGTTTCTCAAAGCAGATCTACGTAAACATTAATGCTAAACTAAGACTTGATAAATACCAGAAATTCTAAAGATTCTAAAGATTAACTTATATAAAAGCAACGATGGAAATCAAGGCACAGTCTTTGGTGTCTATTTGAAATAGAGGATAAAGGTGAAAGATATTCCACAAATAATGGCATGATAAGAATATAGTAAAATCATGTCAGTCATGTATTTTCATTTTGGGTATTCAATTTTCAAGACAAACTACTACACTAAAATCAAACATCTAGAACAAGCCGCTCGACGACTCATAGAAACGCCATGATGTGCAAATGCAAAACCCCCCGAGTATTTTTACAGCAACTATTGCAAGATACATCATTATTCTTCCACCCATAAGAGCAAGCTATATTATTCGTGGATCCTGTGGTCTCGAAAAACCAGGAGTTCCAACCATGCTTAACGTCTTGCGAAGCAGCACATGATTCCAGATCGTCCCAAGAACCACATACATCCGATAAAACGAATGACGGCCAAGACGGCTGTTGCCCAAAGCAGGTATTCGAAGAATTGTTGCGTTCTAGCACTAGCGTTGTGACTCGCCTGTATTCGAATTAGTATTGAAGAAAGCAAGTAGAAGGGATGTTAGAAACTTACGCTGAAACCAAATTTATCAATACTATCACTAGTAATCAGAACGGAAAGCAAAGCGTTGGAGAAAATCCAAGAGATCAAGAGCTTGGTTCTGAAAGATTTGTAGGAATCTTCAAGTGACTTGCTCTCATCTTCAACTTCAGGGATGAATGGTCGAAGGGCACGTTTTACAGTAGCCTCGAATTGACTGTCAATATCCTCTTGAGGTCTGTCGATTTCTTCAATAACTGCTGCGCCTTTGCCGTCCGTCTTCGTTGTTTTTGCGGAAGGAAGTGCCTCGGCCTTGTCAGAACCCTTGGTTCCCCAGGAAACATCGTGCCAATTGCTGAAGGCATAGACCATCAAGATGTTGATGTATGAAGACATAAGCAAGAGGTATTGGGCGAACGAGGTAAACATGTGCCATGGGTCGAGGTACATGAAGGAGGCAACGAAGTATAAACCGAATGTGGCTGCCAAAGCAACAATAATAATACCACCACTTCCGTTCGCGCTTCCAAAGAAACTCTTGAAGAAATCAGAAGTACTATTGGTGTTGAAACTGGTACTGGTGATACCATTGATGGCCAGATACATGGATAAGACGATCAAGTAAGCGTTGATCAAACCGAAGATGACGAAAGATATAAGGTAGGTAAGCTTGGAACCCTTAGGTCTGTTACCGAGTGCGAGGATAAATTGCGTGATCAGGAATCCAAGGTAGAGATATTTGAGAATGGTGTTGATAATTGGTGTTGCGGTATCACCGAATGGCCAACCGTGCTTGTCGGTGCTGGGATCATTTGCATTGTCGCCTTTCTTGGGGGTTCCAACCAAGTCCATAATAACGGTAGTGGTCAACCAGAAAGATGCCAACATGAACCAGGAAAGGAACACACTGAACATATTGTATAGAAGTTGGATATGGAGGAAGAACATGCGAACAAGATTGTGTCCACTCTTGTACCTAGGAATCGTTAGAAATTTGTGTGGACTGGGTAGGGGGTTAAAACTTACATTCTTCCGAAATGCATAATGGCGTACATGCTGGCAGCAAACGAACCGTTGAGCCATCTTCGACGTTGTCCAATGAATTCAGCAGCACCTTCAGGTACATCAGTCTCACCCTTGGCAGCCTTGATATATGTCAAATGCCATTTTGAGCCAGCCTTTGCAACCAACTCGAAGCACAGAATTCTGTCCTCGGCCAAAAACATGTTCTTTTTGAAAATGTTCATTCCCTCGATACCCTTCTTTCCAAGTTTCTTAGACAGTGTGTGGTCACCGTGGAAGTATTGTTCTAAAGGTCTGCCCATAATTGCTCGGAATCGATAAGCAGAGAAAGCACCAGGCAACACACTAACATATCCGAAAGAACTCTCAAGCGGCTTGTCCAGGATATTACTGATCTTATACTCAAAATTTTGAGCGGCGACGAGAGGATTGAGCAGTTTTCTGCCGCCTTTTCCCAACATGGCGTGAATTTCACCACAAGCTCCACCAAGATCCTTGTCGTTGTAGAAGCCCTCCCATAGAGACAAGAGCGATTTTGGTCCGGGTTTGGTTCCAGCATCTAGAAGAATACAGACTTCGGGGTTCAACAAACGACCGAAAGCATTGAAGAGCCATCTGTGGGAGTTGATCTTCTTGGTGTTCTTCTGCTTAAGACAGAACATCATCTGTACCGGAGGGAATGTGTTGGCACTGTCTTCCGTGGGTCGGATGAGCTGCTGGTTGGCAGTGACAGACAATTGAGTGGTGTACTCGAAAATGTGTGCCACAGTCTCTTTTCCATCAACATCTTTCTTCATAACACCGTCCTGGTAAATACCAATGGTAGCCAAGATATCCAATGTGTTCTTGTCGCAAGGATCAATACCATCGAAAACGAGGCACACAACAATCTTCTGCCAGGCTGGTCCACCAACGTTCCAGAAATCGGATTTCTTGAGGTTTACGATATCACGGATGTTTTGCATGACACCGTGGAGGGTACGGGCTGTCAATGTCTTATCTTCGTTATAATATGTGACGGCAATGAGCAACTCGGTGTGGCGGTTATACATGGCAGGCCGTAGATTATAACCATTCTTGAGAGTGAAATCATCTGGATCACAGGTAGCAGCGGTGTATCGCATGTGTGTAAACTCCTCGCTGTTGCCCCCTTCGGCCTCTTGGCGGTATTTTTGCTGGATGGCATTTTTGATAGCCGATGGGACGGGGTGATTGACACTCAAGACGCTGCCCTGCACAAGCTTAATCTTTCTCGTGGCATATCGCTTTAAACCACCAGTTGCTGGGGCTTGTCGCTGTCTCCAGGCCTCGGTCGAGTCTGTATCAGCGCGTGAGTATGGAGAGGCAACTCGTCCGTACGGATCGGAGTCTAGAGGATATGTAGCCGTGCTTCCACCATATTCACTGCTATACGGTGCTGGAGTTGTGGCATTCGGTGCGTAGGACTCAGTCAGGCTGTATGTCGAATTTGGTCGTACAGGAGGAGTGTTGGTTCGAAGGGTATTATTGTCATAGGGGCTGGCAAATGGCCCAGGGGCTTGGTGCAAAAGCGGCTGGTTTCCCTCCTCCTCGTCGTGTGGTGGCAAGTGGTACTGCGAATCGATGTTAGAAATGGCTTCCCTCGATGGAATCGATGACTTGACTTACGTTGCCTCCAGGGGGGAGGTCCTGGAGTCTGTGATCATCATAAGGGGGGTTTCCGCCCGGGTGAGCCATCTTTGCGGAAAGCTCTTCTCAGGGAGTATTGGATAGATGAGGGACGGCGGATTGAGGTCGTTGCGATGGTGCAAGATCGCAATGTCGCTGGTGTTGATTGTCGATGGATGGGTTGAAGGAAAAAGGAGGCGAGCAGGATGGAATGTGCAAAGAACTTGGTTCTAGGATCCGCGTCACTGCAGGTCAGGGTTGTCTATGCAAAAAGCAGCAACAACAACGAGCGTGTGGTGAAGGTGTTCAGAGGAAAGGAGAGGTTTGCATGCAAGAGAAGAAGAGACTCTCGCAGTCCAAGGGCTGAGGCAGTTGACCGAGAACAGGATGCAGTTCGGTGGTGTTGACTTTCTTAGTCTCCTTCTAGGGATTTTAGTTCAGGTTTGTTCGCTTGCTTGATGATTGACATGAAGGGAACCACGCACGGCTGGCTGTGAATAGCACCCCTGTAAAAGAGGCGGTGCTGGCTGTGATTGGTTCTGGCGTCTCTTGAGGGTACCGTCTGTTGACAGCGTCCCATGCCCTCTCCTGTTGTCTTTTAATACGGGATTACGTTCTCACCAGATCATTTGTTCCTTGTTACGATATCCCTTTTATCTGCATCTAAGAACCGGAAGTTGGTGAAGCTCTAAAAGGTCATTCTGCACCCTGGAAGGGAAGCTGTCAAAGAATCCGAAGTCTTTCGCAAGGCAGGATTTCGTTTTAAATTTCAGAAGCGCCGCCTCGTGAAACAAGTGCCCCACAATCTTGCATTTTCTTTGGCCTTGGGAGCTCTTGAAGAAAGACTTCCTTAATTCCCCTCTCTGTTACAGCCAGCAACCTTCCAGACATCATCTTCACGCTGCGATTCAATAGTTCATTCAGTGCTAAGAGGCTGATCTTCCAATTCAGGTAAATACTCGCCACAGCCTTTCTTTCTGTTGCCACTTTTCTTCGACGCCGTCAGAAATATCCAAGCCACACCAATCTAAATATAGATATACAATGAAGATCCAACTTCTGCTGGGGTGGAGTGGACGATACAGTATACCGGTAGTCCCGAGTTCCAATGCGATGGTTGGATTTTTCAATTGAAAGAAAATTTCATATCATCTAGCAAGATCGCTCAAATATTGAGAATGTAGCGAGAGATGAAGAATATATTGCGTTGAGGTGTTCGGAAGTTCCGATTTCAGGGGCAAGCTTATGGCATCATATCAAAAAGGTTTTTGGAAAACAACTTTCATTCAATACGCTACAGAACTTTGCGTATAAATCTATTTGCTCTTGAATTTCTTATTCCTTATTCCTGTTTCCTACTATCAAAGTTCATGTTATCTTGGCACCTCGGACTCCTGCACGAGGATTCGAGCTAGCAGATTAGTACTATTATTGCCGTTTTCCATGTCCAACACCACATGATGTATTTAAACACTAAAAATGCTGTTGTCATGTGTTGCTATTTGTCATTGAAATGTGGAAAGACGGCATCGCAAAAATATGTCCAGGTGTAAAGGAATGCGTTTGTTTGCTCGACTCGCTGGTGTCATGGCTCAGCTACTACAAACTACAATCGCTCATGAACTACCACTTTAAGTTTTTTAGTTCAAAGTTTGACTGTTTACTTTCAACAATCACCCAGGTTACCATTAGTTTCAGTGATTATCATTGTCAACTAGTACAAGCAGCCTCACAAAGTCAAGCAAGCTGTATCATCACGCTCTTCATATAGTCACTCGCGATAAACATTAAAAGTAGCAGTAAATCATCAGCTTCGTACCAGTCTCGTTGTTGCAGTTTTTTAGGGCAATTCAGAGTAATTATTCTAAGCACTTGAAACAATCTAAGATGTTGACTCAGGTGGTTCAATTATCCTAAAGTATTTTGAATTTTTGTTCTTGCACTTTCAAAGTCCACCGCGAGAGCAAGTGTTGTTTGAACCGGCAGAGCTTCGTAGCTTCAAGTAGTACAGTCTAACCTCTGGCCTCTTTTGCGGACTTAATGGCTGCTTACGCCATTGTGTATAAATAGGGAAGTTTACGAACGAACCAACAAAAATGTAGCGAGCGCAAAAAGCAGGTTTCAAGTCTTAATTCATGTTTTCAAAACAACTCTTTCCTTATCCAGTTCACCAGTGAGTAAAATGGATCTTACGGCCCAGGTTTAGAGGTAGCGGTTGATAACTCCGCTGTTTCTGGGGTAATTTAATGGCGACACAATACTTCAAACTGTGTTGGTGTCCATCGAGGCAGTCCGGATATATGGTTCCGTCACTCAATTGCAAACCGAGATTTTTCTAGGAGACTAAGGGTATACATTGCAAGCCGGTTTCCCGAAGTTGAAGAGTAGTTCAGGTCTTTTCGGTTCCAACTACTGCAGAGTCTACCTAGCTCTAGAAAAGTCTCCGCGTCTAACTTTTAGCTCTTTGACAATGGAACGCACGGTTTTGCGGAGAATGCGGAGGTTCAGACTGTACTTCGAAGTAGTAAAGGTATATACGCCTACCCTAATCTCTTGAGAATTGTTGGTGTTGTAACCGTATTCCCGCCGTAATATCGGCTACTCTCTCTGCCCTACGGGATTCTTCCAGGGCTCTAGATGGATTGGGGGCGATGCGTGGCAGGGGGCGCAGCTTTCTTGGGCTTACGCATGGAATGATCTTGCCCGAATTGTCCGTATTCGACGGCTTTGCGCAGTCCCGTACTCGTATGAAAGAGTCTGGGAGACACGAATTGAAAATTCATGGTCAAGAGGTTCTCCGCAACTGCCAACTCACTGCAAGATGAAGAGTTGAGTGACAATTTATCTGATGTTTGATACTCTAGCGCCATTGGTGGGGTGGCATTAATCCCTTTAATTAGGTTATTAGGTTCATGTCAGCATCCTTCGCGGCGCTGGGGTAAAATTCCCTAGCGCTTGAAAAAAGCGGCATCAACAGGTACGAAGTTGGGGGAAAATGTTGATGGGAGAACGATTGTCACTTTGTAGGGCTGTTATCGATTAACGAAAATATAAGGATTCGTAGAGTATGAGGGCATTCAATAATCCGGTTCTAGACCAAAATATAACGTTCCCAATTTACAATCCAAAAAGCAAAGAACTTCGGGAGATGCAAGTGAGAAGGGGAGAGACTGCCGCTTTTCTGTCCAACTCCCTCTTTTGGACTAGCGCTGTTAAACTTGCCGCCTCAGGCCTCAATCAGGCTTAAAACCTTGAAGGATTCAGGGCGAGCAAAATGGGGTTGGGGTCTGGCTGCCCCGTCGAGCACGATCGCCGTGCTCTTCTTCCGTCTCAACATCGCCAAGTAGAACGAACGACCATTCCAATACAGACTTCGACTCCAGAGAAACACAACATCACCGGTCCCCTCTGGTTCCTCCTCCTCGTCCATGTAGCCGCTGCGAAGCACCTCACTGCTACCCGCCTTCACTTCCACCATACCTCAGAGCTTGTCTCTACCACACTCGTTTTCCCTTCTCCTTCCACGACATCTTTGCGACCGTAAACACCAATCTTCACGGCTACGCAACGGGAGCACACATCACCTCGAACACCCTTCATATCCTCCTGAATCTCTTCGCTGCAAACCCGTGTCACTGTATTTGAGATACCGCCCTTTTACCCACCACTTTATCCTTTCAGTACACCTTTGTTGAGCAGGTTCTCTTTACCTCGTCTATCCTCTCTCACCACACCATCTCGACCCTCACCTTCAACATCAACACATCGCGGCGAGTCACACGTATTGCCCGGCACCTCGACATATCCATCGTACGGGGTCTTTGGGCGGATATAATCATATAATACAATACAGACGTTGACGTCCTCATAATGGCTTTTGTATTTGAACCTGGTATGTTGTTGCGAGGCCCCTTTCAGAAATCATTTTCTAATCCGCATACAGCGCAATTTGGCTCTCTCTTTCGAAGATGTGTAAATTGTGATGACAGTCCTGTTTCCTGCCCTGATTGCGCCGAGGGACTAGTCTGTAGTCAAATCCCACCTACCTGCGATGCATGCCAGCAGACTACTTGCATAAAAGATCCCAACTCTACGACTGTAACCACGACAAAAACAACAAGTAGTGGGCCTAATGGAGGGGCAATTGCTGGTGGAGTGATTGGAGGAGTTGTGGTCATCGCGATCGTCACCTATCTGGTTTGGAGGTTTTGCATCAAGACCAAGAGGCAACAATATGAGCAGGACAATTGGATCGATGAACAGGACGACCAAACCCAAGCCGAGAAGGACTTCACGATGCGACGGGACGCGAGAGCATCAACACACACCGTAGGATCAATCGCTTCAACCGTCCTCACTCGCGCATCGAACATTATTCAAATCGCATACATTCCTGGCGTCACCAATCGATCCGCTCCGTCAACGCCTGGCCTCCTCGTACCACCAGTTCCACCGATTCCAATTGCCTTGTCATCCGCCGCGAGCAGTCCTTATGAACAAGAGCATTTCTTCATGCCTGGGGACTTGCGGGATTCCACTTATTCGGGTGTCAGTGAACGTACATCTTATGCCCGGAACAGTGTTGCCTCGACCATCTATGGAAAGAACGCCATTGTGTCTCCAGTACCTGCTCAGACTGTGATTCGAGGAAAGGCAGCAGTTGTCAGTGTCAAATCGAATGGAGCCGGTTCACCCGGTGAAATGACACCACCGGTCCCAAGTGTTGATTTTGGCAAATATGGAGCCGGACGACCCGCGAGCCCAGCTTTCTCTGTTGGATCAACTTTCTTGAACAACGCCAATACTGCCACCCAAGTCAAACCACTGGTTATCCGAGTGCCAACCAAGAAGCAGCCTCCTTCGACAGCCTCAAAACCGCAGGAGGAAAGTCTTCTCGATCGCGACTCGCAAGCAATCACCATCATCGACGATACCCCAACAATGCAACAGGGACCATTCCAGGACCCGCCCCTCACTCGAATCGCAAGCCATGGCTCACTCGGCGCTGTGACAAAGCGATCCAAAGGTAGTGAAGGAGAGAAATCTACACCCTTTGGTGACGAGCACGAAATGAAAGAATCGTAGACTCTTGGTCTATATAACTACCACCTTCCTACTGTACTCATCCACGAGACCGTATTTACTACATCTGGGTTGACACGATCAACGAACCAGTATACCTGAGACGACGTCTTTAAGCTTCTTATGTCTATATTGAAAATTTCTGGCAATTGGGATTGGCGTACATGGGGGAAATTAAGCGGCCCCGAGGGCAATGATATCTTTGAATGGAGGCTATTCTGATAGCTGGTATTGATGTCGTACAAATAGAAGATGATATCAATGCTCCACACTCGATTCTCCTTCTGCCAGCACTGATGCTGTGGTGACCATGACTGACCATGACTGGTGTATTAATGATTCAGTGACGTTCTCCCATGACCAGCACATCGATGAACCTTGGGGTAGGAATTGTGGAGATATGGCTGATGAGGATAAAGACATCAAGACAGGGCATGCGTGTCGGGAAAAGAGTAATAGCTCATGCCGTGGAAATTAATCATTCGCTTGAGCAGTGGTGGGTGGGATCAAGGCATATATCACACTGAACCGGATTGTTGGGATTGGGGAAGATATCACGACGGGTGATCAGTGGTATCCTTCCCAAGACTGACTGATGAGAAAGTCTGAATTGAGGTGGTCGATATGGATTTCATGCCTGGGATCAACTCTGCCCCCACCCTCAGTCAAGCTCGAAGCCTTGGAGTTTTTGAGAGCCAGAAAGGAACAGGTCAGTGTCTGGGGCCAGGGTAGCTGGAGCAAAAAGCTGGGAGAACCTGCACGCTGCAAGAGCGACGACGGGGGGACGGTTTGGTGGATGCTGCTTTTATCGGTCTGCAGGCTTGCTTCCAGTGTTTCCCATTCATGCCGCATCGCACACCACCAGAGCACAGCACAGCATCAAGTCCCCATTGCATTGAAGCCTAAAACTAAAACTAAAACTAAAACTAAAACTAAAACCTTTACTCTCTTCTACTCTCTCCTACTCTACTTGCAACTTACTTCTTCTAAGCATCTTCTTCTTATTCCCATCTTCTCTCCGGCGTAGCTTTCCTTCGCCGTCTTCTCCCGCGCCGTTCAGTCTTGGCCTCTACCCACAACGCCAGCGGCCCCCCTTCCGCCAGCTACGCTACCTACTACCTGCGGAACTGTACATACCTAGTCACAAACCCATCTCAGCCCATCTAGAACCCCCCAACCTACCAACGCCGATCGACAGCTTTTTTCTACTTTTTACAGCCCGGAGACGAGACTCTTCTCTACCTATTTTCCAACTGTATGCTCACGGCAATCCCGTCCACCAACACTACACTACACTACTTCTACCTACTGCTGCTACCCCTCCATCTCTGAAGCATAATCTCCCTCCGCTATCTACCCGTACTAGTGACCAAAACCTTCAAGGTCTCCCCTCTATCCTCCAGCATCCTCGAACTCCCCCAAACCTCGCCTCAATCCCATCCTCGCCCTCCCTCGCTCGCAAGTACGTCCGACAATTGCCGCCTAGATCGACACCCACACCCACCACCTCCACTCCACTGCAACAACAAACCACCACTCAACAGCCCTGGAAAAAGTTCAACACAGCAGCAGCTCTTTTGTCACCTTCACCTGCATACTACCCTCATACCCTCGCAGCTCTGAGACGATCAACCCGACGCCTTTTCTTCTTCCTCCCAAAGCTCTGCCCCCGAGTGAGCTCCTCGTACGTAGCGCAACACACACCCGCCGAACCAGTTTCGGCCACCCTATCCGCTATCGTGCCCAAATCTCTCCACAAGCGGGAAGTCCGAGCTTCTTGAACCTGCCAAACGCCAAAACAAATCTCCTGCAGATCAACAAGATAGCTGCTGCTACGAGTAGACTAGAGAGTGCTCACGCTTCCTTCATCATATCCCAAATCGTCCAGTCTGTCCTATCCCATCGACTTTCCCGAATTTTCGAAATTTGTTCATAGCTCTCGTCAGTCTGTCGTTCGGCGACGCCCCTCTTTTCAAAACAACCTCAAACATGGCGGGCAAAATGGTGTTATACAAGTTGGTGGTACTGGGAGATGGAGGTGTTGGAAAAACAGCTCTGACTATTCAATTAACATTACAACATTTCGTTGAAACGGTAAGCAAATCCTCCTAGTCTGCGCAATACTCATTTTCCAAACTACCCTGTGGAAATGAAGAAGCCATACTAATTTTCCCCCTTCAGTATGACCCTACAATCGAAGACTCGTACCGAAAACAGGTTGTGATCGATGGGCAGTCCTGCATGTTAGAAGTGCTTGACACAGCAGGCCAAGAAGAATACACAGCCTTGCGAGATCAATGGATCCGCGACGGAGAAGGGTTTGTGCTGGTTTACAGTATATCCTCGAGATCGTCTTTCACGCGAATTACAAGATTCCACAACCAAATACAACGCGTCAAGGAATCATCATCTTCTTCGCCCCCATATCCCGGATCACCATTATCTGCAACGGGGCCTCAGGCGCCGGTCCCAATCATGTTGGTGGGTAACAAAAGCGATAGAGTGACAGAACGAGAGGTTTCCACACAAGAAGGGCATGCTCTAGCAAGGGAATTGGGATGTGAATTTGTAGAAGCCTCGGCAAAAAACTACATCAACGTTGAGAAGGCCTTCTACGATGTTGTACGACAACTACGACGGCAGCGAATGGCAAACAGCAGCTCGAAAGCTCCCACGACCAACAAAACAAGTCGATCACAGACGGGGGATCTAGCTACAGACGGAGCTCGTGGTGGACGGATATATCGACCTAAAAAAAGAAATTGCACTATATTATGAGAGAACCAATTTTCGAACCACAGAAAACCAATTCAGCTTCTTGTCATTCCAGTTGGCATAACGTTGATAGCATTCTCAACCACTTTTGTCAGTATTCTCTGGGCCACATTTTCATAAACCTCCCAACATCGCCTCATTTCTCCCTCGGCGTCGCCCGATTTTTCAACATTATTTGGCGAACGGAGTATCAAAAAGAGAGGCACATGGCGTATTCATGACACGACTGGGAACAACTACCAGAGGAAAGATTTCATACAACCCCCATACAGACGGCATTTGGTGTCTGGCGCATTTTTTTGGCTGGGTGGTTTATATCTCCTGCGAGCTTTCACGGCATTTTCAATTTTGTTCCAAATCTTCTATACAAAGTCGATATCCGGGTAGAGAATTGGAAGGTTATCATTTTGGAATTAGGGAGAGCAAATCAGGCAAGCAAGCACAGGGTCATCACCATCAATCAAATGGTTCATATTTGGGGACAAAACTACGATGAATGGAATGGGTTATATTAGGGTCCGTTGGGGTTTTTGGAACAGAGCAATGGCCAGCAAAGTAAGCAAGAGAGTTTAAAAAGAGCTTATACCAATATGACATTCGCAAGCACGCGAAATGGGAAAATTTCTTGAGCCAATTGTCCGTCCGTGACTAAGTTTCCTCTTTCCATGATTGATAATTTTTTCCATTCATCTTGTCTGTTTCTCTGTTCTTGGAGTTTTGTGGTATGTGAGATGAGATGACGCGTTCCTTCGGGGGGTTTTTTTGGCGTTTCCAACTTTTTTTTAATTTTACATGTGTCAATTGATTATCTTCCCGCCTCTTCTTTTTTGCTTCCTTCTTTTTCTTCCATCCTTCGGTTACCTCTTGATCGACATACATGAAAACGGGGTGGTCCTTCCGTCCTGCTGGTATTTCACGGTGTCTCTAACAGTACTGTGCCACATGGACAGTGGATCCTCTTTCCCGAAGATTTTGAAGAAGAAAAACGTGTTGAAGGGAAGGGAAGGGAAAGAGAGGACAAGTCAGAGGTACTCCATTTTATTGTGGTGTTATGCACATGTATGTTTATCACTGCACATTGAGCCTTACAGTAGTGCGATTTTTTCTAGTCTGCTTTTGTTTTGATTTTTTTTTGTGTTGGCACCTTCCTAATGTGAGGGGGTATTATACGATGGGAATTGTTGGGGGATGTGAGATTTGATGGGGGTGTATGATGAAAGAGATGGAGTGTAATGGATTAAACAAATTAATAAATGTTGGGAAAGAACATCGAGAAGAACTATTCTTGGATCATCTCGCACTTCCTCTTCCAAAGCCTCCTCCATCTTCCTTTTCCACGGTTACCCAAAATACCCGACCAACACAAAGGACCCCCATCCATATACCTACCCCCAAACCAACTCTCAAAGCCCGAAGGCACGAAAATTCCCAACAAAAACACACACTTTTTTTTTCTTATCGAGATGGTAAGTGAGAAGAACCCTTGAAATTCCCAATTCATCTAGAACCCCCGTACTTGGGGCTCGACAAGGAAGGTACATGGCCACGAGCTTCTCCCCACCGATGGAACGTGTTGATGGAACGGGAAGCGGATGGGGATTGGGGTCATGATTGGATGGGTGAGGGGCTGTGATAGTGTGCGGAGGTAGAACGGAGGGTATATCCGCGAGTTTAGATTGGGGATCGGTGGAAGGTTCTTTTTTCTACGGTATCTAATTTACTTGGTTGTGTTCTAGAAGGAAGGAAATCTTGTGGCTTTCACACGTTTTGGTGTGAAGGGATGTTAGTGTGGATTTAGAAATCGATTTATTCTTTCTTTTTTGGCTTCAGAACCGCTTTCTGGCTTAAAGGAAATTTGATTTGCAATTTTGAGGTCGAGAATTTTTAAGGATTTTACAAAGCATGTATATACAGTGAGTTTAGATAAGAGGTCTAGATGGAAAAAGCAAATATTTACTGTCAGTGGAGGATGATGAAATTCTGGTGCATTTATTTTGAAAAGCACGTAAGGTTTACGTTTTCTTTCTACATTTTTTCCCCATGCACTTGAAGATGCAAATAAAGGTATAGTATTTTGTGTTAAGGTTGTTGTTTGGGATTCTCGTTCTATCGTGAAGTTGGGGGGGCCATCATCAAATTCCAGAGACGGTACGGTCAAGAAACAAGAATAGGATTCAGGGTCTGAAACCTGTCGGGTATTCGTACACCCTTGGGCTTTACGGAATCATTTAGAGCGGTAAACGTGGGAAAGTGAAACATTATGTCTATAGAGGAAGGAGGGGGAAAGGGCACGTGTGAGTGGGGGGAAGCACGTGTCGAAGTGATTCTTGGGGATTGAACGGGCATTTTTGAGGAGGATTTCCCAACGTGTTATTTTATTTCCTTTTGCTTAGGAATCAGGTCTGGGAATCTCTGGGGATTCTTGGGCACGTGTGGGGATATGAAGATGCGGTTTAAAGCTGGGGAAGGGAGAGAAGGGAAAGGCGTGAATGAATCGGAGAGACCGAGAGGAAGACGTCGAGGGGGAATGTTACCTGCCTAGATGAGTAAGTACTCTGTGTCTTGGTGTTGTTTGTTCCTCTTCGCATGATGGAAATGGTGTTTCATTTGTAATCGAGCATCTTCTTCCTTGAACGTTTTTTCCGTTATCAGACTATGAGGTTCGTGGGGGTTTCGGTCCTCTCTTTGGATACTATTGAGGGGTTGTTGGGTTTGCCCCCCACCTAAATTCTCCATTTGTACATTACTTCGTCCAACTTTAGATTGATCTTCAAGTAGATGTCTCCGAGCTTCAAATTGGAAAACTCCCGGTTTTTCTGTTCGGGTTTCGAATTGAGTCCAAGGCCTGCTATCCTCATGCAATTAGAAGCACTGGAAACAGTGGAAAGACGCCATCTAAACCCCAGTATCCAACCCCTCGGTAGCGACTTGAGATTTTAAACCTCACTTCTTTGCTATCGATAAAGATTAGCAATTACATGTCGATAACATCTTCTGTGTCAAAACATGGCAATTCTACATTCGATATCTCTGTATCAAATTCCCAATACGCCTCCAACCTCAAAACGTCTCACCCCGCATTCTTTCAGATTCCGATGTGACCTCCCCTGTCATTATTTTCAAAAGCTCATGATTTGAGGAAATAGGAAACATCAACTCCGGTCTCTGTGGCACGACAACTCAGAAAAGGGAAAACATTCGTACAACCGGACAGGCTTCCCCGCGCACAGACTTGTAGTTTGCCGCTGGATGATGATGATGATGTGAGAGGGAGGAGCATGATGGAGGGTATGATCACTGCGACGATGGGGAAGAACGGGGCGGTGGGCTGGTGGCACAAAAAGGATAAGTAACTCGGTACTCGCATCGTCTTGCGGCACTCTCCCTATTTGAGGACCATTGGTCTGTCTTACGCATCGTTGGTCTGGAAGAAATATGAGTATTGATTTCGGCGGCTTGAGGGCGTGTACAGCGTATTGATACCTAACTGATGGTTTCCAACAGAATACCAACCACAGCTCTCCGAATTACGATTACGCCGAATCCCCTCCGAAAATGTGAATGGGGAAGGAGCTCGTTGTTTCTTTCCTCTTCCCCGTTCCCCGCGGTGCGAGCCGTATGCTTGGTGGCATGCTGCTGTCATCCAAGATTTATCACGTTCGGAGTACTGTGACGAGGACGGAAACCCTCCTGCTTACATATAATACCCAACGATAATTATCTCCTTTTCTCCTTCTGCCAGTGGTCATTCGTGTAACCTTTACGGAACACAATATGAATCCCGAGGGGCTTTTCCACATCAAAACGGCACGTCAAACAATTCTCTATTCGAGTACATCCTAATGCAGAGTTGGCAGGTCTCAGCCATGTTGAGTTTCCCATGGTGGCACAGATATAATTCTCCTACAGGTTGAAAGTGAGAAAGGAATCAACTCGAGTCCAACCGGACGTAACCTAACATGTATAACAAAGCGCGACCAACAATACTTACCAAAGTTTGCATGAGAAAGTTGGTGTACAGAAAAACTCGGTATCGTGGTGCTCCGCTGCAGAAGTAAAGGAAGGGATCTTGGAAAGCGGGAAAGCAGACATGTGGTTGGGAGGGCTAAAGGGAAACGTGCAGTTGGGAAAGCTGCATGGGATGAGGCTGTATGTGGGAAGTCTGTCTGCATGTACGTGTGTCCATTCTCCACCTGCACCAAGTACGGAGGAAAATCTGCATTACCAAACTTTGAGTCTTTGTGGTTCGTCGCTCGCTTGTCGAGTGATGTTTCAAGGCCAAGAGTTGGGGGAGGTATATCAAAATCAACCGGTAAAATATAGCTATTCAATTCCTCTATTTTGTAACTTTCCGATCACGCTTTCGCGAGAATACTGGATATAAAAATGTGAAGGACGAGAGTGACGCTGAATACCCCCATTTGGGAGAATGTCAAAACGTCCTGCAGCATTGCATACCTGGTCCCCGGTAGGATTCCCGAGAGTAACCATCTACAAAGTCGGTACAGAATACTTCCCCTCAATTCGTCCGAGTTTTCGGAATTCCAAAGAGGGGAAATTTCCATTCAACCACACCAATAAACAGCTTATTGTTTTTCTAAACTAGTTAGTATAGGTACTTACGTGAAAAAGAAAAAGAACAAGAAATTTCTGCAGCAACGGCACTTGCATAATTGTCTAGGTCCTACAGCAGCATGTTTCGATATTTGGCCATTCTTATCAATTTCTTGCCCTTTTTTAGGACTGGAAAAGCGGCGGTCCTGGGCTGGGGTTTGCTGCCAGGTGAGATGTGAGGAAGTGTAGGGGGTCTTTTGGCGAAAGAATTGGCGCAGAGAATTAAGATCACGTGGGTAATGGGCTGATGTTAGAGTGTGGCTTGCTTACTATTGTTACCAATATGTTAGCGAGTGAAACGGATTTGATCATTGCGGGTATAAGAGATCGGGGTGGAATTGGAAGCAAAAAGAAGGGTAAAGCAGATTAAAAAGGAAGCACGTGCTCTATATATTGTATCTTTAGAGGTAGAATAACGAACAACATTTATACTGGCAATATTTGACGTGCTAAATGTCCTCCTCCGTCTCGTTTGAAACCATCACACCACCAACGGAGTACAGAAACCCATATATCTTGACAACGAACTGGGTCAGTACTCCATCCGTTCCACGGGGGGCTTGCTTCCGAGAACAGGAAAGAGGCAGGTTGCCGTACAAGATGATGCAACTTTCGAAATGAATGATATTGTGTGGTACAGTACCAGGTAGCTGGGCCAGAGAAGACAAGACGGAAAGAGACATCTGCTGAAACAGACTTGGAGATACAAAGAAAGTAGAAGGGTTTTGGATAAGACGAAATGGCTGAAAATGTGTTCACATGTTGGTGGGATGTACTACAGGAGTTAGAAACGTTGCTTTTTGTGTGAGGTATGGAAGTGATTGGAGCTTTGAATTATTATGGGATGTGGAGGTTATAAATAACGGTAATTGACTAAAACGCCCTCTAATTAATTACGTGTGAGTAAAACACTTAAGAGGGGTGTTTTAGTCAGCAAACTAGGGGTGCTCTAGTCATCTTTGAGCGAATAGATAATATTATATGCTATGGTGTCAACTTGTATATGGAGTATCCTGTTCCAGCTGTTTCTCCTTCATCTAAAAACACTAAAACCAATGTTACCCAGCCAGTTTCTCACAAAGGTTTGCCGCGAGCAAGAGGATCGTCTTCGAAAGGCTCAACCACGCCATAGGTAGAGGGAGCACCAAAATAAGGCTATCGCGAATGAGATAGAGAATGAGGAGCGTCAGGAAACTTTGTAGATTTGCCAGGAGTAGGATACTATGAAGGAGGCGAAAGATGCGGTCTACGCTTGGCTTAATAAGTTAGTGGTATCCTGGAAGGGGGTAGAGTCAGATAAAAAGCGTATAGTACTCGAGTGCAAGAAGGAGGAGAAGTGTCAATTCCACGCACGATTACTCCTATCGCTGGCTAAAACACCCCTCTTAAGTGTTTTAGTCACACGTAATTAATTAGAGGGTGTTTTAGTCAATTACCGTATAAATAATTTGATTAGCAAATTATAGTATGAGAGCGCTAAAACTAGTTACAATTCAAGTGTTATGATGAGGAAACTGGGGAATATTTTCCGCAAGAGACTAGCAATACAAAAACAGAAAACTTTGAATAATGATTCAGGAGTAGTTCAAAGTACAAAATACTGGTTTGAACATGGAGTTATCTTAAAGCGAGCCAAGTCAAATCTCAACTTGGCTCTTTCATGTTTCAACACCCAGCTCCCAGTGATAGAAAGAGAAGAATAGAAAGACGCGGAGAGGCTGAGCAACTCAAATTTCGTTAACACACCAACTATAGCAATGCAGAATAACACTTGTAGCATAAGGACCTGGGTTTCAGGAGGCGTGATGAAATACTTTTCTGTCATCCACTGGAAAGATAAGAGAGTCCGTATACTTGTCAACGGGAAATATTAGCTCGGTTTAGTAAGTATCTTTATCAATGAATATTGTGTACCGAGGAAAAACGAAGCGAGCCATTACATGTGAACTTCAACTAAAGTATGGAAAAATAATAAAAAGCCAAACCAACAAGACTCACGCCTTCCAATCATCCAAATATTACAAGACAATCAATCCAACTTTTGCCGCTAATTCGAACAATTTTATGTGTAAGATATGCTCAGGTACAAGTCGAATGGGACTGAATTATTTACCAGACGTAGCGACTCTAGCGAGAATTCTCAATGCTAACCGTCTGAAAGCAAGAAGAAGCAGTAAACAAAGTCGGCTTTATAGGGTAGGAATTACATTGGAAGCAGTTCATAGAAGGACCTGCCATTTCCTACCTACCAAGTCAACTTCTTGCTTTGTGCAAACTGAATGAACATGTTGTCGAGAAATTTATGGAAGGAATTAGAAATGTGATATGAAGATGAGACACCAGCTCTTTATATAAGGTGCTATATTAAATTACTGTAAATGTTGAAACCCAACAAGGATTTCCTATGCTATAAATGCGCAGCAGGCTGTAAAGCAGATTTTTAAACGCCAAGCAATGACATCGAATTAAAACCATCTTGATATGCAACATAAACAACCGCAATAAATCCCCATACTGTATGGCTGGAAATGTATGTGAATTTGTTACACGTTTTGGTCAAACGGAAACAGGATTTTTATCCAGACTCTCATACCACTGGATAACACTCCCAATCAAAAAGCACCAAGAGCCCCAGAAGGTCGCTAAACTACCTTGGTAAACACAACCGCTATTCGCACTCGCGAAGCCTAGTGCCCCGCAGAGCGTGAAGCCGATTCCTCCAATTAAGTTCCAAGCCCCAATGTGCCAGCTGGTGTGGATTTAGTTGCGAGTTCTGAAGAGGCGAGAATAGGAGAAAGGCGAGAAGAGACTTACCCAAGAACTCCAAAGGCAGGTTCGTACCATTTCTTTTGTGTTTCCAACATGAATAATGTGCCGGAAATAATAAATCCTGTTCCTCCGAGGACTTGAGGAAGCCACTAGATAGACTGAAATTAGCTTTGGGGAAATCGAGAGAATAGAGACTTTTCGTCTTGGCTAAAGGTCAAGAAGCAAAGAATGAAGGTAAGGTCTAAATACTAGAACCGCACTTGCGATTTGAGCATGTAGGATTTTCCGAATAGAAGAACTTACATATGCTCCATTCTGAGCAGCTGTCGAAGTCAGTCGATCGTATATCGGTGGCAGAGCAGTAAAGCCGGAAATCCAGAATATGGTGGCACCTGCAGTGAGATGTTAACTATTGAAGCATGCAGATGCAAAGAGGAGAACAAACCTATCATTTGAGAAAGGCAGGCAAGAAACCCAACTTCCTTGAAGTAATGAGTTCGTAGTTCGTGCCAGCTTGGAAACCAGGTCCAGTTTCGTGAAAAAGATGGTTTTGAGACTGGAGTTGAGCTGCCAAGCAATTTGGCTATAGAATATCAGCATAAGTCCAAAATAATAATCCCCCTCACTGCTTAGTACGAGAAACGGTCTCTGTAGTAGGATTCCCACTCCTTGTAAACCCCCAGAAACGTCCGTCTTACAACGTCCACAGCACACAAAGTATGGATGAAAACACAGGAAGAATTCCACAAACTTTCAATAGCCTTCCCCTTCCCAACCAAGTTCTTCTTATTCCCATGATGGTGTGTACACTCCCCCACCTTGACCCGCTTCAACCCACTCTCCTCCAGCACCCCCTCAACAGCCCACCCAAAGCAGCCCTCCCTATCTTCATTAACAGCCTCCAACATCAAAAATACACTCCCAATCTCAAATATAGTCGCGCCAACGAAAGCACTTATCCCCCCTGCATTCGAGATCTCGCCCTCAAACCCCGAAGAGGGGAGCTGGAGAGGTAGCCAAACGAAGAAGGCATTGATGCACCACACCACAGATCCAAGTGTAAATATGACTGCTACGAGATAGGAGACGTCCCAGTATGGAAAGGAGGTAGACATTCGAGATATGCCGCGTAGGGTTTGGGAGAGGGTTGTTGTGAGGGGCGGCGTGAGATATTTCGCAGTTTCGGGGACAGAGGGATTGACTGCCAAGGCGTGGCGACCTGGAGAAAGAATATGTCAGTCCGGGAGATATTGGGGGTTCTAAGATATTGAAAGGTAATCACCCTTCCTGTTGTCTCTTGTCCTGAACTCTCGATGGACATCCTCTGCGCGAAGTTGATCTGCCGCTACATCATGGGTTTTTTGCGCAACGCCGTCTTCGTCGCCTGAGGGCTTCTGATCTGGAAGGCGGAAACTCAATGGGACTCTCCTGATTGTAGGATTCAGAAACGCAAAGGGCCCGAAGGATAGTTCCCCGTCCTGGTGTTGAAGGGAGTGGGAATGCGGGGAATTGGCGCTCATGTTGTTTCTGTTTTGGAGCTGGAACTTGCCAACACTCGACAGATGGCGCTCTTAGTGTTATAAAAGCTCAGGGAATCTTTCTTGAAGGGAATTGAAAGTATTCACCAGTGATAGAAACATGTTGTTGTTCAGAAAATGAGTTCTGCTGACTGTTTTGAATGACGCAGCGCAAAAAACATTCCGGGGTAAATAATGGAGCTTCCTTGGCAGCATGTGAGGTGGTCCTTCACGAAATGCTTTTGATTTTTGATTTCACTCTATTTCAAACTCAATTTCTATTGTAAAGGAGGAGTTCCTCATTGCGTGTAGTATTCATTCTTTCATAACTCTCCGTCGATGTACTGTGCTCTTGCCCCTTCCCCCACCCCTTCGGCTTATCAAAACAAGTGAACCCACAGCCGAGGATGGAAAGCAGCTCTCCCGTTATTTAGGGCAGGCATGCTTCAAATCGGAGAATCCCTGAGACAAGTCTCCATCGAGGCTGTTAGAACTGACTTCTTCTCCGCGAATGCAAGCCCTTGAGTTTTGATACTGCGAAAACATTGGACCCTATCGAGCGAGTTCCTTCAGAGTCCTCCAAACCATGACTTCCCCGCACTTCAACGAGTTCAAAGAGCCTCCCAAGGCGTTGCTCTTTGATGTCTTTGGAACCACAGGCAAGTACTTCTCTTCTATCACCCTTGATAACCCGGGTGCTTCTCGTGTTTTGTATAGAGAATGATCATTGAGTGCAACATAAATCCCATATTAAAAGTTGTCCCTCCCACACCATTTTCCTTTTCCCTTGGTCCGAAAAGCAAAGAGCAATGAAGCTGACAACACCACATAGTAAATTGGAGGAAGACAGTAGTATCAACACTCATCCAAAACGCTCGTATCCAAAAAGTAGCAGCCGACGTCCCTTCAACAGGCAAGACGGGCTTATCCCAAACGGTTCGCGATCGTCTCGACAAAATGAGTGATGAAGACTGGAGAGTTTTCGCCCAGGAATGGCGTAACAGCTACAAGGAATTCGTGCATGGTTTTGTAGCAGGAGAAAGCAAATGGAGAGATATAGATGAGCACCATCATCTTTCTCTCATCGAGCTTCTCAAGAAGTGGGGTTTGGAAGGAGTCTACACGGATCAAGAAGTCAAGACTCTGTCTCAGGTGTGGCACTATCTTGACCCATGGTCTGACACTTCAGCCGGTCTTCAGAAATTGGGGACGAAATTCATGACCTCGACTTTATCAAATGGAAATCAATCTTTGCTACAGGACTTGAACAGGCATGGAAATCTTGGCTTCAAGAAACTGCAATCTTCGGAAGATTTCAAAGCCTATAAGCCAGACTCAAAGGTTTACCTGGGAGGAGTAAAGGCTTTGGGATTGGAACCGACAGAAGTAGCCATGGTAGCAGGCCACCTCTCGGATCTGCAAGCGGCTCGAGGTTGCGGATTGAAAACAATCTATGTTGAGAGGAAAGACGAGGAGGATTGGGGGAATGAAGGAGAGGAGTACAGAGATGCAAAGACCTGGGTAGACATGTGGGTGTCGGAGGGAGAGGATGGATTCGTGGAAGTTGCTAAGAGGTTCGGTATTCATTAATTATTCTTGAGGTCTCGATACTACATGCGAATCGGTCCCATGAGTTCATCCCAAACTTGGCTTGGATGAGATATATTGTTTCAACAATCAACATGTGTTACTTGAGAGTCTTTTACCTTTCGTATGCACCTGCATGTAATGTGACGTGGCTACAGATGTGTTTCCCGGCTGAGGTGGTCCAGCAAAAGCTTTCTTTTTCGCAGATTGCGGCTGCGTACATGTAATATCCGTGTAGATGCCCAGGGGCAGCGTGGGGAGCATGAGAGCGGGGTGAACGTGGGAAGCGAGGGGCTTGCCAAGAACATGTTTCTTCCCAATGATAAGTAAAAGATAGGTTTTCCTTGGAGTAGAGGTTGAGAATGTTCATCTGAGGTGGTTGCACAGACGGGGATGTATATGAGATGGCTTGGTGGCTTGCGCCATGAAACAACTCGGTGCTGCTGTTGGTTGCACGGTATTACCAAAACGGCTGGCAATTCCGAGTCGGGTGGTAATGCAGAGCTGTGCACGGGAAAAGTAGAGGGGTTTTAGCATTTGAGGGGCATCGACTACGAGTACAGTAAATTGAGAATTTGAAGATATGCATCTTGTCTGCTGTAAGATGCGTAATTTGATTTGACTGCAGATGAGTGCCATCCGGTAGACAAAGATCCATAGAAACACAAGCGGTTATGTAGGAATGTCCCACACTAGTACGATTACCGATCTTGATCTTAACTGACAGGAAGCTAGTTTAAACCTTCCATTCGGATATAAAATACAGAGAGATCGTGTAACTTTGTAGCTATAGATGCCCAAGTATTACTTGAGTACAGGCAGCTAGCTGTACGAACCCGACAAGCCGGAATGTTTAAGGTTAAATACAACACAGACAAGAGTTTCCCTCCGGAAGATTTCGGACAGAGGGGATTTTCAAGAGTTTTGATTTCCGATATCAAGATGGGATTAATTAGAAAGATAAATCCGATCGGAGTCATCTTCCGGCTCTTCCTTACGAGATCACAGCGCATCTTGAAGATCATAAGAAAAGGTTTCTTAAGTATTGTCTCAAGGGCCATTGTTCCCAAACTTTATAACCGAGGAAATTGAGTAGTTACTCGAGTATTTAGATGCAGAAATCTGTACATATGGGAAGTTGTAGTTTATTAAAGCCCTAGAAATCCGGGAAAGCTGCATGCAGGCGAGGCAGGATCCGGCATTTTCCAGTCTCGGCTCGAGGTCTTAATCAAAAGATATGCAAGGCTAAGAGAACCCGCACACAGATCACCATCCGCATGCAGCTCAAGTAACTATCACGTACATTACTGTACAGAACTCCGCAGAACTGTGGTTGGAATCCCGCCGACGGATGAAGAAGCTCTGTGCCCCGAAGGACGAGCGAGCATAATACGAAATCCAGGAGACGCTAAACTTTCCAATGGGCACCTGGATGTAAGCAGGATCACCTGCTGGGCTACAAGGCTAATTCGTACCGCGCTGGGCTTGAGGATTCCAACCCGGGTTTTTGGTTGGAGTGTCAGATTGTGGTGTGGCATGGAAATGCTCCTCTTTCTTGTGGCAATTCGTTGCAATTTTCATGTGATGGCAGCTTTGGATGGTAGTGTGCCATCTGAAATCGAGAACGATGGTCCGTGGACTTGCAAAGTTGCAATTGATTTTGAAAAGGTGACTTTGGGCCCCTGTGCTGTAACCCTTTTGGGAAATTTAATATATATGCCGGGAAGCCGAGTTCTGGTTGGCTGGTTTCTCGTTCTTGGAGAACGACTTTGGAGTAACTTAGGCGATGGTAATCTTCGGGAATTTCCCCTCCCAATGTTCCCTCATTTGGAGAGGGACAGAAGGGAACCTTGGAAGGACCTGAATGGTGGAAGGATAAGAACAAGGGACACCATCCGCCGCGGGCACTGCGGGCGAGCCACAGTGCCGTACAGTTTCAAAGACGTTAGACGCGTTGCCGAGGCTGGATATCCAGTTTTTCCACCCAGCATGTTGGGAACCCATCCGTAGTTTACCAACGAGACAATTTATTTAACCTTTCCACTTCATTTCGCCCATTTGATTGACCAAAGTTCTACCCAGTTCACGAGTGGGTTGCATCTCGACAACTTCTTTGACTGATCGTATGCATCGCATCGACTGCTGCATAACGATTGTGCTCAGTAGGATACGACGCTGTGCGGAGGACGGGTTGAGAACAGAAGTTGAAAATTGAGTCGGCGTGTACGGAGCATCATGGTAGGTTACTCGGTTACTCCTTTATGCATAAGAAAAAAGCCAGTGTAAGCTGGACCTTCCGGTGTGCTTCTGTGAAGGTCAAACGTGTGGCTCTTGTGGTGGCCGTGTTGATGCAGTGATGGCGGTGACCGGTTGGTTGGTGTTCCCCTCTCATATCAAGCATTCATTTCCCTCCAATTGCAACAGACTTTTGCATGGGATCGAGGGATCAACAACGGGTTGAACGGTCACACCAAAAACCGTCCCCTGGAGTTGAGGGGATTTCTGGAAGGGCTCGCGGCGGCGCCGGTGTTACGATATTTATGACGCACGTGTGGGATGTGGCCATGAAGGGGCGGTCGTAAGCAGATTCATAATGCTTTCCATGGCTTCTGAATTGCAGCAATGGCTTCTTTGACGTAGGCTACGATGGTTTTGTTGTGAGAGTGGTTTCGCAGTTTGCTGATGGATGAGGAATGACAGGACAGGGTCAAATAGGGCAGGTGTGGCGTTCCCAAGGCTTGATGAGGCTAGAGGCTAGCCAAACGTTCTTTTGCTCCAAGGCAATTGGATGTGAGTTGGAGGGAAACGTTGGCGGAGAGAAGAACACCCGGAATCCTGAAGCTAGAGGTTTAAAACCAGAGGTCTAAAACCAGAGGTCTAAAACCAGAGGTCTAAAACCAGAGGTCTAAAACCAGAGGTCTAAAACCAAAGGTCTAAAATCAAAGGTCTAAAAGACTATCACTTCCCAACACAGAAAACAGTTGCCTTCAAGATATTCCGTACAAACCCAACTCCAATGGAAGGTCCATCAGGTGAAGCTACGCTACTTATGCAATCTGAATGCACAATGCGAGGCTGTATCACCACTAGACCAAGCTAGGTCTAATTGATCAAACCCCCTCCCCAACCCGCTCTCATTGGGCTTCAATTCTCGAGTCAAGGCCACCAAATGGCCCTCTCCCCTCCCCCAGCGGGTCAAATTTCCCAGCTGGGTCTCTCCTGCAAAAGCCTTTGAAGTCTTTCCAGGCTCACTTGGGGCGGACCCCCGTCTGTCAGTCTCCCGGTTGGCATCTGGTGGTGCATCTGCTCCCGCTCTTTCCCTTCCCTCTCCTCTCCACCTCATGATCCATGCAATCCTCGACCTCTCAGAGGTCAACCACCGTTGCCCATCCTGCCCTGCCCTTCGAAAACCTACTGGTTCCCCTCGCCGCTCATGGGAGTTTGACGTGCCAGCCCTCGAGTCCTTTCAAGGGTCAAGATTCCACAACCGTAAGTACTGGAGTGACATGGGGGTGTGCCGTCGTCGACCTGCATCTCTTCATCCGAGAGCATTGCATCGTCCACGCTCACCACGTTGAGAAAAAGCCAGTCCGTGCTGTTGCTGTAATCCCGTCCCGATCTTCATGCTTCATTTTGTTTCCTCTGTCGTTGCTGCTGCTCGCTCTGCTTTCTGTTTCCTCGTCGTCTGCACCTCTTGTGCTGTTTTTATGCTGTTAAATTCCATTCGTAAGAAAATTCAATCCGTCGGCACTTCGTACCGAGTAATCGTGGACCTCTCTCTCAGAAGAAGAAAGACTGGCAAACCTCAGCTGGACCCTCCGAATTACATCGTCCCGTGGACTTTCTCGCCGGTAAGCTTAAGAAAACCCCCCGAAGATTGTTTCAATGGATCAGTTGGTTTCAAGCCGAGTCATGGTTCGAATGAAGGAAGTTCCTGGAGAATCAATGGCTAATATATCGTCTGCCGCAGGAAACAACAGAATATTCGAAATACCGGTACTCGAAAGAAGGTCTTCATTGACGCTTCATCCACTTGCCGCCACGATCTCTTTTGATGCTGAGCCTTGGCTAGCTTCTGGGACATATCCGAGCTCCATTGTCATCGAACTGGTACAATCGGGATATAGTGAAAGAATATGGGTCGATAATCGTAATTGATATTCACAAAGAGATCTACCATTTCGATATACGGAGAAAGGATGCGCGAATAGTGGTCACATAAACCAAAAGTACTTGAAACGAACCCTGCATTTATTTCTTATGGCATTGCATGCATTGGTGTTTTAAAAGGCAAGTTCCAATTATTGTCATTACCTCTTTATAGAAGTCAAATTTGCAACAGCAACTGACCGCGACTACACCAGTCCTCCTGCATGCCAGTATTACAACACTTTTTTTTGTATAATCAAAGAACATATTTGTTTTTGCTAGACATTCGAGGTAAAATTACACTGTTTCGCTCACATTCACTCCCCACTTTGTGCCGCCTGGGGATCCTTGGTGTTCGTGAACCTTAGAAGACTGACTTATGCCCAAGCGTTCTAGGGACTTTTGTTATTTTCATCCCATTCGATTCGGAGACCCCACTCAGAAGCAACCAGACTGATTGTAAAACGGGCCCGAGTACCAATAACCTAGGATACCGACGCGACTCCAAACCGTTCAAGAACGAGACCGCGAGTTCTCATTTTACACCTCTGTTGATACCACAAGGGCAGTTCAGGTCGGTATTTTGGATGGATTCTGTCAGTTGAAGTTTCCTGGCTGCGGTAAATCGTCTCGTCTCGCATCATGACAGCTTGGGAGACAGAAGACGAGTATGCGGCGGCGGCGGCGGCGGCTTCTCTTCCCACCCCCACCGACACTCCATATAGGACCCCCTCTCGCAGCTCTAGAAGATCTTCACGTCAGAAGTCAATTTCTCCTGGACCTTCCTCATCTCCTCCCACAGCAGCACGACGAGAGACCAAAGATATAGCACACGACGAGAGGTAACGGCGCAAAGTCTTTGACCTTGAATTCCTCATGCTGACTCAATTGATAGTATCTCAATACTCGATCCTCGACGCTTTACCCCAACTCTCCATGCAAATCTAGTCTCCGAGATTTTAGCCCTTCGACGAGACCAGGAAGAGAAATTGAAGACGATAGAAAGTTTGGAGACCATCTTACACACCACCCAAGGGGAGAATGAACAATTCGAAGAGGCGGCCGTAACTAGCTCGAAGGAAAACCGCTCGCTCAAACGACAATTGGCTTTACTTGAAGGAGGAACATCATCCGCCCTGTCAGAACTTGCTAGAGAAAGGGACGAAGCTGTCGATTCGAACGTTGAAATCAAGAAGCGACTAGAAGTCGCGCAAAAGAAAATTCGAAGTCAAGAAGATGACTCGGATCGAGTACACGACCTATGGGCCAAAGATAAAGATAACTGGGATGAGGAAAAGAGAAAGCTTGAGCGCAAAGCACATGTGGCAGAAGGGCGGTTGAAGGCCGTTTTGGAAGAAGTAGCTGCGTATCAGGCTGCGCACCAACAGCAACAACCCGAGAGCGAAGTAGAAGATGCCGTCCGGGAACCTATCCATGGACATGGAAGCGATGCTGCAAGTGTTCGCTCCATGAGTATGACCAACAGCATTCGATATTCCATGCTTAATGGACCCAACGGTTATGGTGGCTCCAAACTCAATGGGCACGGGTTGAGTTTGGCAGATGAGTTGGATCTAGACGACGACGACGATACAACAGATTATGATGGACGGGAGAGCGTTATGTCAGTGCGACATAACCGAACGCAGAGCCGTGAGAGCACGTTTTCCAAGGCACATCGACGAAACCAGAGCCACGAAAGCCTGATGAGACCGGGAAGTGTTGCGCGGGGAAGGCTATTAGCAAATCAAATAGTTTTAGACCGCTTGGAGGATGGCATTCTGGAGGACGACGAGACGGTACCAGCACCAGCGCCAAAGCCTGAGTATACGGACACGGGTGTCCAGTTCTCGCCTCCCCCATCACCAGAATTGCGAGCAGCAGAAGTTCTACCCATCGTGGAAGACCTGCCCGCCTTGGAGACAAATGAGGCACCATCATCAAGGCCATCTTCTGTTCAAAAGATGGCAAGACAATTGGAGAATGAAACGCAGCCACGAGAATGGGAGGTTGAGGCGAACCAACGCAGAAAGCGTGTACACGCAAATCCCCCATTGACAATAGATACTCCTTCGGTCGGGTCAATGGTTTCTGCAGCTTCACAAACAGTCGAGGATCCTCTTAGTCCCCCTAGAACACCTGTGTCACCGACCAGAGCTCCCCCGCCGCCGCCGATGCAGGCCCAGGTAGTACCAGTACCGCAATCACGGGAAATGGCGTCGACGTCAACACAAACAGAGGTAGAGCCGAAGCCTTTAGAGCATCTTCCTCCTCCCTCCCCTAGACGAGCACCTCCTCCCCCACCAATTTCGGTACCATCAATCCAATTACATCCCCCGACGTCCACACCCGCAACCCCACGTGAACCTGTCCTTCCCCAGCATTTCAAAGATGCAGCCTGCCAGGTCGCAATGCAGGTACCCATTCCATCGAGGTCAGTTTCGGTACAAACGGAGGAGATCAGGGTCGACCAACGAATCAACCTCTTACCTCCACACCTCCAACCTTCGTCCATATCATCCGCGCCTCCTTCCCCAGAACCGACGGAAGAAAACAAGCGATTCTCTCCAATTCCAGGAAACCTCCCCCCTCGAAATCCACGCCGGATGATGAGCCCTCGGGTGAGTCTGGAGCAAGAAATACCATCATCGCCACCCTTATTTCCAGGAAGCGAGACCCGAGACGCCTATCCTGGTAACAACGACGATGGTCCGCTGGCCAAGGACAAGGGCTTGATTCGCCGTCCTCATCGTATTAGCAGTTTATTTGCAGGTTTTGAGAACGTCAGTTCTGACGATGCAGACGACTTTGCCGATGGTGATATGAGTGATAGCGACTACAGAACCCCTCTCTCGGCTCCAAGACCACAAGGCACTACAAGCAGAGGAAGCAAACGTCTTACATTATCGCCAACATCCGTACCCGAGGACTCGGAGCTGCCAGAGATGTCTCTACCCACGAGCCCAGGGGTTGGGAAGAGCGCCATGAAGAAAACCGGTTTGTTCGAGAACCATGCAGAATATGGATCAGTAGAAATCATGGCAGCACCACAAAGAACTTCATTAATGCCTGTTCGCCAGCTTGATAAACCTTTGACATTGGTAACAACCACAAAACCCAATGCCATGCGACGCGCTGCTCTCATCTCTAGCGGTGTGGCAGCTCACCAGGGTCGATCGAGGAGCCCAAGTCTCCCAGATGCGGTCAGAGAGCCTCCATTCCCTATACCTACGAGGGCCAGTTCCAGAAGACCTCCATTCAGTGCCAGTGCCCCTAGCGATGGTAGCAGAAGTCCAACCTGGGGACGTGGGCCCGGAGGAAGACATTATCGATCCAACAGTATTCGAAAGGTTCGGTCCGCCGCAGCACTCCCACGAGGGGGTCGGGCTTATCGACGCCATGGTAGTCGTTCACCTCCACCCATGTCACCGTCTACCGAAGCTCCAGAGAGCCCTCGGCTACCACCGATGCCAAACAATGATCTTACATCGCCACGATTTATGAGAGACACTGGTAGCAGTCGGTACAGATTACAGCACAGGCAGCAACCTTCGGTAACTACCGCGAACACTACCAATACTGGGACTGGCTCCGTTGGCAGCTCAAATCAAGCTACCAGTGTGGTGGATGCCATTGCACAGACAATGGTAGGAGAATGGATGTTCAAATATGTCAGACGGCGCAAGTCTTTTGGCGTTGCTGAGACTGGTGGGATGGACGGTGACGGTGTCAATGGTGTCCGACACAAGAGATGGGTTTGGCTTGCCCCATACGAGAGAGCGGTGATGTGGAGCAGCAAACAGCCAACCTCCGGATCAGCGTTAATGGGCAAAACTGGTCGGAAGCGTAAGTTGCCTCGATCCCAAAGGAGTTTTGACAAAGCTAATATCTGTACAGTGACCATCCAATCGGTTCTAGATGTCAAGGATGACAACCCACCTCCCAAGGGAACTCCTGCCGTATTCAATCGGTCGATTTTAATCTTGACACCAGCTCGTGCTCTCAAATTTACAGCAACTTCACCTGAACGGCATTATGTCTGGTTGACAGCGCTCTCGTTTCTCGCTCACTCATCACAAGCAGTACCAGAGATAGCATCACCTGCGAATCCAACACGACAACCTGCAATTCCCGACTTTGAACCACCCCGTACAGCAAACCGTCTTCGAAGGAACCCTATTCGAGACTCAATCCGGGTTGCCAAAGGAAAAACAGCTAGTGCACGATCTGGACCCACCAGTGTGCACTCTTCTCAGGGTACTGAGCAAAGTATTCGCGAGGAAGCTTCCTTCTACTCTTCTCGTAGCAATGGCGGCCTACCACCAGCAGATCCACCTGTTGTCCCACGATTCACAGAACGTGGAGAACGTAACCACCACGGTCCTCCACTCACCCATAGCCGAAAGCGCAGTAACACTGGATCTCGAGTTGCACCACCACTTTCCTTCCGTGGTTTCTCGGGTCCCGCTAGTTCTGGAGGTCATGCTCCAACTTCCAGCACGGCCGGGATGAGTGTAGGTACCACAGGCTCATCGGATATCTATAACTCGCAGCCTCCAAGTTCTATCTCGGGATACACTGGTGTGAGTGGCCGTTCTTCTGTTCGCTCCTCTGAAGCTTCAAATAGACCTGGAGCGGTGGTCAACAACTTCTTCGACGCAGTGGGTACGATGCGAATGGAAGCATTCATCAGTCCTATGGCTCTCACACGCTTTGATGACGACCCCAACGAACAAGACGAGATGGACATGGTCATGCAGCGGAAACGCAGTCGGGAGAGGCGCAGACGCTCGCGCAATAGAGATAGTTACTACTCTGGCAAAGGCCGGGCTAGTGATGATCTCTATAGTGGCAGCAAGACAGCAGGAGAAGAAGATTACGGACATTTTGACAACAACAACAACTTTGGTCAAGACCCGTTCCGGGGCTTTTGATTGAAACATTTGAACTTTTGTACGAGAGTAATGGGGTATGGGGAGGGGTAATTGGCGTTATATGAAAATGGGGCTCACGCCTGATGTTTCCTTTCCTTTTTTCTTCTTTCGTTGAATCGATGGGAAATGATTATTTGGACGGGGTGTGTGGATGCCTTTGGATGATGGGGGTGTTGTATTGGAATATAAACCTCCATTGGCGTACACTCGTTTGATTTTGTTGGGAGGTATATTGTATTTGTTTTTTTTAGTACTCTCGCTTTTTTTTTGATTTCGATGATCAAAAGCCGTCTTCCTAGGCTACATTCTTGTCATTTGGCTGTTTTAAAGATGATTTGAGGGGAGGGGTTTACCAGGTGTAATTATTTTCTTTGGCGGATGGATCGAGTTTGCGAATGCGAGGATACCCCAGACTTCGTCGATGCGGTTTTAGCTTTATTTATTTTTCGGGGGGTTTGGAGAAGAAGGTAGATAAGATATATGTATGTAGGAAAGAGAAATTAAGAAATGTGTTTAAATACAAAGTTGGTTTGGTTCAAGTGACATGCAGAAAGTACTCAACGCGTTAAGGCTTGGTGGTGTCTTGTCCAACGTAAACCCTTCGCGAGAGGCTCGCTCAGCCATGGTAAGAATCTCTCGACATTGTTGGCTACTGGCCACCATCTTCTGACTGACCAAGTGCAGCATGCCGATACATGTCAAGAGGTCCTTGAAAGGGTGTACAAGTTAAGTAGCATCACTGTACTGAAGGGCATCAACACTTAAATTGATGGTGAGAACAGGTTATGGTATTGGCGTTTACCCGTTGTTAGCCAAGATTCAATTAGCTTCAAGCTTTCTAGTAGGAAACCTTCTGGTCTTTCTCGTGCTGTCCTTAAAATAAAAAATTCGCAGAAACTATTCCCATACATTGTGGGTATTCATGGTGACTAGCCGTAGCCAGAAACCACGAGATGATCATTTGGAGCGCGGGTACCAGTTCGTTCTTTCTTTGACCACGCACCGGCAGTCTCGACATCGTCAGTGGAGAGAATCAGAGTGGATGGTCACAGCTAGAACCCAGCTACAACACGCGATACTCCGGGTCTGAGTGCGCGCCTTCAGAGTGCAAACAGTTGTCTTTGCAAGTTCCCTCCGCTGTTCAAGAAGATCATGGAGAGAGGATGTCCACAAGAATACAGCAATGGTTTAGGTTGAAGACCCTCGAGGATCACCCGGTAATCGCGCTCGCGAGTGTCCACTGGACGAAAGAGAACGAGGGGAAGGTTTATACTCAGAGCTAGTTCATTTTGGGTCGTGGTTTGTGAAGTGAGCTCCATGGGCTCACTCGTTCATACCCTCGTAATGCCTTGAGCGACACAGCTCGCGACACACTTTGAAGGGAAGGAACGACAGAGTCCGGTGCCTCTCCACTTGCTCTCTCGACTGATCCTGCGACACTAATCGTCGACACGGTTGAAAGGGAAGGAACGACCCAACACTTGACTTGGTCGTCTCGGCCCTTGATGTTTCCACTTGTGCCCACTTCTCAGTCGACGCAAGCTTAGACACCATTCTTGGACCTCTGCCTCGCACCTTCCTCAAACTATACCACCAGCCTAGCCAGCCTTTTGTAAGCGTACATGTCTTTGACTGCAGGGCCCATGCGGTCGAGTTCAAGGTAGCCAAGCGGATGTGCTTTGATATACCTCACTTGAGCAATTCCGTTTGATTCATTCTTGAAATTGAGATTCGCCCTCTCTCTCTGGCCTACATGACAACTCCCCAAACCCAATTCCACCCGTGTAATACTCTGTCAATTTCGTTCTTCGATTCTCCAAAAGAACAGCAGGACTTTAACTAGAAAACATCGTTAGTGGAATGTCCACCATCTTCCATGATCGGATACCCCATACTTCAACTCGCTAAGTTGATCCACCATCTCCCCTGTGGCTTTGTAAGATAGCCGACGCAACTTAGCAGATACTTCCTCCAACCAAGACGCACCATCCCCAAATTCAATTTCCGATTCTTGGGCCAAGCCGCGGCAACGTAGTTCAAGAAGGCTGAGGTCGCGCATGAAGAGCTCCTTTCTTTTCTCGAGAATCTCAGCTCTCTGATCACTCGAATCGTTACGCTTTGCTCGTTGTAGGTCCGCCTGGGTGGTGGAAGGTCTGACAATAACACTGCTGTTATCTGACGAGTTGTCTATTCTCCCTTTAGCTTCATTCTAGTCCTTGTCTGAGGGCTCGCATACCTTCCTCATCTCCATAATCTTCATTATGGCCGGCTGGATATCTTGGTGTGGTAGCAGGTCGAACAATAACGCTGTCGTCATAGGAAGTATCATCTAGAATCCCTTTAGCTTTGCTCCAAGCCCGAGTCGCAATTTGACCTACCTCTTACTGTTTCGATTTGGCTGGCTTCGATAGATTTCACCAATGGCGACGCGTTCCTTGGACGATGACTTGGGACAAAATTCAGACTTGGGACAAAATTCAGACTTGCGCGACGTCTTTCATCTGCTCTGCTCTTCGCATAACTGACTCGACGCGCAAGATCAACTTCCATGCACTTTCGAAGACGGTTGACGGCGCCTTGTAATCTCTCGACTGTTGGGCTGTCTGGTATTGGCGGAGGCTTTCTGGAACCACTGGCAGTTAGCATTGTTTCGAAATGATTGATGGGGGAATTTGCATACGCCATGGTGATTGCGGGTTGGCGGAGAAGGTTGTTGCTGGACAGTAGCTAAATCCTTCTGATGAGGTTATTGGTGTTGTATGTATGCGAAGATGCAATGCTACCAAAGGCGATTGTCGCGCCTAGTGAGTTCAATTCGCGGTGATATGCAAGTTTAGGCGGGCAGCTGTTGACGGTGAATGCGAAGGAGCGGATCTGGCTTGCAAGGCAGTTCTACGTTTTCCATTTCCAGGTTCACCTCACATACCTTCACAATAAGCGAGGCTTTCCCCTGAGTCACTCTCGAAGCACTTCACTTCCAAAAGCCCCCACGCATACGCAACCCAATCACCCGCAAGCTTCTCTGGCTAATCCATCCAGCGACACCGCCTACCAAAAGAAGGTTTCGTGCAATCCCAACAACGCCAAAAAAAAAACCTAACAAGCTTAGGAAAAAATAGCAAAAAGTTCCAGGCCGCTCGTTAGGTGTTCCAATACCCCGTCTGCACAGCCCTTAATCTTTCACCAGGAGAATCTGTTTGTCCTTACTAGTAGGATGGAGGGTCCTACGTTCTGAGTCCTTACTTGAGTTCGTCCGCTGGCTAACACTATCGTTGCGTGCTTAAGCGCGGCAGTTTAAAGTCCGTACCGTTAGACTACCGGGGCTGTTGTTGTTAGTATTATATACATGTATACAAAGAACAAGATGACTTGAGAATTCTTATTTGTGGTTATCAAATGAATTGGGGCGGTGGTGGGTTGTGGGGGTTTTTGCCGATGTGGACCTACTTTTGGATTCACCCATTGTGTCCAGGGTCGCGCGCTGCAGAGCGGATTGGAGGTGCACGAAGGTACCCATTGCGGAAAATATTTCTCTCGGTTTTGACAATAGATAACTCGTGTGCAATATTCATTCTCATATCTAGCTTGAGAGTCAAGTGATGCCGTCATCAAATGTTTGTTTACTGAGGGTGAAAGTGCCTTCTTCTCGGAAACCTCACCTTTGATCTTTCGAAACTGGCTTTATAAACATGGAACCTCAGCAGGCAATTTAACAAGCGCAAGAAACAGTCTGTAAGGCAACGCAATACTTTCGGGAAAGGCCTCGAAGATGAAGGCGATGCCACCGACGAATGGCCACTTTGAAATCAAGACGCTGGAGGCAAATAGAATGAAATATGAAGACATGACACACCCCAAAGCTTAATTTTGCTTGCACCAACAGGAAACCCCTTTTGCGTGATGCTTTGACGTGGGGGCGACAGACCAGCTTAATGACAAACTCGTCAACAACATCAAACATACCAAGGACTACCCATCGTAATAGCTAAAATCTTCGTGGCTTCTTCAGTGTTATTTATTTGCGATCTCGGGGAGATGATGAGGGCTCATAAAAGTAAACACCTACCATTCCAGTTATGTCAACTAAATGCCTGTTCAAGTTTGGGGGGTTTAAGATGATCGATGGAGGAAATCAAAGGAATTATGCTCGTAAAAATCGTATGGTCTTAATTGCAAAAAAAAAAAAAAAAAAACTTCACACCTGTTTGACTTGTGATTTTGTATGTATGGAAAGATGAGCTTTTAAAAGAGGGCATGTTTGGAAATCAACGGAATTGTGTAGGCATCTTTGGATGTCCAAATGGATGATACTATTCCAAGTGCTTTCCAACCCTACACCTGAAAATTCAATCGAAATATACACTTCTAGTAGACGGGAAAAGAAAAGTTAGCCTCCTAAATTAGAACTTTCGATTTTCGAGAATGCTTCAAAAGACAGCCTAGGTAAGACTGATACTCAATGAAGAAGGCATGGGCACCAAGACTTGAAACTTTGAATTGGAAGGGAATATCAGTGATATCATAAGCAAAATTTCACGACCAAAAATCAAACAAGTTAAATCGCACATGTCGTGGTGGCAAAACAGAAGCACACCAATAAATCAAATTACTGGCAAGACCTCAAAAGAATGTCACTCGATAAAAGCCACCAACAAAGCACCCAAAACTCATAAACTCCCCGCTTACTCGCTGTCCGTAAAACACCCCTACCAAATACAACTAGAAAGCAAAGTATGAGCCAGCTCAAGCCTTGCCAGCCACGTTCTCATAATCAATCATCTGGTTAACCATATCCACAATCGAAGTTCTCAAATCCCTAAACTCCAATCCAAGCTCAGCCTTAGTCTTCTCATTCGCAGGGTGATAAACGTCCGGGAAAGGCTCATTCGCATGCCCAACCGGAGTCAAGTCTCTCTTCTCAGGGAATTCTTCGCGAATGATGTCACAAACCATTTGATAGGTATATCCGCTCGAAGCAGTGAGATATCGTTGACCAGCCGCCTTCTCAGATTCATAAGCAATAACCTCAGCTTCCGCCAAATCCCGAACGTCAACCCATCCGTAGAATCCGGTCTCCGGGACTTCTTTGAGGCTTCCGTTGAAGAGACGGTAGATATCTGCTGAAGAGGTGTTAAGACGGTCGAATCCGGTGAAGAGAGCGCTGCTTGGGCCGTATACCATAGGAGGGTTGATGGCTGTCATGGTGAAGTTTGGTTTATTGTCTTTGATGTAGTCCCAAGCGGCTTTCTCGGCGAGGGCTTTGGATGCGCAGTAGGAGACTACGCCGGGGGTGTGTTGGTCGGCTGCTTGCTCGTAGGAACATGGGTTCCAGTCTTCTTCGGTGTATGTGTAACCTGGGCGTTTGCCTTTGGTCATATCAATGATAGAGGCAAATGACGATGTAAGGATCACTCTCTTGACATCGGGGTTGTTTTTCTGAATCGACTTGAGGAGTTCAGTGGTTCCGTTGATGGCGGGGTTGAGAAGATCAGTTGCATTGTTCTTGACCTCTAGGACGAAAGGTGAGGCAAGATGGAAAACCTAATAATTGTTAGTTGAGTTGACGAGGTGCTTTGATACATGACTTACTCCGTCGACGCCTTTGACGGCTTCATCGTGTCCACCTGGAGTCTGGACATCCTTTACGATAGCAAAGGAAAGCTGGCCAGCATATTTGCTGTGTGACTTCTTGATCTTGTCGGCTGAAGAGTCATTTCGTACAGTGGCCTTGACGTTGTAGCCTCTCGAGAGAAGAGAGTTCAAAACTTCGGCACCGACGAATCCACTGGCGCCAGTAACAAGAATGGTCTTTCCGACTCCTGAGTTTGATGCCATTGCGGTTTGCGAGGCTGAGATTGTGGAGGGGAAATTTGGTAGATTGAATTGAAGAAGAGAGAGAAGACTTGTGAAGGCTTATATCTAGCTTGAGATATCACTGGTGAAGCTGTGTTGTAGTGAAGTGCTTGTACTTGATGATGGTGAATGTTTGATAATGTCAAGAACTACTTGCAAAGACTTACACGTTGAATATATACTTATCCCTTCACACTGAAAAGGGAAAAATGCATTGTCAGTGGAAACTTGCAGAATCCCTTCTTCACCGAAGCAAATGGAGATAGGTGATGAACATGCCAAGATATGGGGGAACAAATCGACAGCATGATGAATAATCGGACTTGCATTTGCGAATGCAGTCAGAACATGAAAGAAAGGCTCGCGAATGGTGCGCTGAAGTTCATAGGGCTGGCCATCGGTGATGAAAAGAGGGGTCGGAGATAGCAATAGATTTTCGGCGCCTACAAAATATGCGGACATAGGTGTCAGGACCACAACTAAACATCTCCTCGGCCTCAAAATTATTCTTTAGAATGCCATCTAGAATTACTATCCTATTAAAAGAGTAAAGGATCAATTCGAGGAGAAAATCTTGTTTCTGTGGAACAGCGTCATCGCAAGTTCGCAAGATAAGTTTAATGAGTAACAGGACTATGATTGGTTGGGGTGGATGCAGTAACTCCTCATCCTTGAAATTCCATAATCTGATAAGTGTTCCAGGCCTTTCTATCATAATTGATATTATCGTCCCACTTGAACAAATGCATCCAGAGTTTCCCATGCAGGCTCAAATGGGATGAGTGTTTTGTTTTTGGGTGGGGTAGAACTTCGGGATTACTTGTACGTGGTTTTGAGGCTTTGCGACGAATTTAGACGACGCCTAAACGTCAATAACCATCCAAGTAAGAAATGAAGAGCTTTATTAAAGTTGCTCGGATGTATCATTGGCCCCAAGTCAGCGATAGCAAATACAAATTTACCATAAGTAAAAGGAGTTTCCATGCCTTTTCAAAATAACAATTGCTAGAACAGGAGCATATATTCCATGTCAGCAGACAAACTAGATTGTTGCTCATGGCACGGTGGCATTTGATTCTTTGGCAAAGATAATTTGGAATAAAAAGGGTCCTTGGAATTGGAATAAAACAGAGAAAGCAAGTATGAATTCTTCCATCCGCGATGAGGGATGCCTAGTTTCTAATTGGAGCCACCCAAGGGAATAAAGAGAGACCCTGAAAACAACCTATTTCACCTCTGAGGTGGCTACAGCAGACTCGCAGTATCACTTCTTCTAATTCCCACGAAAAAGATAGAAAAAACAAATCCACAGTGAAGGGAACAACAATTCAAAACAATGTCAAAGCTAATTTCTAGAATTCGAGAAGCATAATGTATAACTGGACAGCAGAAAGTAGGATTGCAATTGTTCATAGTAATCATCACCGGACGTAGAGCGCAGAAGAGGAATACAGTGCGGAAATTGACGATTCAGTATCCCGCTGCGAACCGATTCTTTTCGATAGGCGTTATGTTGACGGTATCATGAGAATCTAAAGATGGAAGTCTGGCGCTGTTGCAAATAGAAAAAGAAAAGCTAGGATGATCCCGGAGGCTGCTTGCATTGATATGGTGACCTCTCCCCAAAACAGACACAAACCTGTGAGAGTCGCTGAGAAAATCAATCATCTCTAGACTTTATATCTCTAGCGACGGCAAGTTGTTGGATGTTGGCGATGCCGTAAAAATGTACCGCCTTAGCTCCCGCCGCCCGCACACTCATGCAGGAACCGCATCCTAAAACTGTTGATCCCCCTGGATTGAAGATGTTAACGTTGTGACAAGCGGTTAGTTTTGGCCTCCGGGTAACACTGTAACGAGTTTCGGCATCGTGATGGAGCCCACCCGAAGTCGAAGAGGAAGACAGAAAGTGGTTCGAGAGTCCAAGGCGAAAGTTGACCAAAATTGGGCGGGAAACATCTAGGCGTAGGCGGAAGAGAGAAAGCAGAAACCGGAGAAAAATTGCTGAATTTCAGAACACGAGAAATAGGGCGAAACTTGTAACAAATAGTCAAGGTGGGCACACTGTGCAATTTCCAGTCGTGCCGGGTTGAGAGTCCCCAAGAGGCAAATGCTGGCACCGTGAATTCGGTCCACGAGCGACCGATTAAAATAGATTTCGAAATAGAGAGAAAAAGTGGATTTGGGTGATGGGATGTTTATCGGGCATGAAGCCTGAATTGGGGGGAGGCCTTCTCCGATGACCAATCAGCATTGCGCTTGAGGAAAGGGCGCGATTCGTCTTGTCCAGCCCAAAAATTTGAACGTCTCCACGCGCCGAGACGCGATCACAAAAGGGGCAAGTCGTCGCATGGCACGGTCCTTGGAGTAATGAATATCATCTTCCCCGTTCTGCCATTTTACCAAATTTAGCTCGATTCTGCCCTGTGGAACTACCAGTCCTGGTCGGAGTGGACGATCTACAACGTTGTATGGAGCAAGATGGTTGGTCGAGGGAGATCGGTTCGTATGGAAGCGTCTAAAATCTTCGAGATGAATCGTGACGCTGATAAGGAACACGAGCTCATTTATATCGGAGCTTATTCGCAAAGCTAAACCTTGGAGACAGCGGGACGATAAGGTTGCAACCCGTCTGTTGAAATTTTTGCTGGCCATGGCCCAAAGAGGAGATATATTGACAAAAGAGGGAAAATATGTCACCAAAGCGTCACCGACTCAGTGCTTGGAGCTGTGAAGTGAAACAGAATTATGATTTGGCCCTTCTGGGTATGTAATTCTCCTGCCGTTGCACCAAAGCCGTTGAAAGCATAAACAAAAGCACAAATGATGAAGAAATATAAGCAATGTGGTTGCACCAGAAAGGCAATGGGCAAATAGAAAGTTGGCATTAGGGAAGCATGGAGATTGAATGATGACGATGGCCAACACACTTGTTCCAATATCAAGCAGCACTTGCCGCCCACGAGGGTTCCCATCATACGACGAAGCTTGATTTGTCCTTTAGCGAATACAAAGCACGGAGGGTAATTTCAGATCTTCCCCGGGGGCTCTTGATTTCCGCATACGAGGTGGTTCCAGGTTGGATTCCACAAAACTAAAGGCTGCTGATTGGTGCCTCCCAGCAATATCAACAAGATGCGGCATGAGAACCCAACTTCCGCACGGATATTGACCACACCACCATTGAAAGTTGGAAAATCGACCAAGCCTGTTCCTGGATGGTTCTCGTCCAGGCTCCAAAGCCACACGAAGATTCAAGATTGAAAAAAGATTGACGATGGCCGAGACTGGCCCCAGAGCCGCTTGCCATTTCCCCTGTGTAGCCTGGAGCCGCGATGGATCTCTCTCTAAGCGAACCAAGGAGAGGGGAGAGGGGAAAGGGGAAAGGGGAGAAAGATCGAGATTACTCTTCCGTAAGGCGCGCGATAAGTGATAAGATAGACATGGAAGAGTATTTTGCGAATTATTTTGGTGCATGACAGCAGTGGAAGGTTACTCGCGGAAGGATATTTTGGTACACAGCGATAGAAAAGACTCTCACGAGAATGGATGCAGAAGACCTGATGACGATATAGATATCGGTTCCCAGGCTCCCAGCAGAAAAGGCCACGGCAGAGAGCATTTCAGAGGAGCACAGTACCGGTCTTGCATCTCCGGAGTCTAGAGTACGAAAATCCAAATGCAAGAAGGATGTCCCGCGGAAATGCCATACCACGGGCCTCTTCTTCTCGAACATGTCGGTGAAGCTAGACGTTACAGGCCCTGGAAAGGTCTGGCGGGACGCCGTGAAATAGGCACCGCAGAGCCCGCAGAGCACCGCCAACGCACCCAAGTCTCCCCAGAACGAAAGGGTGGATTTGAAGAAACTTGCCGTACATGACCCCTTTTGCGGGGACTGTTCGTGCCTGCGTTGCAGAGATGCTGCAAGTCCAGCGTTGGATTTGAATGCTGACATTGAGGCCTGGGTGTTGATGGGGATAGAACTAGTCAAGATAGGGGGTACGAGAGGACGAAAGAGAGGGGAGAAATCGCGCAGAGTATCTGGGTTTGAGCCATTGGTATTATCTACGCGTTTGATATATCTATATCTATGTATATATATATATATATATATCTATATCTATGTATATATATATTTAAGTACAGAGGTACGTTTGAATAGCTTCGAATGCGTGAAAAGCCGTACTCGCAGAGCAAGCTGGACCAAATCCCGGTGGCGAGAAGCAAGACCTGGATGCTGTAAATGGGCGTAGAAAGGCCTAAAGAGAAGAGCCGTACGGAGGAAAGAGAGCAAGCAATCGTCGCCAGTGGTCACTCGGCGTGGCCAACTCGCAGCCCCTATTTTCCCCTGCTGGCTGGGCTTGCAGTGCGACCTGCAGGTCCCAGGCTCTTGACGAACCAGTCCAAGGCCGTTGGCCAGGGCAGTCCGTACCGCACCCCTGCTCGAATCTATGAAATCTCCCCCAGCCCGTCAACCAAAGACCAGCGAAATGAAAGAGCCCCACCCACAATCAATCAAATGAGAATAAACACGCGCTACCCGCTTTGGGCGGTGCCAAGCAAGAGCCTGCCGGCTCGCTTCGACATCCCCCTGCCATCCCCCCTGATCAGTCACGCTGTATATATTCCCACTTCTCCCAGCAAGTCCATCTCTTTTCTCCTCACCCTCATTCTCACATCCGCAAGACACTTTGTCTATTACATTCGTTTTTCAAACAACCCACCCTCTTCAAACCTCTACCAACTTTATAATCCTCCCACTCTTAATTACTTTTTAAGTAAATAATTCCAACCGTCAAAATGCAATACTCCGTCGCCGCCGTCATTGCTCTCGCAGCCTCCACCGCCGCCGCAGGCTACACCAACGGAACCGGTGTCGTTTACACCACCGAGGTCCACACTGCCTACACCACCGTCTGCCCAGCTTCCACTGAGTTGACCTTCAACGGTGTCACCTACACTGCCACTGCCGTGAGTAGCTCTCGATCGATACGATATTGGGTTGGCGGGCGCGAGTAGTTCACCTGCACGCGTTCCAGCGGCCTCGAGATCGATCTGGGTAGAGATTAAGAACACCAGGCTAACCATCTTCCCAGAGCACCACCTTGACCATCACCAACTGCCCATGCACAGTTGTCAAGCCAGTTACCACCTCAAGCGTAGTGTACTGCAACACCTGGTAGCCCCTCAACTGTTCCAACACAGTTTAAAGATAATCATACTGACTTCTCTCGATAGTGCCCCATCCGCTGCCCCAGTTTACCCCAACGGAACTACCCCAGCTGCCACCACCCCAGCTGCCGGTAAGCCAACCACCGCTGTCGGTACCACCTCAGCAAAGGCCTCCGCAACTGCCACCCCATCCACCATCAGCGCCTCAAGCGGCAACAAGGCCTTCGCCCTCTCCGGTGCATCCCTTGCTGGTCTCCTTGGTCTCGCTGCTTACGTTTTGTAAGCGGTCTACTTCTGTTCGCCAATCCGATAAATCACGAAATATACGAATCTCATCTTGACGTTTCGACAATTTCATGATGGAAGGAACGCGGTCGGAGTGGATGTGATGTGTGCTGGAACTTGTGGGCTTAATATATGGTGTTCTGCATTGCTCTATGGAGTTTAATTATTTACGACGACGGCCACGCATGCAGGTCGAATACTTTTCTTGTAATTGCTTGAGTGGTCGGGAGTGTTGCCAATACGTTGGTATTCACGAGGATCCAATCATACCCCCCAGAGTGTTCGGTCTTTTCAGGTGTCTCGAGGCGAGATCCTGGTGTTATGTTTATTAATGGTTGGGCTGAGATCTTCGGAAGGAAGCTCCCAAATCTGGTCAAATTTACAACAGACACATCATCTGGTTCCATCTGAATCTTTCTCCTTACTTCTGGACCCATCTCTTTTTCGATTCGTGCTAATAGATTATAATAATGATTGATGGCTGGGTGTGTTTATTGGTCTGGCAAAGGAAAAGTTTTCAATCAACTTTTTAGATTACAGTGCTTTACGCCTGTCAATTCAATTGTTCCAAACAATCTTTGTATCATAGTATTGGAATCAAATGAAGAGAGACAGAAAGCATTGCTCGGAGACCAAGTTTTGGCCCAGCACCCTATAAGAACTTGATCTGTCTTGCTTTTTCTTGTGATTCTGAGACTTTGTGGTCCTTTTATTTATTTCTTGTGCGACCGATCTCCAACACTTCATTCTAATTGTGTTACTCATTTCTTTCACAAAAGCAAACAAATATCAATGTGTTGGACTTGTTTGACCCCGATGCCTTCCTTATCAGGATTCGTCGTGTATGGATGAATTGGTGGATGGAAGGATGAATGGATTCGGATGCCTCAATCCTGAAGTCCGCATCCTCTCTCTCCAATCGGCTGAATCTGGTTCAATTGTTGATGAGGGATTTTGCATCATTCTATTTCTTTTAATTACTATTCCCATCTTACAACTCCTCCCCATCACTTCCACAGCAAACATCAAGTCGTGTTCAAAAGAAAAAGTTACGGGTGAGGTCAAAAACTCTCCGTTCCACAACGGTCGTCATATTGATATCCATGTGTGCCTGCCTCGCGTTTAGGATACGTATCACCAAATGCCATTTCCTTCCTTCCATCTTGTGCTCCAAACTCCCAACATCAAATTTCAGAAGGGTGTACAGGGGAGTGTGCCTGACCCCAAAGCAGAAAGCTGGTTCTTCAGCAAGCAGTCTTCTTCCGGTCGCGCGCACCAATTTTTATCTGTTTTTAGATATTGGTATCACGATACACATCTCTAATTTGCGAGATTTTGCTTAGAATAGAAACATGGGAGATTTTGATTCCAGTTGCGCGAAATAAAAGTCAATTGGATGAGGGAGAAGGGGGATCTCGTGACAGAAAACAACAACGAGCAAAACAAAACAAAAACAAAACAAAGCTCCGAGTGAAGCAAAGGTGGGCGACGACCAAAACACCCATAAACTGGAAATGAGTTGGTCCAATTTAGCCGGGGACGTTGAGCTTGATTTATTTGGTGGCGGTGGACTAATGCAGGGGACCTTTCTTTATCCTTGTCGTGGGTAATTTCGGCTGGAGAGTGATTGCAGATGGGTGGCTGTCAGCCTGTTGTTGTTTTTTTGGACAAGACATGCCTTCTTGTGGTTTAGACTGGGAGGTGAGGGAAAGATGACTGATGATTGGTGTCTTTTGGTGGTGGTGGGTGGGATTGGGTTTTTGGGTGTGTGTGATGAGCGTGTCGCTGGTGGGTGATTGGGTTTTTCGTGAAGGTTTGTGAGGGGGATACGAGGTGGTTTTCTTGATTGATTTTCACGTTGATCTCCTTGGGATTTCTTGGTGACGAGCTTGGTTGATTTGTTGACCTTGGAAAGTGGTGGCGGCGATGAGATTTTTCGTCTTCAGCGCTTGAAGCATTTCCCCGAACGCCAGAAACGTGATGCCGAGGTCTTGCTAAAAAATCATGTGATGATCGCGAATATTTCTTGTTTTCTTGACTTTGAAGCAATGATATCATGAGCATCAAATCGTATGGTTCAAAATGTGATGGAGTGACGTTGAAGAGTGGTCGCTACCAAGAAATCTGACTGAGGTCTTCCGTGGAATGTGACTTACGGGAAGGGCTACAAAACAAGGGATGTTCTATTTTTGACACAATTGTTGGCCACTTCTCGAAGAACTTTAGACACCGTCGTCTTGAATGGGATTGTTCTCTTGTTGGCATTTGAAAGCAGCACCATCTACAGGAAGGACTGCGTTCCTTGGGTAAAAGGGGGGGTGAGCCAAGCAAAATTCTACATTTCGCTACACTCCAATGCTTCAACTTTCTCTTCACTTGCCGAGTATACCTGTTGGGCTCCAATTGCTTAGTCCCGGATTCAGGCTCCTGAATCAATTATGCCGGAGCATTTGTTGTGATGTTTTGTACTTAAACATTGCTTATAAATTTGAAAGCATACTTAATGTTTTGAGCAAAAGGAATTCTTATGCGCTTACTTTATCTATCCATACTTCTAAATTCTTTATTCGAAAGGAAATATTAGAACAATATTAAGAAAGTAACATCTTAGTGAGAGGTGTTTGACCGTTTAAAATTGATGAATGGAGAACCAAATCTTCTCGTCTTTCATATTGGATACTTTTCTGAAAGTGATGGAACAATCATTTTCACGGTTTGCCTCATGGAAATAAAACAAAAGAGAGGACTATCAGACTTGGGCGCCGATATGATATTTATTGTAAATATCACAATATATATTATTAGGTTACCTTATTCTGATACAATTATCATCGTTAAAAAAGTGATGATAACTGATAAAATATTGTCTTTTTGACGCTAGTGCTCTATAGTACTAAATAAGTATTACATGACTTATGTTTACTATATTTTCTATCTATTTAACTTTTACTTTCTTCTATTAATATAAAAGAGCCCTTTAAATATAAAAGTAATACTACTTTTATTCTTGTATTTAATATATATACCCAGGAAACATATAACTCTATATTTATTTTTAGATAAAGTCTTTCTATTGGCTCTTGGCTGGGTTAACTATTTCCTGCTGATTATTGATTATTTATCGCTATCTTTAGAAATCTGATATATCCTTGGGTTACTTGAATCCGATATGATTATCCTTGTATACCCCCCTGATATGCCACTGGTAAATATTAGCGCCCAAGTCCGGAAATTATGCTAACACTTGATACATTTCTAAAATAAAATTTACTGGCAATATAACCCCAAAGGAAAGTGCTTTCTCAAACCATAGATATCCTTTATATAAGTACGAGCTAATTTGTTTACTATATCAAAGAAGCTGATATTATTTACTTGTTGTCTTGTTACCTATTATTTGGTCTTACAAGCTTAAACCCCTCCCAGAGTTACTGGGAAAAAACCTTTATGTGACTATGGAAATGAGAATATCCAGCTTGATCCTTGACTTGTTGGCCTGAGCCTAGAGTTGGCTTTATTTTATACTGCTTTCTTTCAACTCTGGGGGTTAGCGTGGTTCCAAACAGTAGATGGTTAACTATGGGTTTTAATTTTTAGTTACTTGTTTTAAATTGCTTGGAGACTAATAGATCGTTGTTCGCGATCCACGGTTCTTGTTGAAGTTTTAATAAAAGCATTTGGCTACAAAAATTATATTTGGTTGCTTTTTCCGTAAGCAAACCCGGGCTATTTCAAAATGGAAAAATAATATTAATGATATAATGATACTTGGAGGTACAGAGAACTCTCTCTAGGAATGGGAGTGATTCAAACATCCCAAGGGAAGTAAGCGATATGTGCTCACAAACGAGATTATTTGTTAATATGCTGTAGATTTGAACCTACAACTTACTATCATATAGCAGAGCATATTTTTCGGTTATCTAATTTATTCATCTTTAGCTTTGAATGGTCGAAGATTCGAAAATGCAATGATAAATAAATGAAATTTCCGCCTTGGATTAATTCACAGAATAAAAATATTCAACCCTTGATTTTTATGATATCTTCATGGATAACCTTGACATCCTCTCACGTCACCGACTACTGAATAGAAATGAAACTGTTGGTACGACTTGGTTTGTGATAACTATCGTATATCTTACGTCTTGTAAAGAGGTTTTATTGATTCACTGTTGTTGCTAAAAGAGGGAGAATTGAAGCCCAAAAGCAAACATCCATAGACGCAGAATGGTCACGTGTATAACGCAACCGACCCAATAAGGTTGTAGCAACAGAAACAATACTGAACAGCAGGCTGGCGGCGAATCCAGGAACCCAGAAACCTCCCTCGGTTGTGGCATTAATTGCGTAGGTAAGGAACCATGAGAAAAAGCTTGCGAGGAGACCAACAAGTGACGATGGAAAGTGAATCTCTAAAATCTCGTGTTGCTATTGATAAGCACTGAAGTTGGGTAAGAGCAAACTGCTTGAAGAAGAGGGTTCAGTTCAATAAGGATGACCGGTACTCGACTCCCGGTAAACAATAAAAGCGAAAGGGAATTGGTACCTCTATTCTCCACTCCTCTCGTTGTTCCTACTTTAACATATTCGAAAGTATTGACCTAGAAAATCTGGGACATTTGAGACTGTTTGTTCTAGAGATCTCGGTTAACAACTTCAATTATTCTAAATGTCTAGGATAATGTTTCAAATTATCCTGAAAAGTTAAGAACAACGATATTTATTTACTGCCCAGAAGTTTGCAGGGTCAAGTGGAAGATATTCGAAGGGTTCCTTGTTATGACAGAAGAGGCCTAGAATTCCTACATTCACGGGTTTCTATCTCATTGGGTGCTGTGCATTATTTTATTTTGTATGCTGACACCTTTTCGCGAAACCCGTCCGTTCATGCTACAGCTCCCATGCTGAGATTTTATTATTGATTTCTCGCCATCGGAAAAGTAGCCTGATTTATAGCCTCTCCATCCTCGCTCACTCCATATCCATATCCTCCTCTTGTCTTATCGTCTTGTCGCCTTCATCAGCACCATTTTGGGAGACGTACTCAGCCGCAAAAGCAGCCTCCTCCCCATCCGAGATATTCTCAAATTTGACAACCTTCCCACTGCCCCGTCGACCCTCCTCACGCTGATCTGCCTTCCTCTTCTCCGACCTAGCGGTCTTCTTTCCAACCTTCTTCTCGAAACTCCTCTCGATCGTATCCATGGTTAACCTCTCGCTAGTACTGAGGCTCTTCTTTTTCTTTTCCTCATAAACGTACTTTCTGAATCGTCGGAACTTCTCAATCTCTTCTTGTTTGTATCGTTCGTCCATATCTTCCTGGGCAAGTTGACTGAGCGACTTCTTGGCTTCTGGTGAGAGAACCCAGGACATGTCGCCATTCTGCTCCCCAAGTTAGTCTGGAAATTTACGAAATTATGCGGAATCGCGTCAGACAATAAAAGCTATTGGCCGAGAAGGTTTAAGAGAATCCGAAGGGAGTCCCTAATTCTCCCGATTCTTTTCGTACGCACAGAACTTCTTTCGAGGAAGAGTTTCATGGACTTACCGTGTCGTGGGCCCATAGGCAACCAATACTAGTACCAATTCCGCAAGTATGTTCCTCACTCTTCATGAACTTCCCAGATCGACAATCCTCGCTCATACGACCACGCTCACCCAGTTCCAAGAACCTCATATCGGCACGCGACAAGATCCGGGTTGCGAAGTTGTACTCCTCCGTGTGCATCTCTGCACAACCGATTGGGGCGCCGTTCTCTTTCTTCACAACAACATTTTTGTCACTGACGGAAGCGTACAGTTCGTAGAAGTCGTCGTCGAAAAAGTCCGGACAACCGCGTGCGTCGAGGATGACATGGCGATGAGCGGTATAAGGGCAGGGTTCAGTATCTTCTTGTTTCCATGTATGTTTGATGTGGGAGTGGCAGAAGTATGATCGGGTAAGGTTGCAGTCGCACTGCGCGTACTCTAAGTAGGCGGTGATGCACATCTTCGCGACCGAGGTGGGTTTGGAGATGGCGTTGAGATGGGTTGGATGATTCCAAGGTGGAAGATACTCCGAGATGGTAGTTGGTTGGCGTTGGAGCCTGGAATGCGAAGATTGGAAGTCAGCGTTGGTGTTCGAGAAGTGAATCGTGGAGAACTCGATTCCATCGAGACTCTCTTTTCACCTTCGCAAGCAAATAAGCGAAGAATTGACAAATGAGACCTTTTACAAATGAATTGATATTGACTTGGCTAACCTAATTGCTATTGGTTGCCGCCATCCAGATTGCCATGGAACAATGAGAGAATCCATGCCAGCAGTTCATCATGATTGATTTTGATACTTTCCGTCCAACAAATTATATCTCCTAAAACAATGGAGCCAAAACCTCTACTATAATATGGTGTACGTAGAACGATACTTTGAAATTCTATATATATAAGTAGCTCACTAGCGTACATTTTTAGGCTAGTTATAAGAAAATTTAAAGACTTTCTATGAAGACGGGAGCAATATCGGAAGCCATGGGCCGATACTCCGACAACGTCGATACTTCTTGGCCACCCAATGTGATGTCTGGCCTACTCAAAGATTATCATAAATTTTGGGAACCAAAAAACGTTGCGGATAAACTCTCATGTGACCAGTAAGCCACACAAATATTGGGGGCCAATTTTTTTGCGAGTCAGCCAGAGACTCGTCAAGTAAGCTACCATCAGGGAAACCTGACTGTAGTCTCAAGATGCTTTCCTATCCACAATTGTCCTGCGCTTCAAGGAGAGTAAAAGCAAGATGAACTTTACTGGATTTACCCTCCTCCTGTTTGCAAGAATACTCCTTCTATGTGCCTCTAAAGGGTATCAAAATATTCATTATAAAACGCTAAATCAAATATAAAACTATACAAAGAAGTTATCCAAAAGCAGATTGGGTTTCTCAACCCATCCGATCATCCCACTCCAATTCAACATCCCACCTTTTATCACCCTTCCACACTTTGGATCCGTCATTTACTCTGGCAACCGCACTTCTAAGATCCGCACCCATTCCTTGTGGTCCACTGGCGATAACTCTCGTCTTGAACCTGGAATGAGCCCGGCTCTCCAAGAAGCTAGAGACAATGGTATCAAGAGAAGGATGTTGAGCATCCATGTAGGTAGTATTGTAATTTGGGTTGCTTGATGTGGAAGCTGATGAGCAACAGGAGTTGGAGGCTGGCTCGATTTGGTCATCGACTGTTTTTGAGGTCGAGTTGTTGTCTGAAGGTGTATCGATTGACTCGGTCTTGTCGGAGTCTGCGCCCTCTTGGGTAACGTAGATGTGAATTCTAAAATCTAATTTCTCTGTTCGGGAACGGCGTTTTAGCTCATCGAGTTCCGCTGCTATCCAATGCTTATTTGATGAACGTCTAATCATCCAAATGAAGTCTATCGGAACGCTAGTGAAAGCAGGAGACGAGGTAGCAGCGAGAACGAGGGGAAGTGTGAGTGAGATTCCGGTTCCACCTGCGATGGCGAGAATGTTTGTTGCTTCATGGCCGGTATTTGGGTGGGAAGGAAGAAGGGCTGTGCCGTAAGGTCCGCAAAGAATGACTGGCGTTGTAGTAGAGCTGAGGGGAGCTCCACCACTCGAAGCTGGCCCTTGGATATTACCAAGAGCTAGTTCCTTTAGACGCTTAGTTTCGCCTGAACGACAGCGGATAATGTATATATGATGTGGTAAAGATGGGTGAGGTTCTGGAACCGATGCTACGGTCAGAGGATGTGATTGCCAGATTGTGAGGGCTGGGAAGCAGAGAAAGAAATGTTGACCAATAGCCCAGGCTTCGTGGTTGTGTTTGAATTCCATGCGGACTACTCCACCATCTGGGTCGTCGAAATACTCGATTGATGATTGTGCCGAGTGGAAACCGAAGTCTAATTGAAAAAATTGTTAGCTTCAAAAACTTCCGCGGTGGAAGGAAATTCGTGTCAAGTCTTACCTTTTGAACCATTCACATATCCGACGTGAATTAATAAAGTTCGCAAGAATCGCATACCACGATCTAATCCCCAGATACCAAGCGATGCAATCATCCAACAAGCCAAATGGTTCCAATGCCCCCAGCATGCTCCAATGTATAACATAGCAACAATATAATGTGCCTTTCGGAAGAACTCGTGCCCTGTCCATTTGATAACGCGCTGAATGCTGAAAACGTAGAGGAAACTTATGAAAAACATAGCTATAAAGCCCCAAATGATATACAATTGTGCCACCAACTCCCTGTAGACTTTCGGTTGTGGTTGATAGAAATTGGCTTCTATCAATGTCCACCCAAAGGTGTGAACTGCTGCTTGAATAAAAATAACCCGGCCTAACCATCGATGGAGGAAATTGAGAGACTGGTAGGGAATGCCAGTAACAAGAGTGAGAATAGACTCTCGTGTAGAAAGCGCGACGGTGAAAGGAGTCAGTGCATAAGCAAGTACTCCAATTCTGTCCGAGAATCCTCCAAGTCCAGTTCGTCTATTATGAAGCGTACTGTTTTTGATGGGTGTGATCCATGTTTTATAAACAATTCCAACAAGTCTATACAATGTCAGTAAATCCCGCTCCAACGGATTATATTTAAAGCCCTAGAGAACTACTTACGAGAATACTAGCAAATATGCTAGCAAAATTGACAAGACTAGAATCTGCAAGCGGCTAACATGACCGAACACGCTGACAAGCCCCTCGGGAAGGAGCCTTCTCCGGAAAAAAGAGGTTACTCCTCCCCATGCCCTCGAATAGGCGCTTTCCATCACAACTGTCTCGTTCTTTTCTGAAATTGTAGCTTGCGAATTTCCTTTTGGGTTTGGCTTCAAGGTCCGGAGAGCAACGATAACCGCCAAAACTCCCCCGATTACTGCCCACATAATGAATGAATATAGCATTGAAACATCGTGCATCCAGTACACGCCATCCAGATAAGCGCAAGAGCCAGCATCGTTGGTACACGGGAGAATTCGTGCGACATACCCCCACTAATTTTCAAAAGTTAGTATTTATCGTTTATAGAGTAACGAAGTGTAGAAATAATTGCAACATTGAAGTCTGCGATTGCAGCCAAGAGAAGAAAGAAATTGAATTACATGTGGTTCCAGGGTGGAGGTATTTGAAGCCATCTGAATGTGCACCATCTTTGCGGTTGGGTTCGACACCGAGAAGATACTGGGCTGATAATTGATGGTAGAAAAACCCAAGAGGAACAACCAGCGACAGGCTGTAGTATTTGAGGAACCGACTATCTATAAGTTTCGTCGGCCATGACCTTGGCCGACGGTAGTTTGAGCATGTTGAGCATGTTTACCTGGGTTCTTTTTCGGAGTGGAAACTGTTGCAGATATTCATCCCCACAGAGGAGAGTTCTGTTTGCCCCAAATCTGCACACTTGCAGGCCGTGCAATGTTCCAGGCAAAATGTTATGGGTACTTAAGTTGGGTTGGCCAATGAATGGAAGTGAATTGAGGATACTGTGGAGTTTGGTCATGGTTGAGGGGCTGGCTACCAGGGTGATCACCCACTCTTCACACAAGGGCGATGAGTAAATGTGCTCAAACAGCCTCAAGTCGTCGACTCTTTGGAAGATTTGCCCGCATATATATGGACTAAACAATTGGCATAAATGAGAGGATCCTGTGGAGATTCACTGGGGAAGACAGACTAGTCTTGACCACCATCCGTGGTTGCTTTTCGAGACTCTTTCTGGGGGGAGTGCCAAGCAGGGCTGGTCGGAGACGGAACTACTTTCTGAGAGAAGTAATTGGCACAATAGGGTGTGATAGAAATCTTCGCGTCATTTAATAGAATATTTCTCGTGATGAAAATGAAAACAACTGCACCTAACAATTGAGAGGTGCGTTGTTAAGTTGGAGAGAAAACGTGCCAAGCGAAAAAAACCGGGTAAGAAAAAACGTGCCGATGTGAGGCAGCTTTTACCTCGATGCAACCACAACTACTTATTGAAAAGTTGCAACACTTCCTCCTGGTGGACAATAAAAGCGGCAGTAAACCTTACCTGCCTTCCTAGCTTATTGTTCTAACTTTTTAGGGCAATTCAAGTAAATTACCCTAGACATTTAGAACAATTTAAAGTATTTCTCTAGATAATTAGAACAATCAACTTGAATTACCCCAGATAGCTAGAAAAACGAGCTAGGAAGGCAGGTAAGGTTTACTGCCGCTTTTATTGTCCACTAGGAGACTTCATAGACTGTGCCTCAAATCGGCACGATTTTTTCTTCCCGTTGAGCCCGACCCGAACAACCGATCCAGCTCCGAGAGGCGATGCCGAATCAGCTGACTAAACCGAGACTCGTCAAATTCAACCTCACTTGAAATCAGTTGACAGACTGCAACCACCCGACCAGCTGGGACATCAGCAAAACATGGCCTGCCAGAGTACCCCAGACCTAACAATGCATTACCTGCATACTTGCAGCATGAATACTGCAAAAAGCCATTGACTGGAAAGGGGTACTCTGTGCCACGAAGCTCTACCTTCAACTACAACACCACAACAAGATCCTCGAGTTCATAGAAGCTGAATATACAACAATGGTCCGTTGGACACTGTTACAGTCAGCTTTGAAGCTAAATGGTACACCACTTGTAGGTATTGCCAGGTAGGTCAGAACAATGATCAGGACTGAACCTGTCTTCTTCCTACATGGAAGTTTTTCTCTCTTACTTCTGCAACCCAAACCTCCAATTGGACTATGAACTGCAGACCAATCAATTTGGATTCTTTTTACCTTAGAGACTCACTTGTTTAGCAACCCAACTCCGTGAATCTTCTTCACCTGGTAGGACCCACTAATGAGGTCCAAAGCCATCTTCGGTTTGTCTTCTGCTTGGTTACTGTCTTTCTTATGGTTCTGGAACGAAAAGCACTCCCCCTCCCAACAACAACCCCCGCCAATTTTCTTAAAGATAGCTAACGTTTCATGCATCAACAGTTGCAAGTACAGGGCGCGATTCCACTCCACTCGATAGCCTGTAGACAATTCATCGCCAACGATGATATATACGACCAAACGAGAAACCGAGTATAAACATACGAAATATGAGGTTCTTTTTGGAGAATCGCCAAGGTTGGAGGGGAAGCATCAATGATGACTATCTTGACAATCCTGACGGTAGGCCATCCGACATCCCTCTTCTTCAAGTCAATATGTGTCCCCCAATACAAATGTGCCGACTTTGGGTAGGAAACCCAGATCTTGGGGACTCGTTTGGAACCCTATTGCACAACCATGCTGCATGAACATTTTCAAAAGGGCCACCCAAGTCTAACAACAGCACTTTTGCTAGGATTTTTCAACACTTGTAGGCAAAGCAGCTGCCCAACTGAGGACCAGACTTGGAAATGGTAAGATCAGAGAAATGATGCATCCTTGTCGAATTATTGCCTTTGTACTTCAGCAACGTTTTGATTTTTTTGCTTATGCGGTACCATGCTTTTGCATTTTAATTTGTATAATGCCTTATATGTCCACCCTGAAGGAGAGCGATTTGGGGTTGGAAACATAGGTTCCTGAGGGCCAACTCCATTATGATTGCTGTTCCCAACCATCTGATCTACAGTTGGCCACCCAGTGGTCCAGTAGACTTTTGGACCATTCCTCCTGTTTGAATCCATTGAGTGGGAACGGCTCTCCACAATAGCGCTTGTATATACCACTAGCCTTTCCTATGCAGCAGACTTCTGGTTCATGTAAGAAGTTTGGTCATTGCTCTTCGGCACCCTTTATCTTATTGTGCGAGATATTCTCGGATAATCAGAGTTATTAATCGGGAAAGTTTAGGACAATGCAGAAATCGAGTTTCTCATTCTTCTAACCCTTCTCGTACAATAGTTTTAATTGTTCTAGAGTGCGCCGTAAAATGTTTACCCAAACAGGTGCCCAAGAACAACGACTAATCCTCTTACTGTGCCGATTTTGTGGGATAGTGCCGGGCTGCCTCCCCTGAGACGTAGTGTTTGCTACCGGAATGCTTCAAAACATCTCAGCAGAAAATATATGCTTTAGGGGGGCACCGGGCTCGAAGCTATGGGACTCGCTCGGTGTGATTGTATAAGGAGGATTCGTCTTCGGTGTTGCAATATTTACACGAGGAATAAAGGGTTGGCCTTTCGAGGGCTGGGCGCTGGGGGTGGAGGAGCGATTCTGGAGCAGGATGACTTCATTAGCTGGTTTATTTGTAGCTGGGAATTGCCTCGATAGCTTGCCTTGCACACTCCCAGCTCTTGCTTTCCTCCAGCTTGAGGACCAGAATCCTGCGATCCCGTTCTTCGAGTTCGCCGGCCCGCATATCTCCTTCTGGCTCTTGCAGCGGCTGCAAGCGTTGCTTTCTGGTTCTCTTTGATATACTCAGTCCTTTGGCATGAAGTTTTTGACTGCGCGGTGCCAGTATTGATTATGTACCTGAGTTCACATTCCACTGAGGTTATATCGGGCATTGGCGTTTTCCTGGCCTTCTCCGCTAGGACGTATCTGCAGGGTATTTGCCACATCTCTTCCCAGAAGAGTGTTGAACCTCTTACCATGGTCTTTGGAGGAGTAGCAGCAGAAGTCGGCGCATATATTTCTCTCCATATCTCTGCACTGGTTTATTGGATGGGGGGGGGGGATGGGGTCGCTCTGATCGCGTTGGCGTAAGAAGGACTGTTGTAAGGCTTCTATGGGACAACCTGGCGCTTCTCAAAACGGCCTTTTGCTACTCCCTGCCTATCCAACATGTTAGTTAAATATTATTTTGTTTAGGATGTTACTTGCTAGTAGTCTGCGCAACTTCGCCCTTGGGCACGGAAGATGTGAATTGAGGTGGGAGATGACTCTCAAAAATGCGGGGCGGGAACCGTGAAGTGCGATTTTTGAACACAACTGAGATGTTATCTCTTATGCGCAACACCCTAGCAAGTTTTTGAGGTAATTCTCAAGTTGATGCAAGAGCTTTTTGTGTTGCCTCTGCAAGAAGCCATCTCAACACCACAGCAGTGAACACCAAGGTCCGTCTTGTTGTCATTAAACACTAGTTCTCACTCTCTGATCTTGTGTCTCAAACTAATATTGGAACCGCAAAGATACCACAAGCAAAGGCTCCAAAATACAAATGATGCGCGCCTTTTAAATTATTCCTCGGAGGTTATATAATAGCAATCCTGTCTTTGATTAAAGTTGTAAGGACTCTATATAAAACAAGAAATCAACCTGCTTACTCATGAGTATTCACGTCTGTCTTGCAGACTCTAGTCTATATCCCAGCTGTCTAGTTTTAGGGCCACAGCAGCCTTGATACGTGTATATGTCGCTTTACCATTCAATCATGTTCTTGTAGATGATTCCCAACTTTCAAATTTGCCTCGTCATTTCCTTATTCAACATCTCTTTTCTCCCTCTTCAGTTCAATTCAACAAGACCACTGCTGACAATTCAATGATCTCTAGCTTCTATACCGTCTCTTGTCTCTACAGTCAAACAAGGCTCATCTGATATCTTCAAGTCTTGGCATTGACTTCCCCTCACTGCCTCTCTGTCGTGCTGAAAATTGCAGTGCTGTTTTTAGCTTCGGCTCCGCTTTCCAAACTTGCTCAACTTCTCAACTGCGACCATTACTCAGCGCCCTTCTACTTCTGTTTGTCAATATTTCCACTCAACTGTCGGCTATGACAAGAGAGAGAAAAAATTACACCCAAAGGAATGAGTTGGTGAATAGAGAGTCTTGCCCTTGATCACACGATACATGATAGCACTTTGCAATAGCGCTTCTGTGAGTTTCCCCAGCCTTCCATATTTCTACCTCTGTGGTAAGATAAGTGCTAAATTGAAATTGGGTGAATTGAACATCGCATAAGGCAGTGTAAGGCACTCTTGAGACAATTACTTCAAGAAATTTTCCCTTGCCATTTCTTCCTTGCTCTTTGTTTCTCAAGCATTCTCCTCAGACTTCAATCACGCGGCACTAACACCATTTCAACAAGACTTTATCTCAAGGTGGCGCGGGGTCAAATGTCAGTAAAGTTTTCTCTCCACCTTCCCTCCCTCCTCATTCTCTTTTGAATTCTACTCACACTGCAAAAACAGACAGCGACACAACCCACACAACGATTTCGCTTAAGGTATCTTCGCTTAAGGCGGCGTGGGTTCGGTCACTAGGTCACTCGCGACAGGACGACATCACCACTACTTAAAACCTTTTCCTCTCCACCTTCTTTCCTTCCACTTTCTCTTCTCTACAACTCCTCCCACTCTGAACCCTCAACACCACGATCCGTCAACAACGTCGCCCGCCAGCTTGCATCTATCAAAGGTACGTCTATCACATACTCCTGAATCTTCCTCAGACATTGTATACTCTGAGGGCACTTGCATGCCTCGCGCATCGCAGGTGCGGCACTTCACCGCATGGCGCTATCGGATCGACCTTACTGATGGCGCCGATCCACCCCCTCTTTACCCCTCTTCAAGCGAAGAATCCCTCAATCATCCTTCCAAAGCTGCCATCGTGTACCCGCTGCACCTGCACATACTTAAGGGTATTCCTCTATAAGATGCTCAACGATACGCAACCGACCAGGAGATGAGAACATCTCCTGGTGGCCGCATTGAGACTTGTGCGTGTCAACCAAAACTGAGGCTGGCGGAAATTCACCGTTGACCAAAGTTGAGGCCGACGCATCAAGGGGAACCCAACCACCTCCAAGTCAGAGGTCTACCCCTCTCTTGCAGTTTATCATTTACACCTTACATCCTACCCCTCTCCCGACTTCCGGTCTTCTAAATCGGTACGCTTTGTGCTTTTCCTTTTTGTAAAACACGTTTGTGTGGCTGTTGCCTGTCGCTTGTTGTCGCTTGCACTTGTCGAATTTAAAATTAAAGCCAAATTTCTTTTTTGATCTCGTGGGAAGTTGGCTCAATTACTTCTCAATTACCTCGGTTTATTTGACGCACAAGCCTTGCCCTCAACACACAATACAACTCTTACACTTCCATCTTAGCACTCAATCATTTTCTTGTTCTGTCTACCATCGTTTTCCTTCCACACATCCATACCTTCCACCCAAGCCACCCCACGCCTCTTGGTATACCAACCCATGCTCCCATCAAGTTAAACTCTCTGTCAATCAATGCCATGTTGCTCCATCATTCTCTATCATACAAATGTTGTGTTGATCGTTGATTGCTAACTTCTCATAGATCTTTTAGGGTCTTGCCTCAAACATCCCCGTTGCTTGCAATCACCGCCTTTCGCTTGCTGCTTGTATCGTGAGTTATTTTCTCCTCTTCATCTTGAATGGCAAAACTTGTTGGAACAAATCACTAACTATCACAAAGTTATAGATACCTGAAGTTGCTTTGACTCTTTTCAGTTTGCAAATCAGTAAGTTTATTTCAGATTCAAGCACACAAAGACATTTCTTCTGCCTTCTCAACCCCTCTTGTCTTGCATTAGATTTGTCTGACAGCTGTCACGTGCATTCACCCGCGACAAACGCTGCAAGAAGCCGCCCAACCCAACCTTATTTGTGAGCAGCAAACGGCTGACCAGAAGCCTTCTAGAATACTAGATCTTGAGAACGTTCAAGAATCGAGCTTTCGGTCTTTCGTGTAAGTCTTGAAGCCCCGTTCCCCTTCAGAGCAGCCTTGACTGACCTTGCATCCTGCAAACAGATCATCGCACCTTTTTGCAGTCACTTCGGGCTGTATAGTATCTTGTTCGTACTCTTTTTTATTGTCTTCAAGGTTGACTTACTCTACTTTCTTTTGCCATGTCTCCAAATGAGAAAGATCTCTTGGGCTCCCCAATATCTTCTGCCAACGATCCCCCTTTTGGCCAATCCCCGAACCTAGCGAAAGACCTCCAGGATTTGGATATGACCTCTGTGCTGACTTCAAATGAAGAAAGGCTTTCTCTTAAAAAGGATCACAAGTCATATAAGATGTCTGATCCAATGGGCGGTCGCCAAGGTGGTGATCCTTACAACCCCCAACAACCCTACAACACATATAGTTCGCCTCAACACGGTGGATACACGCCAAACTATGCTGCCCCCCCCTTCGTTCCCCAGAACCAACAATATGGTCGCCCTCGCGGCAACACCTCCTTCATGGGTTCCAACGTTGCGGTCCCATTATCATCAATCATTCCTGGTGTTGTCCACCCTACTGAAACTCAATTGGAGTACGCCTACGCCTATGCCATCAGACGACCGGATGGATCGATTACTCGCCTCCTGCCCGTTGATACCATGCCTCCATTAGACGGTATTGCTCCACGCCAAGGTCCCGAGGGAGTTATCGTCTTGCCACAACCTCGCCAACAATCCCCAAGACGTCGCATGGCAAGTGGCGCCCCAGAGACAATGGTCCCCCAGGAAGTAAGATATATAATCTCTTTTTGATATATCTTTTCAATTGACATGTATAGGTGGTCAACACTCTAAACTATGAAGCCATGGGTATGGGCATGAGAGATACTCAGGTAAGTTGGACAAATTCTCCTTTCCTCCCTCGACCAAGAATAGTGTATCTCTACTTTTGAAAATACAACTTTGCTGACTCTAAATTTAGTCCCATATTGATTCCATTATTGCCCAATCGGCCACTATTAATTCACCTCAACGCCGCGAGAAGATTTATTGTGACAAGTGGATTCACGAGGGAGTCTGCGCCTTTACCCAAATGGGCTGCAAGTATAAACACGAAATGCCCTCTGATAAGGCAACCCAAATGTCCCTCGGTCTTAACCATGGATACCCTTCCTGGTATCGTCGTGCATTCTCGGTTGGAACTCATCTCGGAAGCCCATCTGCGGAGCGACAGCTTGCTAGCCCTCCCAGCGCAACTCGCATTAATGGCCCATGGCGTCAGTTGGAGGCCGGCCAAGGCAACAACAACGGTAATTCACTCGATCCTATTTTCCTCTTAAGCATTGTGCTAATTCAAGTATTGTAGGTTCGTCATCATCATTCGGAGCGATTGGAACTCCCGTTTCGGGCCAATTCTCATTCAACCGGCGTGAGAGTCTTCAAGCTGGTCGCGCCCAAACTGTTGAAGAAGACGACGAGGAAGTCACCTACAATGGCCGTAGTCGCGCAAATACCAAGGCCTAGGTACAAAAAGCATTGGAATCTGTGACCACCTTTTCTGAAATGAATCATCTGGTATATTTATTTCAATAATCGGTTTGTATCCAAGGGATTAGTTACCTATTTCAGTAGCAGGCACTCACCACCTTCATTCATGCCCTTGCTATTTTAAAAGTCTCGCTGCCTTGGCTTGATTTTCTTTCGGAAACATAGGTTTTCTTGGTGGAAACCAAACCACTATTATTGATGCGAGGTGCTTTTCAGGCACTAATTTTTCGGATTTCCCCATCCAACAGAAAGCCACGAAACGACGACCGCTTGCCGCCGAAGTCGACCAAAAAAATCTCCTTGGCTCTTCACCATTCTCGGCATTTTTACGAAGGAACGAATTCATCGGCGTTTGCATTTGCTTTCATCACCACGGCAGCGTTCAAAGGAGTTCGCAATATTATACACGCATCCTCAAGAGTAAAAGGGGCTAGAAAGAGACTGCTCGCATTATACTCATAGACAAGACCTTGGGTTTTTTGCGCATCATCTTTTGTTTTCCTTCACAGATCGCGTTGTTGTTTCCTTGAGATCACTGGAGTCTTATTAGAGGTTTCTCTCGTGGCTGGAGTTTATATTGGCGTTCACACGATATCGGTTCTTGCATTTGTTCTGGTGTTTCATGACTTCGACATTCCCCTTACAAGTTTTCCTTGATTTCTTTTCAGCACTAAGAATTGATCATTATCATGATGGTGCTTTTCTTTTCTCTGCAATTCTAGTGGCTTTGGTTCTGATGATTCGGTGTTCGTTACTATCTCTGCTCAGGCCTTGGAGATGGTCAATCCGGCGTCGAGACTCTTTACCTAGCACTAGAAATTAAATAATAAAGCCTCGGCACCAAAAACCCTGTGTATAATGTGTATATGTTACTGACCGCCTGCATGGTTTGGAGCCTAATTCTGGTAAAAAAAAAAGATGAGGCTATCGCGAGAAGCTGACGCCATGAAGTGCCGGTTTGGTTATTCCTTTCCCTTCATTTGGATGCGGCAACTCCAAAGTCCTGGAAATCGATTCCTCGAAGAAACTTCGAGATGATATACTAATGGAGAGCATCATCATGCTTCTACTGCCGCTCACTGAGATGCCTGGCATACCCCAAATTGCATCAAGATGCCCAAACTCCCATGGGGGGTGGGGTTAAACTATTGAGTTTTGCTACGCTAGTTTTGGCCATGTCGAGCATCCATGACCAAGTCCAATGTGGGAAATGAGTAGAGTAGTGACTACCTACTCTACTCTACTCAACCGCTTTTAAGTAATACTCTACTCTACAATACTCTGAGTAACTCAGAGTACTAGTTGAGTAGTTCAGGCCGGGTCGGAATAAGTCGGACCGAGACTCGGAGTAGCATCGGAGTAGTCTGTATTTAGAAGAAGAGACCGAAGAGGAAAGAATGAAGAGAGAAAAGGAGGATGGGAAGAAGGAAAATCACTTTTTTATTATTTAGAATAGACTTTTATCTTGTATATCACTTAGAAATATAGGCTATTTGCTTATATACTTTAGTTTCTATTTAAAGTATACTACTCAAAGTACTACTTGAGTGGTCTTGAGTAACTACTCTACTCTACTCAATGAACTCGCTCTCAAACTTTACTCTACTCAACTCTGAGTAACTCTGAGTACTACTTGAGTAGTTGAGTAATCTTTGCTCACACTGATCAAGTCATACTCACTGAAGTTGCTTTGTTGACCTTTCAAGAATTCACGAAAGTGGCAATGAAACCCTTGGTTGACTGCCGGAACACCTCTCAATTCAATCACTACACGGTAATTAGGACTGACATGGTGGCACAATCACAGAGGAAGCTTGATAATTCTTTTGCCACCCTCAAAATGCTACCGTAGTAATTCAATCTCTCTCCACTTATATAATCTGGGCATTTACATCGAGAGAACATAAGCGCGCTTACTTTGCCAACACGAGCTAGAAATTACCTATAGAATAAGGCGAACGAGAAAATATCACTGGTCTGAGTTGAGAAATTTGTGGCTGATCACCAACCGGTGGGTTCGCTGCATCCAGGTCGTTCCTTCCTCCTAATCCCAGATTCATTGAGTCTAGAAACTGGACGCGAGACACGATGACAAAGTTCCCGTCGATCACCGAAAGAAAGACCAAGGTCGCTCCTTCCTCTTAAGCAAGACTTTGTTCAGTTTAGAAACTCGACGCGAACGAGCACTCAAGACTCCCGCAGAGGAAGGAACGGTCCAAAACCACAAGTGCTTGGCTTGTAGCCCTCCCACCCATTTCTCCATCTCCCTCCGCCCATCGTTGTAATCCCACCTCCATGGTTGGGATTGCGGGTGCGGGAATTCGTAATTGTCTAAATTAAAGTCCGAATACCGCTGTACTTCCCAGGGCTGGATCGTTCAGCCAAAAAACTCTGGAAAATTAGTTTTATTATCCTAAGAGGCCAGGGCAGCTATTGGAAACTCAAAATTTGGGGTTTGAAACCTATCAATAGGTTGAAAAAGATGCATGCCTTTGGCATTCGAAGCTCTGGGTTCTGACATTTCACGGCATAGGTAGGAGTTCGGGTATGAAGGAAGACAGCTCAAAAGACGACACCATCATGGTCAAGCAGTTACAATTCTTCAACTCTTCAACTCTTCATTTTTTATACCTCTCTGAAAGTCCCAGCGCCCACATTTTATCCTCTCATTTCCACTCCACACTCCAAGTCCCCATTCCCCTTCGAAACGGAACAACCTCTACTCCCTCCTTCCCCCTAATAATCTCCTCAATCTTCTCCCCGCCCTTCCTAAGAACAATCTTCTCCCCGCTTGAGTTCTTAACCCCATAAAACTCCCTCCCATAACCGCCCAAAAAGCCTTCCAAGATCTCCTTCGTAACATCCTCTTCTTTGATAAGTTTGCGCTCGATGCCGAGTTCGAAGGCATCGAGAATGAGGGAGGTAACGTTTGCTTGGGTGAAGACTCCTGCTGCTGTCTTGCCTAGACCACCCTTCTTGGAGGAGACGGGGTGGGGTGCTGAGTCGGAGCCTAGGAAGAATTTTCCGGTTCCTGAGAGGGCTGCGTGGATGAGTGCTGTGCGGTCGCCTGGTGGGTGTGTTAGTTTGAGGTTTTGTGTTTGAGAGATTGGAAAGGAAGTACTTGGCCACTTTGCTACAGGCTTGCAGAAACAAAATGCGTCATCGGCCCAGTCGTCGACCGTGAGGAAGAGATGGTGTGCTCTGTGGAAGTGAAAATATCAGCAAACAACTTTCCATCCTAGGAAATGTAATATATTGACCGCTGCAGAGACATTTTGTACTTACGTGATGGTTCCTACGACATTAGGACCACAAGCCTTGACAGTCTCAACAGCTTCTTTAGTTGTGCAATGCTCCAGAACAATCTTCAAGTTGGGGAATTTCTCGTGAAGGCTCTTGAGCGTTGGCAAGAACGAACTCTCAGCATTGAGAATAGTGATGTTCTTATCATGGTCCGAGGGACATTCTCCGTGCAAGTTCAAGACCATACCACATTGCTCCATAGCAGTAAAAACCGGATAGAATGGCTCATAAGAAATTACTCCAGATGAAGAGTTCGTAGTGACACCAGCGGGGTCTATGAAGTTTTGAGAAATTAGCAAATTCTTTGAAAGGTCTTATTTGCTCGAGACAGTGATGAATTTCTTGGTATTGAAGACTTACACGACTTTACACCAACAATTCCTTGAGCTTTGGCGCCTCTTATGACTGCCGGGGTAATGGTAGGATGGAGATAGAGAGTCATAAGGTAATTGATGTTTGAGTCGATTGCACGGAGACGAGCTCGGTACGCCATCGCATCTGATGAGGAGGTGACTGGAGGGACAAGGTTGGGCATCTGTTCAAACACCGAGACTTAGTATTTCTCTTTTCATGAATGAAAAACATTCCACCCATTTCGCATAATTCAATCCACTTTTAAGACACTTTTGAACAAGGAAAGAGCACTAGGCCAAAATTAAATGATTGCAGCAATTCAAGAAATATGGGACTTGAAGGACCGTCTCCTCTGCAGGTCTAATCTTGCCTTCCTCCCCAACATCTCATATTCCATCAAACAAAAACCAAAGTACACTAAAACCTAACCAAAAACAGAAAGAGTACATTCACTTACCACATAAACAGTATTGACACCACCCTTCTTAATCGTAGGAACCACAGTCTCCATCATAGCCCCATCACGAAGATGCACGTGAAAATCAGCTGAAGCAGGCAACTCAAGGCCATCAAACCTGGAAAGCGACATCTTTACTGCTTCGATGTTAGTTTTCAAGTCCAACAACGGGGAAAGACAAGATCGCAAGAAGCAAGTAGCCCGATTGACTATGATGAGATAGCGTACCAAGAAAACTTTGTGTGCCGCGATTTTGCTATCGGGAAGGAACGAAGTCCGTCTTCGCCTTGTTCGCTCGGGGCACTTTCGAAAATTATTAGAGATTCCCAAAGTCCTAGGAATGCTAAGATAGGTAATGTAATCTAACTCCACTAGAAGGGTTTAGGTAGGTCCAGGAAAAGATTGCAGGAGTGACCAAAGGTTAGTCAGCAACACTAGAAAATACCAATGCCAAGGATCGATCTGGAAAAATCCCACTTTCATTAACTTTTGAGTGCAACTACCTATCGATGCCAGAAACTACTTATTAGATGGTCCCGGCGGCTTTGCAATAAATGTATAGATTTCTCAATAAGAGTACATGACGACCTCAATTTTCATACTTGGATTTACGACAACCATCGTTCCATCTTGCAGACCTCTTTTACGCCAAACGATAATGCCACCAAATTCTCATGACGCCCCGTCCTACCATTTGACCAGTACACAGAGAGGCCTTCAAAAACCATTCATAATAATCACACACTGCCTATTCACTTCTTTTTACCACCCTTTTTGCCTTTGGCACCTTTTGACGTGGTAGCAGCAGGACTTGAAGTAGTTGACATCACACTCGAAGCACGCGAAGGTGCAGCAGATCCAGCTTTGCTTCCAGCCGCCGATTTGACGTTATCTAGAGCTTTGTTCTATTGAAAAATTAGTCAAATACCAACTGAATGAAGTGATTGATCATACCTTTACGCCATTCTTGGCCTTCTTCTTAGCCGGCGCCATACCTAGCACACTGTCTTCATCATTGGCATCGTCCTCGGGTTCTCGCTTTCCCTTGCCGGTTGTGGTGCCATTCTTTGTGGGAGCCGCAGCATCCTCAAACTCTCTCGCAACAGTAGTAAGCAATGTTGTGCATCTTCTGCTGATTTCAATGGGTGTTCGACTCAGGAAGAACCAATCAAATCTGAACAGTGGACTCTCCCGAATATCATCACGAATACGCTCGTGAAGATTCTCGCCATCGAGGCCATATTTGTCAAGTAGGACAAGCAGAAATCGGTCTTCCTCTTCAGTGTAAACCTTCTTGTTTGTTGTCGAGACCGAGTAGTTGATCTTAAGCTGCTGTAAAGGAACACGGTATTGTGACATCTTCTTTCGTAGCATCAAACGTTGGTGTTCCATCTTTCGAGTCTTCTCTTCCCCTTCCTCGATAATTGCGATATACTTAGAATAATCAGCAATGTCGGTATAGCGTTCCCAGAAAACCTTTGCATATTTCTTGATCTCGGCTTCCGTCTTGCCATCAACAACTTCTGCAATGGCATGGAAGTTCTTACGACCGAATTTGCCAGATCCGTTGATGAATTGTTGAAAATCACGACGATTCCAATCTCCAAAGCCTTGCTGCGAAAGTTGTTGCTTTTGTTCTTGCTCCTCTTCTGTGAGGGGTACCGCATCGTCGATTTCTTCTTGATCAAGGTTGCGGTTGGCCTCTCGCTCAGCCAGGTCTTCATCTGTTCCCTCAGCAAGGGGAACTTTGTATCCAATCTCCTTGCGATGGTAAGCAGTTTCACGGTCTTGAAGATCGGTAAGCAAGGTAGGGAAGAACTGGTAGTCGTGGACTGTGACTTGTTTTGGAGCACGAGGAGCCTTTGGCTTTGTATCTGCAACACGTCCTCCTGTGGAAAGAGCTTGTTTGTAGTACTTGTCCATCGAATACGATTGTTCTTTGCGCTCACGCTTGGCAGGATTGATCCAACTCAAACCGATTTCTTTCTTTTTGTTGGTGAAGTCCTGGCCGTTCCATTCGTATGCAGACTCGGAAGTGAACTTCTGAAGATCATCGATTCCAAGTTTCTCATATCGTGCATTGAGCTCTGCGGTTCTCTTTTCGCCATGTTTGAGGATTTCATCGATATCATCGTCGTTCAAAGCCTGTCCCTTCTCCGCCAAGGCTCCTAGTCCACCATTGCTTTGGAAGACCTTCTCGGCACCATGCTGGATCATGCTAAGAAGTTCGTCCTTGTTGGCAGCAGCCTTAGCAGCAGCTTGTGCACGACCTTGCTGAATGACCAATTGATCAAGCCGGAGCTTCTGGGCAGCACGCTCTAAGACCTTTTCTTCGATTGCGTTTTCCGTCACAAATCTATACACAACCACCTGCTTAGTCTGTCCAATTCGATGGGCTCGATCCATAGCTTGAAGATCTGCCTGAGGATTCCAATCGCTGTCGTACAATACAACGATGTCTGCACTAGTCAAATTGATACCAAGACCTCCTGCGCGAGTTGTCAAAAGGAAAACGAACTTCTCGGAGTCGGGCTTGTTGTAATCGTCAATTGCTGAGATTCGATCCTCGTGGGCGGTACCACCGTCAATTCTGCAGTATTTGAACTCTCGGAAGACGCAGTAATCCTCAAGAATATCCAACAATCTACTCATTTGAGAGAAAATTAGAACACGGCTGCCAGCCTTTCTCATTCGAACGAGGAGCTTATCAAGCATGACCATTTTTCCGGCATTGAAAATCAAATGCTCATCAGTGGTATAAGGTGGTCCAGGTTCAGCGCCCTCGAAAAGGTAAGGGTGATTACAACACTTTCGGAGCTGCATGACGATGTTCAACAATCGAGTCTTCGACTCCCGCTTGCCTCCGGCTCCATTTACTGCATCGATATCCTTCTCCAAGATCTTTTTGTACCATTTGACTTGCATATCGGACATGCCAATATATAAATTGATCTCCTTTTTGGGCAAAAGACTCTTCTCCACGTCGGCCTTGACACGTCGGAGTAAGAAAGGTCTCAAAACACGATGCAATTGTTGAACAACGGTGTCTTGGTCCTCGCCTTGTCCAGAGAACCACTGATCAAAAGCCTCAGCATCTCCAAAAACATCGGGAAGAAGAAAGTTGAGCAACGCCCAAAGTTCGTGGAGGTTGTTTTGTAGAGGTGTACCGGTGATCAAGAGGCGGTTTCGAGAGTTGAATAATCGGATAACCTGTGCAAGAGACGACTCTTCATTCTTAATGCGATGGGCCTCATCAATAATGATGTATTCCCAAGCAAACTTCTTCAAATGCGACTTTTCTCGTAAAATCATTTCGTAACTCGTAATGCAAACGTCAAATTTCTCATCAATGAGACGTTCGTTGATCAAATTGTGACGTTCCTCCTTGGCACCTTGAAGTACCAGGACATTGACCTCCGGAGTCCACTTCTCAAATTCTCGCTTCCAGTTGTCGAGTGTAGATTTTGGTACAACCACAAGATGGGGACCTGTGATGCCCATAATATGTCTCAAGTATCCCAAAAATGAAATTGTCTGGAGAGTCTTGCCCAAACCCATTTCATCTGCCAGAATTCCTGAGATACCGTTTTCGTGGAGGGAAATCAGCCAATTGAGACCTGCAACTTGATAGTCACGCATTTCACCGCCCTTGATGAATCCTGGGGATTCTCGGAATACAGTCTCGGCGGATCCACCAACTTTCTCGTCTTTCAGAAGCTCTGCGTCCTCCTCTGCCTCAGTTCTGCGTCGTTTGTCGTTGGCAGCACCGCCTTGTCTATTATGGCCCTTCTTCGTCTTATCGGCTTCTGCGTTCTGACGATCAATTTCGTGCATAATTTCTTTGATGCGTGGATTTGGGTTTGTCTTGATGAAATGTCGGAAAAGATCTGTCAAGCCAAGAAGATAGCGAAATCGACGAATGGAATCATCCTCCTGTTTACCATGTGTGAGCTTGTATGCCTTTTTGTTGATTGAAGGTAATATAATTGGAAGCATACCTTGGATTCTCCTAGAACATCGTGCTTCTTGCCAAATACACTCCGACGGAGTAAAGTAGCCTCTGATCTCCGCTTCCGGCCGTCTGCAGTCTGGGGATCACCCACAACGCTACTAGCAGTTGTGTTGGGATTTGTATCGGAGTCTTCAGTGTAGTCTGGGGTCTCATCAACATCCTATGAATAAGTGTTAGCTCTAGTTGACATCGGGTCGGCGCAAAGCATAGGAAGCTGAATGAGGCGTTTGGTGGGAGGAGCGCTTACCATTGGATCTACAGGAAGCTGTCTGATTTCTGAAGCATCTGCCATCGATGTATCTGTGTCGGTATTTGCACCGCTTGCGCGGGAAGAGCGTGGCGCCATCTTTGCGATACTTCAACCCTGAGGGGGGCAGAAGTTAATGCGCCGTATGCTATTAGAGAGGACCCTGGACGGTCGTGTGGAATTCGTTAGTCGCGTTGATAATCAAGTTTCAGCCTCCAGCAGAGGTGGTAAATGCGTGACTTTGTCGAATGCAGTGTGGTGTTGCTGGCGTTTGCTCGACGCGTCGAGATGGGATAGAACCAAAATGTGAGGCGGCTCAAGGAACTTTTGGGGCGCCGTGAGCGCTTGGGCCAGGTTAAAAGTGGCAGTGAATACTTCAGGTCCGCAACTGCCTACCTATATCTAGCCTTATTGTAGCGCAATTCAAGTAAATTATCCTAAATGCTTAGCACAATTTAAATTTACCCCAAACATTTAAAATAATCGACTTCAATTGTCCTAAACCGTCTAATTAATGGTTGTTCGGACTCTCCCAGAAAGTTATATTTACCGCCGCTTTTAAGGTCCATCACAAATTCGGGTGCCTAATTAATAAGGCATTCATAGGGTTCTTCGAGGCACACATGATTAAGTTAAAGAATACTACTGACTCAAATCCAGCGCCGTTCTTGGAGACTAACAACCTGGAAGCAACCACGCAACACCACTGATTTGCTGCTCTTTGGGTATGCGAACGCTCGACACTCCAGCCACCTAATTCTATCATCTATCGCATATTCCCTTAAACCACATCGGGTGCGTTGACAAGGCCCCCCCCCTCTCCCTTCTGCAGCTTCCCGCGGAGGCAACTCCTGGCTGACAAGAACACCTCAAAGCCTGGAACCGCCGTCACAACAATGGATTCTATGAGGAGCTTGAACACTTCTCTCCCTCGCACCTCGCCCCCAAAACAACCGGTGGGCGAGCCTCCAGAACAACTTTTACATGCATTTAGAGCAGCTGCCCTGTCGGTTACCACCCTCTACAAAACCGCCGCCCAAAATCAAGGAAAAGCGAAAGCCGATGGCTACCAGGACGCCTTGGACGAGCTGCTAGCATTTTTGGACAAAGAAGATATTGGATTGAGTGATGGGGAAGGCTGGAGGATTCGCAGATGGGCAACTGAACGATTAGATGGGCGAGACTCGGTTTCGCACGCTGAGAGCGAGGATGAGAACCCAATGGAGAAGGCCGATGGGGCGTCATCGCCAGTTCTCCAAAGATCCCAAAGTGCAACTCGATTAAGCCCAAACCCACGAACCGCCAGATCAGGTTCCCCTTCACGACCAGAGACAGTTATACCTTCCACTATCCCACCTCCAATGTCGGATCCAACCCCACCACCACAACATACACAACCGATTGTCATGCCCCAGCAGGGCTTCACATTCCGAGCCTCCCATCCATATCCACAAGATGCCGACTCGATAGTAGCAGATCTAGAAATGGCAGACAGCTCACGTACGCCAAGCCAGGAAGGCTCGGTGCATTCGACAAATCCTGGAATCACAATTACCCGCCCACCACGAACTACAACACGACACAATACCCACTCGGCACGAGTTGGCACACGAGCCTCTAGCGCGATAGGAACGATAGGAAAGGGCGCAGGCCAGAAGCGAAAGATAAACATGCACGAATTTTTCGACATCGGAAACGTCACGAAGGATAGTTTTGGTGGGGGTGGTAAGCGGGGGAGATTTATATAATTTTCGTTCAATTCTTTTTACTTCGATACCAAGCGGAATTTCCGCATTAACAAGGACTAACCTCCCTGTTGCATTTCTGGAGCATATGATTGCATAGGTGGTATTTTACTTTATGAAACTCACGACGCATTGCAGGAGCTTTGGGGAAACTTATTTTGTTGGGCATGGATCTGGGCACGGGAGGACTTTTGCTGCATGGAAGGTAGCATTTTAGACGGGTTAAATCAAGTGTTATTAGGCACTGGCTTGGGTCAGTGTTGTGCATGGAGGAGATGAGGAGTTGATATCGTCATATGAGAATGTATTTTGGGTGTTCTACTTGAGAAGATACTCAATTAGTACGATCAATCAGAAATACTTTTGCCGGGTAGTAGGAGGCTGCAAATTCATGGATTTTCTATGTTTGATCTCGAGAGCGTGTAATTGACTTTGTCGCTCAGTCATGTCCTCCAGCAAGTGCTGAATAGTCGCCGTATCATTTTGTCTTTTTTGAATTTTTTCTCTTCTCGACTGTACTTCTGTTGATTTTCTTAGTAAAGCAAGCTATTTTGAAGTTAATGGAAGTGGAATTGTATCGCCATCACATATGTCTCTGAATCTCTGTCTCATTCTTTCTTCATAATTGGAGTTCATTTAGTCATAATTTTCTCGTAGTTTATTGCACGTTCGAAGAACAATCGTAGAAGCCATGTAATGTTTCGGTTATTCGTAGACAAATGAGGGTTCAATATTCCAGAGGGATCTCATTTACTGTACGAAAGTAATGGAAACTTGGAGGATTTTGAACGCACTCGAATACATGTCAGTTCTCTATCACCTCGGATGCTTTATACAATGCTTTGTGGATTGTAGTTCATAAGTCTTAGGGTATCTTCTGTGATTTAGCGAAATGCATGAAATAGACACGTGTAGGCCATGTAAACTTGGTGGCTGTTGCCTCGAGTAGTGGAGTCAATCAACGGATGGTTGCAGGTTGCAGATGAATGTCGCTGCAGTACATGGGTTTAAGCTTCTATGTAACCCGCCTCGTGATGGTCATTAAAAGTGGCAATAGATAAAACTCCCAGATTGTTCCAAGTTCTGAAAATAGTTTATTTCGGTTACCCTGAGATGGTTGGATAGTATTTACTGCCACTTTTGTTGTCCATCTCAACCTGCAAGTATTTCGCGGTGGGCATTGAAAGCGGCAGCAAATAAATAAACCGTTATTTCAACCTTCTGGAATAATCCAAGCCCTTAAGTCAGATGGTGTTGGGCAATTGAAATTGATTGTAGGATAATTTACTATAATTACCCCAAAAATCGTTCCTTTTTCTGCTACAACAGCTCGACAAGCCCCGTCACACTCCAAAACACAACCCTTGACCCTCAAACTACTTCGAGCCTAATTCAGCTGGGCAATCTTTTCTCTCTTTCCCTGCCGCAAGTGCCAAGTCAACGACTCCACCGGGAACCAGACAAGCACTCTCGTTTCTGATATGGCCCTGCCTATTTTCTTTCTCTTTCTCTACATCTTATCGTTACTTAGAGCTAGATGAATGCCAAATTTCGGGTTAGCAAAAGACTAATCTTCCTCGTATTTTTTGTGAATATATCATTTCTATAAAGTTATTCGATTTATCCTACGTAATTACACCGAATGAACTCAGAAAGTCGTGAATATCTCATTGCTTTACTTTAGAGACCTTGATGGTTACTTCTCCTTATTGATATTCACGTTTCATGACTGCAAATTCGTTGTCACCCGCTAACGAGCATATAAATTCAGCCATTCTCACTTTTCATTTTTAAGATCAATATCTACAATACTCTCAGATTCCAATATCCAATATTCAACATTCAAACAATTCGTTTCCAACCATGAAACTGCACTTTGTTACCCCTTGTGGCCGATATCGCAAGGCTCGAGGAGAACGTTTCCTTCGCCACGTATCAACAGAAGAACCCATGGAGGTAAATATTCCATTATACCCTCAATCAAGAAAATAAAACTAATAATATATTGTCACCAGACCCCCAGAAAATACTACCCAAACAACCAGGCACACATAGAAGGAAACCAAGCCTCCCTGGCAGCATGGAACATCTGGAAAGCCAAACTCTATCCAAACTCTGACATCACAAGAACCCCTTGGTTTGAACTCGCAAACTCCGATATAAAAGCAATCAACATCTACATCCAAGGCAGTTCTCACAATTTTGTGACCGGACTTTTTCTTCTTAGCAAACGCATAGAAACCGGAAAGAAAGCCAATGAGGTTCTCCAAGGTTTTGAAGTCAAGGATGGAGGCTCAGAAGAAGACCAGCAGCGCTGGCTAGATGGAGCACGGAAAGCACCACCATTTCTATCCAACATTTTTGAGAAGTTGCTGCTAGGAGGAAAAGCACGAGAGCGAGCAAAGAGGGAACTTGCCAATCTGTTTGACGACCGAAAAGCGCCAAACTTGGCAGCACTGGGTAAGTTAGAAGGGAATAGAGGACAGAGGTTCAATAGTTCACAACGAAATGCTAACAGATCGATAGATACTCTTGGGCCATCCCCTTCACGCATTGGGATTGACGAGGCTGATACAGGAAAAGGAGGGGTATTTACCCATGACTGGCCCATAAAGAAGCCCAAACTATAAGCCCAATAACCTTCCAATTCCCTCTAAGTGTCATTGTGAGTCATTTACCTCTTGAAATGCTTTTGGTGCTTCGGAAGCCTGGACTGGAAACTTCTGGTTTGTACCAAGGAGAGCAATTTGAAAGTGCCACCGAACAAGGCAACCAGTCTATGTAGTGCGAATTGTTGATATGGGGCTTAGATAGAATGTAGTTTTAGGATGAAACATAACTCAAGACAAATCAGAAATCTCAATTTTTATCTTTAAATGTCGCCCTTTTCTCGCTTTTTAATGATGTTACCTACAGAATAATACCAACTGTGGATCCTTAGTAACTGACAAGCCCTCTAGAGAAGTGTTATTCTGTTGCAAATGGGGGTTACGAAAATGTTACTCGAGGATGTGAGTGATAAGGTGATTTGCACAAAACACTCCACGGATCTAGGCGTAACTTTTTTTTAGAGAAAATCCCAATCGAATACTGGCTATGAATAGCATCTAAAATCGAGTAGCAATTTCAATTCATGCTCAAACTACCATTCGAGAGGCTATCTAGTGGACAAGTTACCTTCCTACCATGGAAATATATTTTTATGATAAGACCTAACGGTCAAAATATGAAAACTTTCCAATTTCTATTGATGAGCTCCAATGAACTTGGTTCCCCTCCATTTTTATTTAACATCGTGAGGTCTAAAAGAACCTGACTTTTCCGGGCTGACAAACTTTTAGTAATTTTGGTATCAGAAGATTTTGAAATATCGGACTATTCTCCGAGATAGTCAGTTCAGCCTCTCTTAGTTCTCCTTTCGTTTTCGAATAATGGGTTGAATTGTCCGAGAATCTTTGAAGTAACGGTCTATGATTTCACCTAAGCGAATCAAATCACCTGAATATTCCCCCCACTATTCCACCATTCACCACTCCCTGCACCTTCCCTTCCTCAACCCATAACCCCTCTAAAAACCACATTCAATGCGATCTCAAAACCTCATCCCGAGGCCTCTTTTCACTCACCTTTTCACCCCCAAACCTATAAAATTCACACACCCTATCCGAACCTTCACGATGACGAGTCCATTGTCTAGAGAACCGCGTCGATTCGCACCCCTCAAGAAAGGCGCCGAGAAAGTGGAGGGAGCTGGCGTCAGAGAGTTAAAGGGTATTGTGTTTGATGTTGATGGTACTTTGTGGTGAGTTTCATTTTCATTGTAGATGTAAAGGTGGGGTTTTTTGAGGTTTGGTGTTGAGTGTGTGCAGTCTCGAGTGAGATATACAGTTGAGAACCCTAGTTTTGTTGCCTTGCTTTTTCCGTTGTGTCGTTTTTGTGTCACCCTCTACTTGAAAAAGAATTTTATTCTCTCTCGCTTTTTATGAGCTTGATAGCATGGAATATAAACACGTGATTAACCTCCTTTGTGGTATTCTTGTAAAGTCTGAATTTCCTATGGCTTATTGTATGACTTCGGCTCTTTCAGAAGTTTATTCCATTTCTCTTGCTTCTGAACATTCATTTCCTGAAATATGGAGGTGTTCTGAGTATGGCCAGATGAACAGGCACTGCTATTTTTGAGCAACTAGTACAACAAGTCTTCAAGTCCTCAAACAACTAAATCTTTCATGCTTTGTATCCCCATCTTTTCCAGTTCTTCCTATCATATGAAATCTCACTGCCACAAAGCACGACAAGAGGAACATTCCACTGAAAACCTTCACCACAGTCTCCAACAAAACTACATGTTCGCAGAAATGCGCTCAGTCCTAGGAATCACAAAAGCTATCGACATCCTTGATCACTGCCACTCCCTCCCCCAACCCCAACAAGAAGAAGCCCTCGAATCCGTCCGAGCAATCGAGCGAAAAGCAATGGTTGATCAGAAACCACAACCCGGATTGAAAGAACTGAGCATGTACCCTTTTCTCCCAATTCAAATTGAACAAGCTAACCCAACACAGTGTCCTACCTAACATCCCTCCCCCTCCCAAAAGCAATCTGCACCCGTAACTTCCCCCTCCCAGTAACCCACCTCCTAACCTCCTTCCTCCCAAACGAAGTCTTCTCACCCATCGTGACCCGAGAATTCCGTCCTCCAAAGCCGCATCCAGCGGGGATATTACATATCGCAGAGGAGTTGGGCTTAGATCCTGAGGATATGATTATGGTTGGGTTAGACCCTCCCCCCCCCTTTCCTCTCTTCCCATCCCCTCTCCTTCCACCCCATTCTCATCACCATTTTTTCCCTCATGGAACAAGAAAGGAAGAAAGGGACCATGAAAAGGAGGGAATAACGACTGACAACCAAAAAACAGCGACTCAATAGACGACATGACAGCAGGCTACCGAGCAGGAGCCGCAACAGTTCTATTAGTAAACGAACAGAACGCCCATCTAGCAGAACACGAACACACCGATCTCTGCGTCTCTCGTCTCGATGAACTGATCTCGGTTCTGGAAAACGGATTCGTGGGGAGAATTGGAAGGGGTGATGAGGGGAGTGATTTGAAAGGACGTGCTGAGGGGGTGTTAGAGAGTGGGAAGAGGGAATAGATTGCTTTTAGAGATATGTGATGGAGTTGGTTGGAATGGAAGGGAGATGAAGGGAAAAGGTGTGTAGACGGAAGGGTGTCTAGATGAGATGAATGAGGGAGGGCAGACGAGGGAATGATCGTGTGTCAGTGCTTTTATCAGGAGATTATATTAAGACTTCTTAAACATGGAGCAAGTTACATACACAGGAATCAAGAATCAAATTGAATCCGGGAAGTGAAAAGTGACAAAGTTCTCAAGTCACTTGAAATATTCTATGTAAAATAAAACGCCTGATAAAAAAGCAACGCCGCTCGCGTGCCACGACATTTGTAAAAAAAATGAAAATGAAAAAAAGAGAAAACCCCCATATCGGCATAGCATAGAATGTTCCTCAACGGTGAACTGAGATGATTCCCACTTAACTTTGATTTCAAGCTTCAAGATAAATTCCACACATGATAAAAGGTGAGAGGGGGAGGAGCGAGACGCCGATTATATGCAAATAAGTGCGAACCATATTTCTCGAAAGTAAAAAAAATCAAATCCCGCAGGCTCTAATAAGGACCCGAGCCAGTTCCAGCTGGGTATGTGTTTCCATATAAGCCGTTACCAAAGGTTGCTTGTCGTCTATTCTCCTTTCGTCCGCCGTCAAGATCGCTTCCTTCTTTCCTTGGAACGGGTGGTGGTGGTAATGGGCCAGCAGGAGGCGCGGGTCGCATTGGGAGTGTGGTTGTACTGAATGTGGCGGCATTTGCACTTGATGGGCCACTTGCGTTGTTTGGGTCAGGTCCATTGACAGTAGTTAATCTTGGTACCGAGTTGGTAGTTGCTACTCGCGGAGGAAGACCTGGGTGAGCAGCAGCCCCCGAAGAGCGACCAAGGCTCATAGACCCGTTCTTTGTAGGAGAGCGGCCATTTTCATGCGGCGAAGTGACTGCAGAGCGTACATCTGCACCTCCAATAGGAATGTCACCAGAGGTGGGTGTTGGGAGAGAATAATCGTTTGATTGAGAATGATCTTGTGTTGTAGGCGAGTCGCTGGAGCGGAGAAGTGCTTGGGTTGAGGGAGATAGTTGTGGTGCAAGATGAGATTTTCGGTTGTCCTTTTCCATCATACCAACAGCCCATTCTTCCAAGTTTACTGGAGTTCGTTTGGCGGCTTGCACGAAAGGCTCGCGTTCCTTGAAAATGTTAGTAGGGAATTGTAAGGAGTCGTCTTGAAAGAACTTACATATAGCTCAGCGGGGGTTGGTCGATCCTCTGGAGTCTTTGCCATACACTTCTGAATCATATCCTCGAGAATAGATGGGAATGCGTCGCTCTTTGGAAGTCTTGGTGCTGGCTCATAGACAATCTGCTGTAGAAGATCAAGAATACCTGCTGGTGCTCCATCTCCATCTGATAGCTGCTCGCTTGCATCAAATGGGAATTTACCAATAGCCAACTCCATTATAGACAAACCAAAACTCCAAACATCAGATTTGACCGTGTACTTTTGCCCTTGAATTCTTTCCGGTGCCATGTATGTAGATGTACCAACAAAGGTATCTGCGACCGAATTGACCAACTCTCCTGAAACACCAAAATCGCATAGCTTGATTTGTCCCTTTGAGTTTACTAGGATATTTGAAGGCTTGATATCTCGATGCATGATGTGATGCGTGGTGTATAGGTAGGTCAGTCCTCCAAGAGTTGCCTCTGCGATCTTACCAAGGACATCGACTCGCACTGGTCCGAAATGCTTGGAGATGCTGTCTAGAGAACTGGCAATTATATTAGTAGATTACTCCGGTGATCCTGCATATCAACATACCCAACATCCATGTACTCCATACACATAATAACGTCGCTATTCTCGCTCAAAAAGGCGCCATAAAAGTTGACGATAAAGATGGAGTTGGTGCTATGCATGATTTGGAGTTCTCGAACGATTCTTTTCCGCATTTCGGTTTTGGCTTCGACGTGGATGACCTAGTAAGTGTTTTCATTAGCACATGTTTGCATGTCCTTTTTCAGAATGAGGCCTTTGGCATACCTTTCTGGCCATAACCATGCTTGTCGCCAGATGCCGGACTTTGCTAACAGTTCCTCCATTTCCATGTCCGAGGTCCTTGAGCACTTCCAAATCCTCTCTCTTCAAATCCAATTTATACTCGATACCGATCTCCAAATCTGTTTTTTCGGCCTCTGCGGGGCGTGGAGGCGGCGGGGTTGTGGCGGCCAGAGAAAGACCTTTTTTATTCTTGCGTTTCAGCGACGATAGCGCCCCTATTCCGGTATCAGCCATCTCGAAGATGGAAGCTTTGCTCTGTGAAAATGGTAAAGGCGAAAGAAATGCGCACTGCGGAGGATGAGGGTTGTTTGCTTTTGGCGTTCTGGCGCTGGCACAGGCGCGGGGAGAAAGTGGAATGAGCGGTTCGAGGTATCGCAGTCGTTGTTTGAACGCACACCTGCTGGAATAATGCTCAGCGCAGACTGGAGGTATGAAGGAGAGTGCTACCCGGGTGTAGAGACGGTCGATGGGGTGAGAAAAGGAGGTAGCAGGAGGTAGCAGGAGGAGTAGCGTCGCAAACGGTTGTACTCCAAGTTGAGATCTGAGGATTATTGGTTTGGTATTGGTGGCTGATTGGCTGACCACGATGCACGCCCAAACCAGGATGTGGGGGAGACAAGAACTGATTTAGGGAGGGACGGAACTTGAATTGGTGAAGCCGAAGCAGCTTTAGATGCGACCTCTGAGAGGAATTCCTGAGAAATATCAGGAAGATTCGTAGGAGAAGTAGAACCGGTCTCGAGCAAGAGCAAGCTGTTGTTTTAATTCTTCAAACAAATGGACACCAGGGGTAAATCCTGTCGTCTTATCGCATTGGATGGCGAGTTAATTGCGAGTCTGTGTTCCTGCGACTCAATGACTGGTGAGGCCACTGAGGGGGCGTCTCAAAACTGACTTGATACACCCTATTAGCTGCGAGCTTGACTGCTATCACTTTGCCTGGGCGTTTAGAGCATCGTTTTTCCAACACTTTGCCGCTAGTCTGATTCCGATATATTATTTTAAGATATAGTATATATATAACATATATGTCAAAGTCTAAGCCTCCTCTCCTGCAGGGCTCGTAGAAATTATCGATGCAGGAGAACAAACCCCTCCGTCCTTCTTTTATGGTTCCTTCCAGGTTCCACAAAGCCCAGACGCAAGCCCCGCAGAATCACGTGTCCAAGTGGCTGAAATACTCCGGGCCGATCATCGGCCGGCTAATCGCAAGCCTTCCCCCCTGATCCGATTCTTCGGATTCAAGTTCGGACTTCGGGCCAAACCTGAGGCTGCTTTCACGATGATCAAAGAAGTGAAGGCGTGTTGGCTCTCTCTCTGCCAGCTAATTGACCACCCTGCCTTTCCATCCTCGTCGCTGCTCTTACTTTTTAGGCAGCGGGACAGTACATAAGGGCCTCTTGTCCAAATTCATCGCCTTCAATTCCCCCTTAATCTATAAACAAAACGCCCAAGATGAGTATGGCAGATTTGATTCACGGGGAGGCTGAGCTTGACGACGAGGAGAACGACGAGTCTTTTGATGAGGAGAATGGGGATGCGCCGAAGAAACAAAAGCCTACCCTAGATGACTCGAGCGAGGAGGAGGAAGATGACGACGACGAGGAAGCTGCTCGCGCTGTATGTGGTCTTCTATTCCCAGAGGGGGCTCTTTCACTAACCCGCCATTTCTTAGGTCCGCGAAGGCTTTATTATCGATGATGAGGACGATGAAATAGACGATTCCCGTGCACGCCGCCACAAGAGGAAAAGACACGAGAAACGAAGTCGCGAAGTGGAAGAAGCGGTCTTGGATGATGAGGATCTGGATCTCATTGGAGAGGCAAACCCGGAATGGGAGCGCAAGACTACATCACAGGTGTGTAATATACGCTTATTTTTCTGATGATAATTGGTGGGCTGATTGTGTGTCTAGCCAAAATTCAAGCGTCTCAAGCGTGGACATCGAGATGAGAACGAACATCACCAACGAGGATTACAAGATATCTTTTCCGATGACGAAGAAGCCGAACCTACGAACGATTACGAGAGACCTTTTACTGGACGAGAACACCACCAAAGACTCGATGAATTTGCTGATTTCATCGAGGAAGATTACCCTGATGAGGATGAAGAAACGAGACGGCAGCAACAAGAAGAGATTGAGGTCGGGGTTACACGTCCGCGAGAGAGAGGTTATGCTGGAAATGGAGAGGCTTCTGGACTCGACAGCCAAGCTTTGGAAGATATGGAAGCCATCTTTGGAAATGGAGAGGACTACGATTGGGCTTTGGCTTTGGAGGACGAGGAAGAGGCAAGAGAGGCTGGAGAACACAACTTGGAGCTCAAAGATGTTTTCGAACCCTCGCAACTCTCGGAAAAACTTCTCACGGATGAAGACAACCAGATTCGATGGCTGGACGAGCCTGAGCGATTCCAACTCGACCGTTTGCCCTTTAAAAACTTGACCATGTCAGACGAGCAGTTCAAAGAGGAATCTCGCTGGATTACTAGTCTTATATGGCCTAAGAAACAACTCCACGGCGATTTACAAGGTCCATTTACTCGAGCGATTGGCAAAGTACTCGAGTTCTTTGTGGTCGACGAAGTCGAAGTCCCTTACGTTTTCCAACACCGCAAGGACTACCTTATCCATGCGACCAGATCCAATCAGAGTAGAACCGACGAACCCGAGTATGTTGTTACCGCCGAAAAGCTGCTCAACCAAGACGACTTGTGGCGGATCCTTGAACTTGACCTCAAATTCCGAGCTCTCATTGAAAAGCGAAATATTCTCCAGAAAACCTACGATGGCTTAAGAAGAGCATCAAATGTGCGAGATCGTATGGTTGAGACTATGTTGCCTATCGCAGTCACAATGGAAGAGCTTCAGGATATTCAAGATTTCATCTACTTTCAATATTCAGCGGAAATTAAAGATGCTGCTGCCTCTAACGTCGAGGTCAAAGAGAAGCGCCGGGCTGGTGGAAAATCGTCAATCTTCGACCGAATCCGAAAAGGCCGATCATACCAGCTCGTTCAAGCGTATGGCATCACACCGGACCAAGTTGCTCAGAACGCCTTGAAGGAGGGCCGACGGCAGTACGTTGAAGATGCGTCAAGCACGCCTATCGATTTTGCGGATTCCTTGATCTCGGGCAGCGAATTTAGCACTGGTGAGGCAGTCTTGTCGGCCGCGCGTCAAATGTATGCGGAGGAGTTGTACATGAACCCCCGTATGAGAAAGCATTTCCGCATGCATTATTACGGTGCTGGCGTAGTCAATTGCCGCAGAACCGAGAAAGGACTACGGAAGATTGATGAGCAACACCCATATTATGAGCTCAAATATCTCAAAAACCAAACTTTTGGGGATATCGCTAACAAACCCGAGACGTTCCTAAAAATGCTTAAAGCCGAAGAAGAAGGACTTCTGGAGGTCAAGGTCGTTTTACAAACCGAGAGAGAATTTCGCCGTCAGCTTCTCCAAGAGTTTACTTCCGAGAATTTCAGTGAACTTGCAGATGCTTGGAATGATGAGCGTAAAAAGGTTATGGATCTTGCGTTTGTAAAACTGGACCGTGTCATCACCAAGGGTGTCAAAGAGAGCATGCGAACTGAATGCCAAGATTCTATTCTTAAGCTCTGCCGGGAGGAGTACTCGAAGAAGCTCGATCAAGCTCCTTACAAGCCAAAGGGAATGATTCTTGGTACGGTTCCCCGAGTACTCGCTTTGTCAAGTGGAAACGGTGATCCGCAACGAGATGCTGTTTGCTGGGCATGGGTCGAGGAAGATGGACGTGTACTCGAACATGGAAAGTTCAATAACCTGTCCCGGGATGAAAAGTCTAGGGCGGAATTCGTTGAACTTGTTCAGCGCAGAAATCCAGATGTTCTGGGAGTTAGTGGTTTTTCAGTTGAAACCCACAGACTTGTCTCGGCTCTGAGAGACCTGGTTGAGGACAAGAATCTGAGAGGCCCTGAATTTGAAGATCAAGAAACCGGTGAAGACAGAAGAGAGCCATTAGAAGTAGTGGTGGTCAACGACGAAGTTGCGCGGCTTTACAAAGACAGTCCGCGTGCGAAGCTCGATCACCCAGCGCTACCTCCACTGTCAAGATATTGCGTTGCACTAGCGAAGTACCTTCAAAACCCGATGAAGGAGTATGCGGCGTTAGGGAAGGACATTACTTCCTTGCAGTTCCACCCTTCTCAACAACTCTTACCGGAAGAGAAGCTGCGAAAGCAACTCGAAACTGCCATGGTAGACATGGTCAACCTATGTGGAGTTGACATTAACGAGGCTATTAGCGATTCCTACACTGCGATGTTACTTCCTTATGTCTGTGGTCTTGGCCCAAGAAAAGCAACAGCCGTTCTCAAAACCATCAACCAAAATGGTGGAATTGTCAATTCTCGTGATGAACTCGTTGGAGATCCCGACAGCAACAAATTGCCAGTCGTTGGCCCACGCGTGTGGAACAATTGCGCAAGTTTCCTATCGATTGAATACGACAGCTCAAGTGCCATGTCTGATTACCTAGACAATACTCGAGTGCATCCCGAAGATTACGAACTTGGACGCAAGATGGCCGCAGATGCTTTAGAACTCGACGAGGAGGATGTCAAGGCCGAGGTCGATGAGAATGGACCAGGAGCTATCATCCGCAAACTTATCAAGGACGATGAACAAGAAAAGGTCAATGATCTCATCCTGGAGGAGTACGCTGAGCAACTTGAGCGCAACTACAACCAGCGAAAGCGTGCGACACTTGAGACTATCCGTGCTGAATTGCAACAACCTTATGAGGAGCTTCGGCGAAATTTTGAGATTCTTTCAGATGATGACATTTTTACCATGTTGTGTGGAGAAACCCAAGAATCTCTCGATAAGGGAATGATCGTGTCTGTCAACATCCGGGTGGTCAAGGAAGATTTTCTTATCGCAAAGCTTGATTGTGGTATTGAGGGTAGGGTCGATATTATGGACGGTTCTGAGAGAGAACTGCCACTCACTCGTCTTTTCTCTACTGGCCAGGTGGCTCAGGCAAAACTCTTGGAGGTTGATCGACGAAGTTTCACCGCCAAGCTCTCTCTTCGCGATAGCGTTGTGAGAGTACCATACCGGAAGCGTCTTGACCATGAACAGAACGAATGGGATTATGTGCAGGAGCAAAAGGATAAAGAAGAGCTTCGCGAAAAGGACAAATCCACGGGTCGTACTCAACGTGTTGTCAACCATCCACTATTTCGGCCTTTCAATTCTACACAAGCTGAAGAGTACCTGGGATCGCAATCAGCTGGTGATGCCGTCATTCGGCCTTCTTCCAAAGGCAATGACCATCTTGCTGTCACCTGGAAAGTGGCGGATGGCGTCTATCAACATATCGATGTTCTTGAGCTGGAAAAGGAAAACGAGTTTTCTGTTGGCCGAAAGCTTCGAATTGGAGCAGGAACCAAATACAACTACAGCGACCTCGATGAATTGATCGTGGATCATGTCAAGGCCATGTCCAAGAAGGTTGATGAGATGACACAACATGAAAAATACCAACCTCACAGCAGAGCCGAAACAGGTATGTAAACATGTTTTCTGATTTGTATTATTGCTAACATTCGATGTAGAAACCTGGTTGCGCGCCTACACCCAAGCCAACCCCCGGAGATCTGTCTACGCTTTCTGCATCGACAACAAACATCCAGGATACTTTTACCTCTGCTTCATGACTGGAGGATCAAATAAAAATGTCAACGCCTGGCCTGTACGGGTTGTTCCTAATGCTTTTGAGCTAATGAAGGCACCATATCCTGACATGAGAGCGCTGTGCAATGGCTTCAAGATGCGGGTTGCCAGTGAGTCGCAGCGACGAGGTTAAGATATGCATACTGGATAGAGGGAGTTCTAGAATGGGATCTGCGGTGGTTTCATTCGCATCTTGTAACAAAATAGTAAAATACCAAGCTTGCTTTTTGGGGAGGGGCACAAGGGGGAAATTTGCATTGAGAGGACGCGTGTGAATGAAAATGGGCTGTGGCCATATATGGTTACGACCATGGGTAGCCTTTTTGCAAAATCGATCAGGATCTACTTAATAAAAAGTATTACAAATTGACTGAACTTCTCATTTTGAATTCTACCTAGAAACTTGGAATAATTCTCATTTGGGATAGCAGGAACGAATACGATGATTTTCTCGTTTACGTTTACAGGTACCGAAAGAGGGCGCAAGGCTGAGCCCGTGGGAAGGAGTCGTACTCCGTGCAATCCGCCCGTTGCCATACCCAAAACCTTGAGCTGAGCCTCTTTGCTTACTTTCTATTGCCAGCTCACTGTTTTCATATCCCGTTGTCATCTTCATGTCGAGGTGAATATTCGTGTTTTCCGAATTTTGCCACTTAACCAATCACTCACAATTGTTTACAACATCGATTTGTAGCAATCGCATGTTCTGGCCGTCAAATCCGATTTAGCCCCTACCAAACGCTTGGAAACAACTAGACAACACCATTGCAAGACACCCTGAGCTACACGAGACCAGAATCTTCACCAAAATCCCCGAAAGAAACAGTAATTTCCCTAGCGGGTTCTCAAATTCCGGTTGATTGAGTGCCACCGTCATCACCTAAAACCCGCGATACCTGCCCCTTGGAAACGTACCAGAGCTCCTTCTAGCTTCGCGCCAGCTTTCCCATTGACAACCTTTCCCGAGACTAAAATTGGCGACTGATAGGAGGGTATTTTGGTTCGTCTGCGAATGCCACTGCGTCCGTACTCTGCCATCGTTGGGTCGTTGGTGCAATGGCTGGACTGGAGCAGCTGGAGATTCACAGCAAGGTATGCCATTCTGGGAGAGGATGCGGTGGAACGAGATCATGGTCTAATGTAGGCAGTCGTACATCGTTCGTTGGGTGAAAGTGGAAGAAGCGCATACCATCTCATGGAGTGTTCAACCGCATAAGAAATCAATGTATGCTCAAAGTCGAAATCCAATTACACATACGTCATTAACATTTGGGTAGAAACTTTGGTATCTTTAAACATCCTCGAACTGGGAATGTTTCTACGCCTGGAGGAACACAATACCCGGCTTTGGACGATGCCTCTGCGACTCTTCAGCAACTAGATACCGGAGCGGACAAAAGCCGACGAGCCTCAGACAACAGGAACGAAACCGACTCCACAGCGAGAGAACAATTGGGCGCCAAAGGGTTTATACAGATTCAGTGGTTTGGAAAATGCGAGGCAGACAAAGTTTCCATGGGGACTTATACGGTCCCCCAAGGACTAGGGGGAATGTATGGGTTGATTTTCGATAATACGTTCTCCAAGGCAGTCTCGAAGACGGCAACTTTCGTTCTGCTCACATATCCTGCCAATGCCCCTCCACATGCGACACACCACATGGCGAGCGTTGCGGCAGCTAAGAAGCAGAGTCCAAAAATGGCAGCAATGGCCTCCGAATCCGTTGACAGTCTACAAAGCCATTTGGCTATTGGGAACGGGAGCAGAGGAAATTCGGTTGTAGGTCGGAATGACGATAATCAGATGCCCACATATCATACTGGAGTCTTGCAGAAACGTCGAAGAAAGAGAGGACAGGGTTATGCCAGCAGATTCTTCTCTTTGGATTTCGCATCTTGCACGTTGTCGTATTACTACAGCCGGAATTCTTCGGCCTTGAGAGGAGCAATACCTTTGAGTCTGGCGGCAATTGCGGCGGATGAGAGACGCCGTGAAATTAGTATTGATTCAGGGGCTGAGGTATGGCATCTAAAGGCGGGAAATGCGAAGGATTTTAGTGATTGGACTACCGCTCTCGAACGAGCCAGCAACGCTGCCCGGGGCGCTGACAGAAATGCTGAGACGAGAGATTCGTCTTCTCCTCCCCCTGAAATGCTTCGTGTTAAAACATCCGGGCTACAGAATCAAGGTCCAAACGTGGAAGAAGAGCGAGAATGGGAGCAAGTAGAAGCATTGGTCAGTAGGATTGTTGGAACTCGCGATGCTGTGCGAAGACTGTCGAAAAACACTGCTCCGGCTCCGTCTGGTGCAAGAAGAGCATCACATATGGGTCTTGGCCTCACAGGCAGTACAAGTCCAAGTCCTAACTTGGATGAGCCTAACGACTACTTTGGAGGTGCTGCTGCACCAGTTCCTGAAAAGAGGCCATTTTGGAAACGCAAATCCAGCACACCCACCACACCCCAAATGCTTCAACGTGGAATGGGATCGCAGCTTGCTGTTCCCACTCCAGCCACCGTAACAACCATTACTGCCAATGGTTCCGTTTCGCCTTCTGCCCGGAAACGCCATTCCCAGGAAGAAACCAGCATACACGACCATTGTTCAGCATTGCAACGTGACCTTGATAACGTCCTCCAAGATTTTACCACCCTCATTATGACAAGCAAGAGACGTCGACAACATGCTCCTAGGTCGGCAGTCAGGGTCAGCATGGACTCAACTTCGACTGGAGAGTTTTTTGATGCAGAAGCTGGTGATTTGGACCGTTCTCAGGTCGTGATGATTGATCGTAGAAGTGATGAAGATACCCAGCCATCTGAAGTAGAAGACGAGTTTGCAACCGATGCATCTTCAATATCATCGGCAGGTGACATTTCCAACACTGCCCATCTTACAGGAGCGGCAGCCTTGTTCCCTACTAAGCCAAAGTCTCTGGATCCGCTGCCAGTGCCTATACTTGTCAAACGCCGAAAGGTTATACCAGCAGCAACTCAGCAACCCCCTAGTCTCATCGGGTTCCTTCGTAAGAATGTGGGCAAAGACTTCAGCACGATCAGTATGCCCGTTACCGCCAATGAACCAGTTTCGATTCTCCAACGGGTAGCAGAGCAATTGGAGTACGCCCAAATTCTAGACACAGCTTCATCTCACAAGAACCCTACCATCCGCCTTCTACATGTAGCAGCATTTGCCATTTCACAGTTTAGCTCAAATCGCGCTAAAGAGCGAGCAATGCGAAAACCATTCAACCCTCTTCTGGGTGAAACTTACGAGTTGATTCGAACGGACAAGGAGGTTCCAGGTGGATTCCGCTTCATCGTTGAAAAGGTCTGCCATCGTCCAGTCCGAATGGCATGTCAAGCCGACTCCGCAAATTGGTCGTTCAGCCAAAGTCCCGCTCCCGTACAAAATTTCTGGGGAAAGAGCGCAGAGCTCATCACGGAAGGTCGTGTCAGAATCGCTCTACGATTACCAGATGGCAGCGAAGAACTCTACAGCTGGACCTCAGCTACTGTATTCTTGCGCAACGTCGTGATGGGCGAGAAATACGTTGAGCCAGTCGGTACCATGGTCGTCACGAACGAATCCACAGGCGGCAAGGCGAATGTCGAGTTCAAGCAGAAGGGCATGTTCGGTGGACGCAGTGAAGATGTACAAGTTGATTCTTTCTCCCCTGATGGCTCACCTACCGGGTTTGGACTCACTGGTAATTGGACGACTTCTTTGAAGATGCTTGAGAATGGCAAGAATGGAGGCGAGATTTGGCGCGTAGGCGAGCTGGTGGATAACGCGGCGCAGAGGTATGGACTTACTACTTTTGCGGCGGGGCTTAATGAGATTACGGAGCTGGAGAAGGGTAGGTTGCCGCCTACTGATGGGAGACTCAGGCCGGATCAGAGGGCGCTTGAGATGGGCGACTCGGATTCAGCGGAGGGGTTGAAGGCCAAGCTGGAGGAGGCGCAGAGGGAGAGGAGGAAGGAATTGGAGGGACGGGGGGAGCAATATGTTCCTAAGTGGTTTGTTAAGGTTGAGGGAGGGGATGAAGGGGAGGAGGTGTGGAAGTTGAAGGGTGGGAAGGAGGGGTATTGGGAGGAGCGCGCGAAGGGGACTTGGAGTGGGGTCGAGAATATACTTGCTGTTTGAAAGGCTAGAATTCCGGGGGTGGAAGGGGTTATACCAATTGAATTGGATGGGTAGATGATGATTGCGTTTCTTTTTATCTGAGGCGATGCTGGCGTTTTTATGAGTGTTGGGATGGAGGGGTGGGGAAGGAGGGATAGGTTAGAAAAAGGTGGCCGTGGTTTTTCGTTTATTCAAAGTTTTCTTGTAGTCAGGCTCCGATTAAGTTTTGGTATAGACACGCTGGAGCGAGCGACTTTGGATTTGTGGATGATGGAATAGTAGATTATGAGAATAAAGTTTTTTACTCAAGCTGGTGAAATAGTCCCAAAAATCTTACTTTCACACGAGAGGTACCTAAGTACTGATGATAACCATCCAATTAACAAAACACAGCAAGTACTCCTTCTCTTTTCTATTCTCTCAGTTAAATACCTTGGAGTTATTCGAGAAGACCTGTATGGAGTAATAATCAAGCTCCCAGGTCTTCCCAGTTAATCAAGGAGGTTGGGGTTGGGTTGGTAATCGGAGTTTGGGACAAATTATTCCAAAGGTTGGGACAAACAGTTGATATCCCCACCCTCATATTGTCTACCGATTTCTTGAGCGATAAGCTGCAAGTAAGCACCGGGTAAGCTGATGGAAAACAGGTACTCACGTGGTGACCACCCCTCTTTTGGATTGACCTGCATATTTTGTTACACAGGTCGAAAACTATACCGCAAATAAGGTTGGTAAGATTATGAATTATATATAATGGTCATAATTAGCTTTTTGTATAATTATATTATAACAAGCTTCCTGTGATAATATACTAAAAGATAGTACTAAGATATACCCTTTATAATAGCCCTGAAATGAGTGATTTCCAGCTAGATATAAGTTTCAAGCCCCTTCTTTCTTAGGTTTCTAGGATTTATTTTTAACTCTAACCTTATTAGGTAGTAATTTAGAGTGAGAAGAACAGAGCTAAGAAAGAGATAGGATTCCTGGCATTCTATTCGCTCGGAACCTTCTGAAAAATGGGGCCATCTTTTACAAGCGTCTTGGCATCATCATTATGTAATCATGAGCTTTTTGTATAATTAGTCATAATTATAACTAGCCCCTCATTTATATAATTATACCAACCCTAACCGCAAAAACATAGGAAATTTTGTTCACCAGCACTAAGTTCAACATAGTTATATGAAGGGGAATTGTAAGTCTCTTAACTTCCTTTTCGTTAAATACTGTTACGTGAAAGTAGCCTAGAAAGTTAAGGTAATACGCGATCTTTCTTGGGCCAGATGATTTTCAGAGCTTGCTGCATGTTCTGCGCTACACCTGATACCGGAGGCTGTCAGCTGACAGCTCCCCCGACCCATCGGTTTAAGCGAGTACTTTAGAAGAGTCTATCGGAACTCCTCCTTGAAACTTGATAGGTTTGATACTTTTGTAATATTGATTAGAGTTCTCGTTAGCAAACATTTTGGCCCTTTATCTCACTCATTCAGATTTAGAAGTTCGATTCAAGAGCCTGCCCAAGTTGTAAGTTGAGAGTGTCAGTTACAGAATATTGTATATTGTGGAGTTGAGTACAAATCCACATCTTTGGTTCAAAACTCTTTACTTATGGCTTTCAAATAGTTTCCCAGAGTTTTAAAACTTAATTGGAAGAGTTTTTAGTTAAATTTGTAAAGAAGTTTCAAAATCGTTCGTCCTTTTTGTTCATTTCATTTAAGTACTGGAATTCTAGAAGTTATGTGTATGGTCTGTTGTAGAAGAGTTGATGAGATAAGGATTATTTTCTCCTGGGAGCTTTGAGCTTTGATTGATGACTTGCATCCCTTAAGATTTGCGAAGAGCTTTCGGTGGCGCTTGCATCCTCGTGCTGTTTGAGAAATCGGAGGAAGTACTTGATATAAATTAGTCTTAGTGAAGATAGTTGTAGAGCAAAAGAAACTTCCTTTGGGAAGACGAAGAGGATACTTGGGCAGCTGAGACTTACCCCCAAGGACGTTCATATGCAATTCCCAACACTTCGGAAAGAAACCACCAATTTGGGAAGGAGTACCACGTTGAAGACTGAAGAAGAAAGACAGGGATCGAGAAATTGAGTGTATGTTTTGCTCCGGAGTAGATTACTGTTGTCGAATGTCTTCTGAACAGTCAAAGCTGTTCAATCAGTGTACTGATACATTTTCCAAGGATGGCATGAAATTTGGAATTACTTTCTTCGCAAACATTTTGTGAGTTTCAATCAAGCTAAACTATCGATCTCCCCAGCTGTCGCGCTCCACAAGAATCCGTCGATCGAGATACCGGTGGTTGATACGTTGGATAAAGAGCTCTACCACGGAGAGCTTATAAAGATTTCAGGATCGGCAAGGATTATAAAGCTAGTCCATTCACCCATTACTTTCAGTTTAAAAACACGACAAAGAGGCCAGAAAACTCAAAGTATGCTTGTCGCGTTGCTTGACATCAAAGTCCGAGTATGCTACCAACCTAAACTTTGAAATATGTAGGGAACCTCTGAGGTAATGGAAGCTCGAGTCGAGTTTTCGCTTACGTTATTAGGTGTGGGTCTAGTTAGTTCGTAGTTTGACTTTTATATTATTAGGAAAGCTCCTTGTGGAAGATCTGACTCTGAGATCTTGAGAGATGTGAATAGAATGGTTTATTTTTCCATTGAAACTCTAGAATTACCACCAAGGAAATGGAGAATGTGAAACAATATTTGGTGACATAAGGTGGTTTGGTTTTGCTTGGAAAATACTAGACGATACAAAAATCAGGAACCGGGCAAGAAATCCCAATTCACGTATTGCAATATAACCACTGTATTGTCCAATTGTCTGCAAAGACTGTAAGCCAGCTTGTATCGAGCATAAGTGTTTTTCCCCACTAACCCTTAATGCACGGCCGTTCTAGCCAATTGACAATTTCAACCCGTTTGAGCGACATTAGAAGAATGAGCAGTAAGATCATGAACAACCGATAGCAAGCACAACACTTTTTTCTTTCACAAAACAATAACAAAACAATATTGGGACTTCCCACATGCCACGAGAAAGCGAAACCCGCCAAAGAATCCCATTCATAATTCCTCGATGCCAAGCAAAGTCGCAGGTATAACTTCGTAACTCCCTAGGTCGGTGGCACTATTAGGGACGAATGGTGGACGGTACGTTTCACCCTCGAATAGATTGTGGTTGTCAAATCCTCTATTACTTTCACGTAATATTTCGTAAGCCAATTTCTATCGAAGAGGAGTCCATCACCTTTTGGTTTTTTTTACATTGAATCAAATTATTGCTCCTTCACGCAATAGCTCTTTACAGCAAAATAATGTTGTTGAGTTGGGAAGGTCCTCAGTACTGTAGGCCATGGAGAGTTGATTGATTTGTGTAGGTAGTTATCTAAGGTCTATATATAAGGAGTGAATGATATAATGATATGGTGGATTTAGCACAACACTAGTGATCATACCAGCTGATCATCATAGCAGATAAAACTTCCGATGAAGTGGTAAATCAAACAGTAGTTCATTATGAGAATAAACAATGAGAAAAGTCAGGTGATGTTATAAATCCAGCACAACAAATTTACTTCCTTGATTTTGTTGTGTCGGATTCTTTGGGACTTTCTCACTACTCGATCAAGGGCTGGGAGGGTTGAGGGCACTTTAGGTTGGTTGAAGTTCAATAGTTCGAGTATCTGTCAAGTCATCACTTTCCTCATTACAAGCCGGTCCTATCACATTACTTACGCTCAAATTCCGAGTCTTTTACAAAGCTCCGCAAAATTTATTCCAGTAACCGTGAATGCTAACAATCTCAAAAAGCCTAGGACATAAGAAACCTCTAGGCTACGAGATCTGAGTGATTCGGAAAGGAAATTTAGAGTACTGAATTTACTGTAAGAGAACCCTTAGTCAAATAAACCTAATGATCCTCGCTAACCCAAGACCCACACCAGGTACCCACAATCCCAAAATTCATTCATAAGTACAAATAGCACCCCTTGCAACCTCAAATCCAGAACTGCTCGCCTGATCTGGTCATTTATGGTTAAGCTCCAACTGTCGATACAAAAATACGCAATATATCGAGTATTCCCCACCTGACTGAAGTGGCGGGTAGAGTTTTGCTGTTTTAATCTTTTATATATTTTTCAAATTTTTGATAATGGGCAGTTAGCGCATTTTGACGTGTTCACTTACGGTACAACAACTAGTTTGCAATGCAGTTCAGCCTAACCGGTAGAGGAGATACACACTGGAAGACAATAAAAGCGGCAGTAAATACTTCGGTTTTCAAGTTTATACCTTCCTACTTAGTTCTCGTTGTTTCAAACTTTCTGCGTAATTCAATCTGATTATATTGTCCTGAAAGCTTACAGAATATTGATCCAAATATTTTATATGTTTAAACAATGGTCTCGAGCCTCCGCGGTCAATACTTGGCATTTCTAGAAAGTTGAAATAACGAGACCTTCACTGCCGCTTTTGTTGTCTGTCGCAAGGAAGAGGGCCAAACGAAGCTCAAAATTCGTACCTACCTACCTAGTTCTTATTGATTAAACTTTCTAATATGTGTGCTTGACCTAAGATCTTAGAACAATTCAAAATATTTACCTCGAATTAATGATCTCAATCCTCTACTTTAAAATATTCTTGAAGCAAGAATGGCAAGTGCTATTCACTGCCGCTTTTATTGCAAGAACTTGAGGCTAGGTGTTTGCCAACCAACATTGGCAGCCTGTTGACCATCGCGCGTTTCCTCGATGACTTTTGTCGCCTCGCTTCGCTATATTATCGCAACTCAACCCGAGGAGCTCACCACCACCGCATTTCAAACACCACAACCCCATCGTTTGGACTGCCTCTTTTCTCAAGATGTGTCGCGAAGCCGTCAAACAGTTCACCGGTTGTAAAGTGACACTCAAAGAACTTTTTATTTGCGCCAAATTTGTCAACTTCACGTTTGAGGACCCAGACGCCCTTGCGATCGATTGCCCAAGCTACCAGAGCTACAGCATTCAACTTCCTTCTGGACGGTGCGATTGCCGTGAAGAGGGCACCAAATGTCTCTTTAGGTTTCGAGACGGAGAGCGAATTGTTTCATTCGAGGAGATCGAGAACGGCGGCGCAGAAGAAGGACAGTTATTACGAGTGGCGCAATGCGATGGGCAATGGCAAGCGGTGGGAGATGGAGGTCGATAGTAGGAAGTTGCAGATTGTTCAACCAGATGGCGACAGGCTTGCCTATAGGACAAGAATTAGAGTGATCCTGGAGAAAGAGGCAATTAAGTGTGGAATTCAAATATCTCTTCAGAAGCTTCGATGCGTTGATCAACCACAACCACAGCCACACGCGGAAGGGGTTACTGTAAGAATTCCGAGATTTCGTACACTCCCTAGCTCTATTATTTTAGATATTCTAGAATAATTGCAGTAATTGTCTGACAACGTTTGGAGAATTGAACCTCGAATCCTAGATTCTTCTAAAGGTTCTCGGAGAATGACTCTAATTGTTCGAGACCTTTTTGAACATTTACTTACAAAAGCAGGCACAACCAGAGAAAAGCATAACTCCCAACGCTAAGGAAGAGTACCTCGACCCAGACGAAACCGAAGAAGATCCACTTATGGTGGAAAACCCTGTTGAGCCACCACCAGTACTCACAAAAAAGCGAAAAGTGGAAGATGATCCTAATATGGAGCAAGACCTTCCTGCACGACCTGTTCTCGCCAAAAAACAAAAGGCTGAAGCAAGCTCCCCCCCCAACATCGCTCAATGAGATGATTTTAGGTTTCAGGAATAATTCTCAAGGACCGCACTTAGAAGGGACAATCCGATACAAATATCTGGGCGAGCGAAGAACGCCAGAAGAATGGGAGCTTGAGGCGGATAAGGAGGTAGAAAGAATAAATACCTACATGCAAGAATTACTCTCATCTACTAGACCTCATTCGAAAGAGGGCATAAAGCAGAAGCGAAAAATTCACATGGAGGAGGCCAGATGGTTGGTTACCTGCTGGATTTTGCAACATACGTCTCAGTTATATTGACAAGTAATTAGGGACACTTTGAACAAAGAAGCAGGTAATTTGGAGAAAGAGGGAGACGAGACAAGGCAAGGACGCACCTTAAATCCCTACAGGGCATACTGACAACACGTAGATGTTACCACGAGCTCCTTCTCTACGCTAATGAACAACGAATGGGGAATGGTACTCGGATGCTTGTCGACTGAGTTCTACATCAAAAAATTACCTGCGCCAGATATCCTTGCAGAGTGCAAACGCATCGCACCATACAACTACATACCTGGTCAAATCAAGACTCCACATGAGTGGCTCGAAATTGCAGAACAAGAGAAGAAGAGATGTGTTAGAGCATTAGGGGCCATTGATAAAGATGTGAAGCCGCGTATCATCAATCCTCTTTCAAAGGTCGAACTCAAGAGATGGTTCGTTTATACAAGCACCCTATGAATTAATTACCATGTACATACTAACAGCTTATTACAGGGACAACATGTATCGGGAGGCAGCGATTCTTAGAGACACGGGTTCTAAAAACCTCCATGAAATTGTCCTCGCCCTTCACTGTAGCAGTCCCCACAAGACGAATATTTAGAAAACATAGGGAGAGCATAGTGGGCTATGATAGATGTGCTACGAAGGGGGAGGGGAGTCCTGGATTTGGGCCAATTACATGTAAATTATCGCTTGGCTACGCGTTTCCGCTAGAACTTGTTACATGTCTCTCGTCTAAGACAACACTGTAATATGAAATTGAACTCTTCTGCCCCTCTTAGCTCCCTCTGATATTTGTGACTATGTGTCCGAGATAATATTCTGCGTCGGTAACAGAACTAAATTGTCCCAGAGCGCTTCGAACAATCAAGTCAATTATGCGAACGGTTTAAGATAATCGAAGCCAATTATTCCAACGATTTGAGATGATTGGGTCTTATTACTCGAGTCTCTTTGAACAATCAATAAGCGAAGTAGTTGGAATAATTGAGTCATCCACAGACCTCCGCATCTGGAAGTTCATGGCACTTCCAGAACTATACAATGGATATATCCATGCATTTTTAAAGGATATATAGAAGAATACCAGATTGGACCTATACGCCATGGAAGGATGCCATGGAATGCCGCAAACAGGCCTTTTCACGTGGTTTCGGGGCTTAAAAACAATAATCCGGGCGCTAAGATATTTTAGTACTAGTCTCCGAGTGTCTACTAGCGCTCTCATTGCCACTTTCACTCCCACTCTCGATTCACTACTACTCCTACTACTAAGTGTCTTTTAGCTAGGCTTATTTTCCTCTTAATTCGCTTAACTCAGCTTAAATTAATTTCAAAATTAACTCCTATTTAACCTACTTTTTAGTAACTCGGGAACCATAGTTCCAGTATATATTTCTCTGGAAATATCCATTCCATGTTAAACCCTCTATAGAATGTTCCAGGAGAGAGTGTTCCAGAAATTCCAATAGAAGGTATAACATTTGCCGAGGTCTGGTCATCCAATTGTCTCAGAATATCTAGTCATATCACCTTGTAATATGTACGTAGTTCTATGAAAACTGTATAGTAGCTCGGTGGAGTCTGTTTAGAATGCTTTGAAATAAATATCTCCGGGCGCTACAAATATACCCGACGCCTATAAATATATCGTAGTATCTGTAGTTCTAAAGGGTTCATTATTTCGGAGTTTCTGAGAGTAGATATATTTCCAGAGTTGAATTATCTCATATATTTCCGAAAGTAGATATGTACGAGTATTATTCTGTAAATCCGAGACCTCTTTCCACAACTCGATCGTCTCTTGTACCTCCCAACCTCTTACCAAAAGAAATCGTAAAAATAGAACAAAAATGTGGGAGTATCTATTAGCTCCGAATTAGTTATTCCCTCAAAAGTTCTAGTTTTTTCGGTCGTGGTGGTGGTTTTAGCAGAGTTTTCTGACAGCATCTCATGTGCAGATACTTATTCCCTGCACTCTCTTAATATAGCTCTTGACTTGTAATACTCTTGTTCCGATGATCATGATGTTTTTAGACTCAAGCTCAAAAGCGATGATGGGATATTTGAAATGAACTTTTAAGACATATAAGATACTTGTCTGCCCACAACTCTTGTCGATACATCTAAGGTAAATACAACAAAACAAAGTACCTCATCAAGTTTCGCAGGCTAGATGAACTAAGATACGGACCCCTCTGTAATTACACTTGTGTGCAACCCCTTCTCTCTCTTGACTCGAATAGAACTCGGCGAAGTACTGTTGGTAGTAAATGTCGTGGATCTTTTGGGGCCTTGGAGAATTGTGGATCCCATTTTTGGTAGGGGTTTATTGGGACAGACTCCTAGTACTCGATATGGAACTTATTCCAGGTTGCGCAAGTCGCGATATGTTTGAGTGATACTACAAAGTCCAAATAGTCTCATCGAAAAAAACAAATATAGGTTTTCTTCAGGTTTCCTACTTACCAATCCCAACCACAACAGTCTATCCAGGTGTTTTATCTCACAAGAAGGTATTCAACAATGACCGGAATCTACACTTGCTTAAACAAACTAGCAAAGAGTAAGAAAAATCCATCCTCACATGAGCTCTGACCGTGGACTGGACTTTGCAACATAAACTTTGCACCATGGAACTTCCAGATACCCACAGTTCAAAGCTGAAGTTGACACTCTCCACTTCACCCAAGAGAGAGGACGTTGCGCGAAAGGCACATAGCTCGAGAGTGGACAATTGGAGATGCCCTGTGATAAACTCGAGGGACGGGAAACCCATACATAAACGTGCGGTACCATAGCAAGGGCGAACCAACGCGACTTCTTTGCCTGGGCTTTGGGGAGTGTAGCACAAGAAGACAACGGATCCGAAGGCCATTCGTATAATGAAGTCACTCTTCTCTAAGTACCCATGTCTTTTTTACGTGGTGATTCAGGTCGAGTGGGTTTCAGTCGAAGCTCGTGGCCGAAGTGAGAGTGTGAGGGAAGGAGCGACCTCGGTTACGAGGGCAGTCGTTCTTTCCTCGACTGAACGTTGACCTCAACACGCCGAGTCCAGAACCCACTTCAAAGTTTCTCTCGTCGCGCGAAATCCGAAGGGAAGGCACGACTTCCTATCCACGTCGAGCCCCCTTCCCCCTCAATCATCCATATAGGACTTCGAAGCTGAGCCGGTCGTTTCAACTCGAGGAAACAACAAGAGCTTCTTGAAGCTTCAACCACCAACCACAATACAAGGAAATACAAACAAAATAATTACAGTAACGATTATTCATCGACCTCCATTCCTGTAGCTTTGCTTCAATGCTTCAGCGTTTCTCCTCTACCTGGAACCCTCGACTCTTCACCCTCTCTACGATCCTTCTACCCAAATACCTTCAAGCAATCATGGCACAACCCCCGGCCTCCCCCCCAGAAAGGACCGATTTCTTTACTTGGGTTTCCTTGAGCGTAGCATAGAGCGAGCAGATTTGAAGAAAAAAAAAAGACTCGTCTGTACCGCCGCAAGGTCTGAATATTGGATGGGTAGATAGAGCTCAGTCGTGTCGCCGGTCGCGCTGTATGATCCTGTCGATACTAGCATCGCAAAATCCCCCAGAGCTAGGCTAAAAAGGGTAATCTCACTTTCACCATACCTAACAAAAATCTTCCAACCCCCCCCCCCCAGCAAAAACTCTGCCCGCCACTTAAGGCAGGCAGGGAATACCCGGTATGTTAGATATTTTTATGGTGCTACTTACGACGGATGGAACCTTCAACCGACCAGGCCAGGAATGTATCAACACTACTAGAGAAATTACGAGTACGTATGAAATGAGGAATTTCAATCGCAGGATTCAGTAATCAGATTTACCAATACATTTATCGAAACCTCTACTCTATTGGAGTTGTAAGTAGCAAAAACCATCAAAACCAAGCAAGAAGTGCAATACATGATACCCATAAAAAGTGGCTGGCAGATGGCAAGAAGCTAAAACCGATGGGCTAGAATGAAACAGGTCTGGGGGTATCGTGCTTTTATGATCTAAATTGCTCGCTACAACTACGAAGCAGAAGAAGCCGCCTTAGCAGCTTTCTTCTCCGCAATCATCTTCAACTTCGCCTCTTTCTTCTGCTGACTCTTGGTAGGTTTCCCATCACCACCAGCTTCTGATGTTTCGCCTTCACCAGTGGGTTTAGCAGCAACAACGGCATTTGGATTTCCCTTCCATTCAAGCTTCTTTCTGGAAAAGAAATCGGCTACGACTTCATCTGTGACGGCTGCTCTTCGCTCCTGGAATCCTTTGGTGTACTTCTGGAGCTCAGCGATACATTTTGCTTTTAGTTCTCCAGTGAGCATTTTGCCTGATGTGTAATCCTTTCGGATTTGTTCCAGCTCGTCGTCGTCCTCGAGGAAAAAGGTTAGGTATTGGTAGGAAACGTCTTTCTCAGTGTCTCCTCCCTTCTCTCTTTGTTCCGCTTCGGTGACTTGTCCTCCTGAGAAGGCATGTCTGTTGATCTTATTCTTGATCTTATTTGGCTCGTCGTACATGAAAATAGCAGAGGAATCGACAGAAGCGCTCATTTTCGAACCTGGACCCTGCAATGCATCGAGGAAACGGGCGTGTATGAGGGCTGGCTTCGCGAAGTGTAGACGAGCTGCGACATCACGAGTCAATCGGAAATAGGGGTCTTGATCGATGGCGCAGGGAATCAGGCAGGGTATTTGTGTGGTTATTTTTTCGTCTTCGCCGAAGATGTGAGGGAAGGAGTTCGCGAAGGAGGTAGCACCTTGGACGGCACCAAAGTGTATTTTGCCTATACAAGAACTGGGAAAATTAGAATTTGATCTCTGGTCAATTGAGAAATGGAATACCAACCTGTCATTGAAACCAAATACCGCCCGTGCGACATTCAGAGTGATCATCTTGGACATGCGTGTGACATTCTTGTAAAATGCTCCTCCCATGTAATCATAGTCACTAAATATGAAAGTCTTCTTTGGGTCAAATCCGACAGCGATAATGTCTTTTGTGTTGGCTTCAGTGTAGCTGAGAACCTCTTCGATGGTCTTTTTCTCCGAGAAAATGAATTTCTCGTCATCCGTAAGCATAATAATCAATGGCACATCGAACACATCTTGTAACCACCTGTGAGTCACCAGTCAGTATGCGAATACCACAACCAAGATGTAATAGTCAAAACAGGTTGGCAGAGCGAGGAAACTTAGGCAATTATGCCAAAACATACTTAGTAAACTCAAAAGGAATGGTATGTCCAATATGCATACTATCACTACTCGGTCCACGGCCAGTGTACAAGTAGAAGGGCTCTCCTCTCTCATGGCGATCCAGGATTAGATTCAAATCACGATGACTGAAGACAATCCCTCTTCGCATAAACCGATGTGGTTTATGCCCCGTAACCTTTTGGAATCTTGCCAAATCCTCTTCCAAAATCTTCTTGGTGCCAAATTCGTCAATGAGTGACAAGTAGTTGATTGCCTTTGCGACTCCATCTGCCCCAATTTCTCCGGCTACATTCCAAGGATCAACAGTTTGTTTTGATGTTGTACTAACGGGGGCATCTGCCGCCAAAGCAGCGGTAACCGTGGGTTCTGGGTCGGCCATTGCGGAGTGGTTGGTGTTATTGAAGTGGTTCGATTGTTTGGACTCGGGAGGTTGGAGGGGTAAATGGCTTTGGTGTTCTTGAGGTGGGACGGATTGGCAGTCAACAGCCAAATCCGTCAGCGGTGAGTAAAATACACGTGATCAACCTCCAAAGCTTCACCTGCAAGTTGCCACTAAGACGCTGGGTTGGTTAGAGAATAAAAGGCTTCAAGTAGGGATACTTACCTATTATGAACAAACTCAACGCGACCAATTTATACCCAAATCTTCTGCAATAAATTCACGAGAAAAAGGACCAAAAATCTCTCCCCGATTAGTACACATTTCCCCAGATTCCAGTTCAGGTGCAGGGGTAGGTCGGAGCCGAACAAATAAACTTCGATCTCCTTCTGAACTCATGCGATGCTGCATCATATCATTCCTTTCCCCTCCCATCTCCTCCTTTAAAGCGCAATCCCCTCAACTCCAACCCATCCACCAATTACTACAGATGAATTCAACATCGTCATAATGGTTAAATCCTACACCAAATCCTACGACTACTCCTACGCCTTCCCTACCGTCTGCCTGGCCTACTTCCTCCGCTACCCAAACCCCTACAGCACACACGTGCTCTCCTCCGATGTCATCTCCCGCACTATCGACGAGGCAGGTCGTCTGCAGACGACACGAATCCACCGGAAATCATCACGATTGCCCTCTGCCGTGCTGAAACTGCTTCCGCAGAGCGTGCTTGGCAATGTCAGTGGTGGAAAATCCGAGAGCTACATTCTAGAGACCAGCACTGTCGATGTGAAGGAGGGATGGATGATGACGGAGAGCAAGAACCTCGATTGGACGGGCATATTGAGTGTGATTGAGAAGCAGGAGTATCAGCGACAGGTTCCGAATGGCGAGGGGGATATTTTCAGCGCGACGTCAGGCACAACCGGGGTTAAGACGACGGTTTTGTTTCGCAGCAGGTTGGGGGACCGATTGAGAGCTAGGGCTACGAGGATGGGGGAAGCTGCTGCTGTGGAGAATGACGAGGAGCCCAAGAAGAGCTTCTTAGCTTCTTGGAGCAAATCCGGAATCCAGCGCAGTATCGAGGCGATTGCGAGTAGAAAAACCGAAAACCAAATGGGGCACGCCAAGGAGGGAATGAATGTAGTTCTCGAGAGACTTCGACATGGTGGTCTGGTCGCTGTGCTGGATGGAATGAGGAAGGACCGGGAATCGATGTACAATGCGACGGAAGGTGCTTATAAGCAGTGATGGAAAAGTAACAAGATAAGGCTAAGGCTGGCTTGAGAGCTTGATATGTGCTATTACAATTGGGAATTAGGGGATTTGTTACGGGGATGAGCACATTCGTTGGCCACTGGGTCTTTTGTACAAACAAATGCTTTGGAGCGAGGAGTTCGGGAATTGCTTTTTGGGCGTTGATTCATTAGTCCTCTCCAATTCAGAATGTAAATGTGTAACACCAAATATTATTATTCCTGTAACTCTTTATAATTTGTCGACGAGCTTAATCAAGTATAGGATGGTCTTTAGAGTAGTGCGCTGGCGATTTCAGAGTCCTCTAATAATCTTGAGCATTGTGCTAGGATTTGACAGGCTTCTCTTTTTTGGGCGGGGTGGGGAGATTGAAGCAAGTCTTTTCCTGGTCGAGGGTTTTGAGTGTAATCCAAGTCTTTTCTTCAGGGTCAGGTGTAGGTGTCAAAAGTCCAAAGGAACAGGAAACGAGATACAGGAAACCTCATATTGGCAGGTGCCATCGGAATGCTAAATTTCAAGCAAACTCAAAGGTCACTCCTTCCCTGAAATTAATCACCTGGTCCGGGTATTGGAGTTTTCCTCTCAAGGTCACAACTTCCTCCATGCCTCCTCGACCTCGACTCGCTCTGGACCACCACACAGAGATAGTTTGCTCCTTCTCTCTAAACGAATCCCGGACTGGGACTTCATTTCGAGTCTCGACCATGACACGGGGAAGGATATCGATAGCTTCTTCCTGCCTTGACCATGCCCTCGTGCTTGTTTAAACCATTAAAGTTCCCCTGCAATCTTTCTGTCAGTAAGCAAATCGACTGAAAATCTTCAACTGCCAAAGTAAGGACCTCCTAGTGATGGATTATTCGTTGGGGAAATGCTAGATCGTGGTCACTTTCCACTTGCCTCCAAGCTCCGAAGTTTTGAAAACCTCAAACTATAGGCTTGGTCTCCATTGGCTCATTCAAGTTGTTTGATAAGTTGGAAAATTGTCAACTCCGGGTAAAATACTTCGAAGTAGTGCAAGCTCACAGGAGATTTCAATCCCATATTGGCAAGTGCCACTCAGTTGTGATTGGTTTGCGACTCAAGGCCGCACCTTCCCCTCAAATTGTGAGTGTGGCTCTAGGTCGTGAGGGTCTCTTCTCAAGGTCGCTCCTTCCTTGAATTCATAACATCTTAACCTATCTAGACTTGGTCTCGGCCACCACAGAAAAGAAATTCCCTCCTTACCACCTGAACTCTTCGGTTACAACTTCCGTCCCCGCTTCAATTGAGACATTTGATTGAAATGGGGGAGGAGGCCGCTCATTCCTTCGTGCCTTCACGACACCTCAAGTTTGGACCTTCTCGTACCCTTGGAGTCTTGCGAGTCTCCTATCAACATGAAAATTTCCAACTATTGGAAGCGCTCCAGCAGTTGTTTGGGGAAATGAGAGGGAAAGAGTGCTGTTAGGTTTTGTTGATAGGTACGGTGATATCTGTACAAGAAAGCCTGTTGTTATTTCTGCAGGCAGCAAGGCAGAATAGGATTGATGGGTTATATAATTAGGAGTTTATCTTTGGAGAAATAAATCAAGGAAATTAAGTCGTTCATTCTTGCTTCTTGGAAATATATCATTGTGAGAAGTGCTGCATTACAACAGGTTCTACCTCTAAGTGAAAACTTCTAACTGCTAGGACGATCTACTTGCTTACGAACCATTATAGTCACCATCCAAGTGATGAGGTAAAACACTTGAACACTTGATATCAGGTGTGGTGGATTCCATAAGGTTTAGAGTGCAACCATTTATTTGGTGAGCTGCGAGGTAGATTCACAAACCAACTTCAGTACTGAAATGCCTTTCTTTATCCCAACAAAACCCATATATTGACTTCTGCTCCCAAAAAGTGGATTAGGAAGGACCTTGGAAGAAGAGTTCGAGATGACAACCTATCTCTCGTGGTGTCATGCTAGCCTGAGGTCACAATTCATAGTCAAAGGAAGGAGCAACCACATGTCTCACCCCTGTTAACTAAGGGTCGAGTTCAAATTCGTTCCTTCCCACTCAAAATGGGCCCGAACCTTCAAATAACCACGAACGAGGACGAGGAAAGTCGACTAACCTTCATTTTCAAAAAATGACAAACTTTGAGCAGCGTAGAAAAATAACAACAGCTTTACCTCTTTCTTGACGCAAGAGGCGACCAAGGGTTGAACACTAGACAACTGACAACTCGTTTCATTCTTTCTCGTCTATATTGTCGTAAGACCTTTTTGCCAACCAAGAGAAGCTCACCTTGCGCTGCAAGCTCCACTCTGCCCTCTTGTCGGTCGCAATGCTCTAAAGTCTTGGCACCAAAAAAGCCCAATCACCTCAAAGGACATCCTCTACTCAAGTACCCAAATACGAAAAGTGTTTCCAATTCATTTGTCCAATCATACTTGCCTATTATGAAACCAACCCTGGCCAGCTTGGCGGAGTGGGAACTTGGAGGTTGTTTTACACCTAAAGGTGCTGTGCATTCATATTTAAGCGGACAACTAGCGCAGAATGAACCAGACTCAAATTGATAAAAGTTCCAGTTCGACGGCTGGAGGGCTATTTCGTCTCGAGTCCCCAACCTTCGGGTTGGGTTGGTCTTTTGCTATTTTTTTGTATTGATTTTTTTTGGATTGTGTACAAGACCCTTTTTAACTGAGCGCCTTTGAGCTTTTGATATTCACTCACGAAGGGGGGACTTCTTAAAGCCTTGTCGCCCTTCCTGGCTTACATGAACTCACTCCTGCGAGTCTTGGAGACGACCTGATGACGCCCTCACCAGTCATTTTCGTCACCCCAAATACGAAATTTCGAAAACTCAATGAGGCATTTCAAGGAATGAATGCTTAATTTTGCTCTTTCGTTGCACATGCGTAGATCGCCGAGTTGCCAAACTAGGAGCCATGGTTAAGAATCCGAAACGCGCTAGGTAAGTGAATAAGATATATTTTCATATACTTGTCACCTTTTGACCCTTTCACTTCAGTATATCGACCATATATTCCTTTGATAGATATCGAGGCTCGACTTCAACTCAATTATATGATCTTGAGATGCCACAATTTACAGGCTTGTAACCGCCGTACCTAAATACCAAATCGTCACTTCTACCGAGTAATTTCAAGTAGCACCGAGGCCGGGGTGCCAGGTTGTCTTTGCACGCTACAGAGAAATCTACTATACCCAGTAGTTGATTGTTAATGTTGTCAGTGGGTCGCGTACTACCCGGGATACTGAAAGTTGTCCCTTGTGTCTAGCTTTACGAACAAATAATCTTGCATCATAAATCTTATATATTTAACTACCATCTCTTCTTTCCTCATCCGACCAAAACCGATCTACACGATGGACCACTGCCACCACACAGGGCACCCCTTCTACAGGCCCCGAGGGCCCTATTCTGCCTACAACAGCCCAGAAACCAACACAGTGGATGCAACAGCCAACATTTCCACTTTTCTTTGCGCCTTTCTTATCTTTCAGGAGATCTTCGCCATATATTACTACAACTACAAAAATGCGCCACTTCTAGCAAAAGATGCTCCTTGGTTCTAGCTGATTTTCGCTATACCACCTTGTTTTATGATCTACTTCTCCGTGTATTCCGGGGATTTCATAGAACTGTCTAGGAGCAACAGGTCTTTTATACTTCGACTTTATGTCTTTTTTGGCTTTGGGTGCTCTTGAATCTGATCTTAAGGAGGGAAGGAGGGGCGAAGTAGGGAAGGAGTAATTCGGAAGTGAGGAGAATGGTGCGGTACGCTTTGCCATCTACTTTTCTCATAGCTTTAAATCTGGGATTGATTTTCAGAGAGGATACCAAAAAATTACGTCTGGCGGGCGGGCCTAAAGTTTTACCGCTCAGATATTCTTTTGGGGGCTTTTGGGGGCAATTATTGCATCGCTTTTGGGCTTGTGGGCGTGTGAGAGTGGTTTTGTTTACTTCTTGATTATTTTAGAAGTAAATTAATTAAATAAAAAGAAGAAACTCTCTCGTCGTCGTATCACAGTACCAATTTCACTCGGCAGGTCTTACCACAGTACCAACCTGAATCAAATTGCTTTGATTCGAAATTCCATTTGCTTATTTGAATGTACGGGAATATACATAGCACATACCCCCTTGTCTGTGGGATTTTGTGGGTTCTACCAATCAGATAGCTTCTTCCAATAAATGAATGAAGTGGAGACAAGGCAAGGAAATTATACTTCGAGGCGTGTTGCTATTCATTTGGTGTTGAGGTTCCGAAGTCCAAACTCATTTTTAATCTCTTACTTTTAAAACATCTCATAGTACAGATAGTCACTTCACTTCACTTCGGAGACCCACAGTTGTTTTACCACAGGCGAGCCCAAAACTGAACAGGTGCTCAAATTATGCTCTGCTCGATGCATATTCAGCAAAGGATGTTACCCTTCTTCGAGTTCGTCGATTCGTTTCTCGCCCTTGTACTTGTTCATCGTACCGGGATCCTCATCAGGCTGGACCTCCATCTGAAGAAGAAAAAATCAATTCTTTACAGTTGAGCTCTCTAGGATAACAAAGTACTTTTGGCTTGAAATAGCTACCGAAAGCAATAAAATAAAGTGTGAGTCAAAGGGGCGGGGCATTATCCTCATAAAGCTGACGAAGTACATCATGATTGCTTTTTCTTACAACGGGGTTGCAGGAGAGGTGTTCTGGGGAAGCTTGGCATATGCATGAAGCTCAGTTGATTGAAAAGGATTAGCCTTCAATCCATCAAATGAATGCAGACGAATTTCTACTTGTATCATTGGATGTTATTCTGCAGCTGTTTCCATGTTAAGTACAACAAGTGTTGTGATAAAATTCGCCATGCTTAAGCGAAAAAGTTTCATTACCTAAGAAACCCAGCCACCAGACTGGTCTTCCCCTCACAAGCCCAGATTGAAGAGCCACCCGCTTTTTATCCCTCATCAACAGGACAAGATTGCAAAACCTCACTTCCTTTCCCTTGCTAGTCCTGCCAGGCAAGAACTCGTTCTTCGCGTCGGAGGTGTGTCAATATTAACATTGATATGGTCTTCGTCCTCGTCTTCCGAGTCGGGTATTATCCGAGGAGGAAGTTTCTTGATTTTCAATCGCTCCGTGGTGGAAAGGCTACATCAATAACAGATGGTGCTGTTTTCACGGAATTCAGCGGGGTCAGTGGAGGAGGCATCTTTGGCCTGGGGGATCTTAAAAAACATCGTCGCTGTCAGTCTCCTCCTGGGAATCTTTCACTATTTTACAACTTCGCCTTATCGTTTGTGAAGAAGTCCATTGATAACGCAGTATTCGTGTTGGAACTTTTGGTTGGCGTCTCCTCAGGAAGGTCGTCAAGTCTGAGCTCATGGAAATGTGCCTTGCTCCTCCCTCCTCTGATCCGTTATCCACAGCGTCAGATCTATCAATGGAAACCACGGTACCATCAGAGGTCGTTCCAGCTAACTGCTCTGATTGTTCTGACTCCACCCTACCATCATCCTCACTCCCCGAAGAAATTGACACCACATCGTCTTCGTCATTATCATTCATGTCTGGAGTTTCTGACCTAACCACCCATCCACCATCGGAATCGTAGTCTTCGTCTTAGTCATGATTCCGCTCATCGCAAGGACCAAGATTCTGACCAACGCGATTGTCAATTGTGTATAGTGCCCTACTTGTGCACTCTTTTCTCGGGTGCAGCACCTGCCACTCTCGATATCGCTTTTCAATCCACTCAAGGAACCATTGATTATATCCATTAAATCAGAGATAGAATGTCTATCTCGAGGGGGGGATTTTGCGCATTCCGTGACCTTTATACTGCCCATACCACATGGTCAAGGATATCGGGTTGCGTGCCGTGGAGAAGTACCCTCGGTACACTCTTTTGAATCGTTTATATTGCATTGATCAATCAGTACGCACAAAATTAGATTTTGTGGAACAAAAAACCATACATTTTCAGTTGGATTGGGAAGCTGTTCCCAATATCCCTTTAGTAAACCTTGACAATACCCATCCCCCAGCTCGTTAATTCGCTTTTTGTTCTCGAATTTTCTGTACCACATTATCGTCGTTCCAGGCTCCTCGTTAGAACCCACCTCATGATGTGCCATTTCGAGTGATTGCTTCCCTAGTTCGCAATTCGTATAATATAGTAGGACCTGAGGGCAGTAGCGAAGTTCGCGATTCGTGATTCGTGATGATGGCTCGCTTGTATGTTGGTGTTGTTTCTTTTACAATACAATTGAAGGACAACAAGGTGTTTTAAGGAGTTAGAAGAGGTTAGAAGGCTTGGGGAAATTAAATGGCTGGCAAATGGAAAATAGGGCTTAGGGTTAAGACAAAGTGGTTCATATAGATTCTGCCGGCAGAAAATAAAGAGGTTAGGGGGATGGATCACGTTTACTGTTTGTTTTCGTCGCATTCTTTTCTCATAGTTTGGTATTAGTTTTAAATATGTAGAAGCATTTATTTTTCTGTTATTTTATTGATTTAGCCGTGCTCTTGTTGTTGGCCTAATTCTATACACTATCTTGAGTAGAGTGTATTTCCAGGGTCATGCTTTTAAATCCACGGATTTTGGTACAGGTGTGTGCCAGCACCTCACAACTTCTTGAGCACTCAAATAAAATCGCAAAATGAAACATGAATTGGAGGAGGCCTATTGACTACTAGTTAATAACTATATGAAGGCTTACGGTTTATCTGGTTGTAGTTGTGGTTTTATTGAGGTTTTGCGACGGCATCTCTTATACGCCGATTCTTCGCTACAGGAAGAGATTGCTTACGACTAATAAATGCATACGGGCGCAATCACACGATTTCTCTTTATAACATAACTCCACCCCCGGGAATCACAAACACAGTCTCAATAGATGGAATTTTAGCCTGAATGGAGTATTCTCTTCTCTACGACAGCTAGATAACGCGATGATTACCTGGCGTTGTAAAGGATTTGGCAAGCAAAAGCAGGTTTCAATTGGGTAACCAGGGTTCTCATCGCTCTGATAGAGCGGTGACCTAAAACGGTAGGAAGTATTATATGGCTCAATTGTTATAATAACTTACCCTAGTGATTGTTCCGCGTTGCGAAATTGCTTTTTCTTGTTTTGGCTTATGTTAAGATGGGAATATTATCGTGTGAAACCCCAGGTAGTGGGATTTTTCATTCTCATAAAGCCATGTTTGCTTTTTCCCGAAAGAGGCACCCGAAGGTTGAACACCTCGCTAATTCGAAAGGACTGGAATATAATCTGATACTCAAAACAGCGTGACTTGCTTCGAATTAGTACTCTTTGGGGTCGTTCTACAGCTAGGATCAACCACGCTCGAAGAATTTGATGTAATTGTACTTTCATGTACAAGTTATTCGTAGCCAACCTTGATTAAGCGAGAAGACGTTTTGTAACCGAAGAGAGCGAGCCGGGGCGTCCGCGAATTAATTTTATAAATGCTACTTTTCAGCACAAGAACACTTACTTATTGCTCGTTCATTTGCTGTGTGAATTAAATTATGAAAAATCACAGCACAACTTTATGTCTTATGGTCACCTTAAACTGACTACGTACAGTACTGTAATGAAAGGTTCACAGCCTTTCTATGCTTTTGCACTTCACATCGCAAGTATAAATAGATTCTCAATTGGAATTAATTGTGTCTGAGTTTCCCGACTAGTGATTGTAGAAGTCTCACCCAGCACTCAAAAGTTGGGTCCAGAACGGAGGATTAACGGGAACTCAACGAGTGGATACCATGAACGAACAAGAATCACCTGCCTGTGAGCATCAATAAAGCCAAATATTTATTCACTCTGGTAGGAAATATGTACAATTGAATCTCCGAAGCCTCTCTGATCCTCCTTGCATAGCTGGCTGACAGCTCACAGAAGCTTCAACTTCTAATTTAATTTACAAGCACTGCGAATAGTATTCGCTTGATACTGTACAAGTCGACCCTTCAACACAAGTACCCGAGCCAGTCCATCCAATACCACCACACTACTCAAACGTCAGCGCCCATATCACCCATCTCATTCAACAAGAACAACATACCTGACTATATTTGGTCAAAGTCCCAGCAGGAACAGGCTCAGGTGCCGGATCTGGTGCCGTACTTGGTTCAGAAGCAACAGTACTAGTAGCGGCCCCAACCTTCGTCGTCAAAGTCGTAGCGACAACACCCCCGGGCCCGGCAACAGAAGTAGTCAAGCTCCCACTTTCAATATAAACACCCGAGAAGTAGAAATCCTCATTCGCATCTGAACGTCCGGAAACGGGGAGTTCGAGGACACCAAGATGCCAATCAGCACCGTTGGAGGAGGTGGAAGCTGAGACTGGTCCGGCAGTTTTGACGAGGGGGTCGGAACCGGTTGAGTGGTGGAAAGTTACTGTATTGGCTGAGAAATCCTGTTTTTGAAAAGCAGGAATTAGTTTATTGTAACAGAAATGAGGGAAGGGGAAGGAGAAGGAGAAGGAGAAGACGTACAATCTCATAGGCAACATTATGCCAAACATCCGCAGCCCACTCAACACTCCACTTGCTGCTCCCTCCGACAAACCACTGCAACCTGGTATCACTATTTCCACTCGCGCCCGAGATCCAACCACTCTTCAACTCGGTAAAATGGCTTTCAAAGAAAGCAATCTGATGTTCTCGATAAATGGATGGTGCATTCGTTCCACTCCTCTTAATTGAGAAATGATAGAAAACTTTGCCCGAATTGATAGCTGCTTTGGTTTGGGGGATGAGTTCTGTACGTCGCATGGTCTGACCGTTCCAATAGGCTGTACTGTCCAGTGTAATTTTTGCGCCTTGGTTGGATCCTGAGTCGGCGGGATTTTTGTAGCTGGACGAGAGGCTCACGTATTTGTCTACGGTGCCGGACCCGTGCTAGACCTGTTAGAGTGGGAAGAGAGGAATTTGTTGGGGTGGGATAAACGAACGATGTAGTATTGATATGGTCCAACTTGGTTACTCCAAGACCAGGTATTCAAGTCTGCAGCGGAAGTAAATTCATTGAACCTCCCATCCCACAAGATAGCAGCTTGAGCCGCAGCTGCGAAGAGAATAGGCGAGAACCGCATATTTACAGTGTAATCAATAAAACAATCTCTAATACAAGAATATCAAATACGGATTGGAAAGAACCAAGCCCAAAGGCCTTCAGAAAGGGGAGGCGTCCCTTTATTTGAAGATTTTCAAAAATAAAATACGTCCCTCCGCCACCCCGGTGTATGTTGCAATCAAGGTCATATGCCCATCGCAAAGCTGGGTACCCAGGCACCACGGTCCGTAACCAGTGGAGGATAGGGACATTTAAATCCACTATACGGAAAGGAGAAATATGTGGTCGTCTAAGAAGAAAATATTCTTTAGCCGAGAAGAGGCTCAATCTTGAAATGTGCGGAGGATATATTCCGCAATGGGACAGGGGTTGTAGGGACAAGTGCCGGCAATAAGAATGATGAAATGAGAGACAAGTTGAACAGAAGAAGAAAAAAGAAGCATGTAGAAAACAAGGAGAAAGAGATCGCAAGTTCTCTTCCTCGTCGAAAGCTAACTTCGGAAAATTATTTAAGACGAGGAAGTTCACCTCTTTCCCCTCGACACTTGGCCACGGGCCGTCCATCCTTGATCACCAGTACTTACCGGATCTGCCTGATAGCAAGGAGAACCCAAGTAACGACACCGGCAAAAATCCAGACCAACTGTGATCTGCCAGCTGACGAGCTGCAAAGAAGGAGACGAAGTCGCGCCATCTTCGCATCTGGTTCCGAGAATATGTGGGGTTAACCTCCACGTGACCATACAAGCATTTCTATCATTGCACAATTCATCACAAGCACATTTGAATGAGAAAACACAAAGATTTCATATCTAATCTATTAACTTCATCGCAAACTTTTCCCCTAACTAGAATAGCAGAATCTATCACCTAAACGGATGAAGAAACCTAAGCCATCCATCCCTAGAAAAAAAGCCTCCCAAACCATCCAACCAATCTACGCCACCGATGCCTCTCCCCAAGAAGAGAGAGAGAGCACATAATCCCCCAAAACGCATTCCCGATGCAAGTTCAGTCTGTGTCTGTATTGGTTGGTCCCCTAAAACGCCATCGCTTGCCCTGTGCCCTGCAACGAGGGTAGCATAAAAAAGTTCAAAGCCGGCAAAGCAAAAGAAAAGAAGTGTGAAGTAGAGACGCAGAAACCCAGCGCTCCCAAATGCAGAAAGATAGCTTGTGGGATGTGTCGATGAATGAGAATTAGAAGGTAGGTAGGTTTGCATGATGCCTTGAAGCAAATAGAAATCTAGACTCGAGACTGTTTTTCGTGAATCTTCGTGTTCGCATTCATGACGAGGGTGAGACTCGCCGAGAAATCATTGCGTATTGGTATTAGGAGAAATTGCGACGAACATGCCCATATAAGTAGGGAATGAGGTGTCGATGGCAGGCGGAAATTTTGTCGCTGCTCGTCCCAGGTAAGGAACAAGCCAAGGCTTACCACCAGCCAATAAACAAGGAAATAAATATTTACAAGAAGACTCCATCAAGGCTGATGTGTGATGATTGTGTTGACGAGATCATCCATCGAGGGAGCAGATGCCTTTAAGATTCGGCTAGACCAGCAATACTCGAATCATGTATTATGCCAGTGCCGAGAGCTCGAGAGAAGATGGGGTAGTCGTATATTGCCACTAACAATTATTGTACTGCGCCGAGGGCGGAAATGATCGCAAAAAAAACCCCCGCAAAATCATGGTATTTAACAAGTAAGAATTGAAGAGTGGTAATAGCAGAATGTCGTCGCAAATCGCCGCTACCTAACGGTGTACAGGAAATGGATTGCGTGCTTGAGAGGCATCGCAGGAATGAGAGAGATGGTGATGTGGTTGAGAGTTGTCACCAACAGGAGGAAGAGTGTTTGGGTGTCCTTGAACGTATTGGTTCATTACCCGAGGATCACGCATTCCATTTTGGAAGTGTGGTTGCGCCATTGGCACGCTCTGGTGACGAACATGGCGAATGGGAGTGTGCGTAAACATCTCAGGTTGTTGGGAGCTATGCCTCGAGTAACCATATTGTTGCTGCTGCTGGGCCTGTTGCTGAGCTTGGTGATGTTGTTGGGCTTGGTGTTGTTGCTGAGCCTGCTGTTGGGCCTGTTGTTGGGCCTGTTGTTGGGCCTGTTGTTGGGCCTGTTGTTGGGCCTGCTGTTGGGCTTGTTGCGCGGCGGCCTGCTCATATGGATTGTGTCTGTATTGTTCACCGGCATGTTGGACGTTTGGAGAGAACGAAGACGGGAACGAAGAACCTCGCATCAGGCCAATATCAGACCGAGATCGACTATGGCTGCGATGGGCAGAACCTTGTGCTTGTTCGTTTTCTAGACGGTGTGCCATAGACTGGTGGCTTCCATATCTTTGAGGAGTTGGGGCAGGGAGAGGGGCCTGATAGACATGTTGCTCGGGGATGTGACTGTGCGTATATGCTGCCTCGTTCATCTGTTGATGCTCATCGATTCCATGGAAGACAGGTCGGTGAGCAAGACGCATGGATCGTTGTGGACCAAATTGATTGATTGGTGACGCATTTTCCATCTCGTTTGCACGGCGACGCTTTTGAATTGGGCTATTTTCTATTCCTCCCATTCCTGCCCAAATTGATGGGTTACTTGTACGGCGTGATGCAGGTGAGTAACTGTAGTCCGACTTTGCAGAAACACCAAGAGATTGTGAACGCTTGTGGCCGTTGGTTGCTCTCTTTGCATAGCCCTTTGGTGATTTTGGCTCATCCGTTGTATCGATAATGATATTTGGCAAAATTTCGATGTCTGGAAAACAGGTCAAGGCGTCATTCAAGATGTCCGTATGGAGGCGGTTGAAAATTTCAAGAATTCCATGTGTGTTGTAACCTTTTCCACACTTTTCAAGAAGCCAGTTTGGAACCGCAGTAGGTGGAACAGGGTGACCACTACCAGGCGCGTCTCCCTCGCCATCACTGTCTTCGAAACCTGCGGTGCTCGCACTTCGCTTCCTCTTTCCACTGCTCAGATTATCTAAGCGCATTTGTTCTCGCTTTCTCACGGCCAATCCCCAGTTTTGAACTGTACCAGGCTGCTCATTCTTAAGATTTGTCATAGACCAGTCATGAACCCGACGAATCTGCTGTTGGACTAAATCGCATTGCAATTTGGCGTATTCCTTTGGATTGCGATACCGAGAGCGTTGATAATGTTTTCGGCAGTAGTGTACCCAGACGTGTTGAGGAATGAGACGAGTACACATCTTGTTGCGACCAAAAATGTGTGAGATGGCCTTTCGAAGTTGGGATCCAGTGTCGCAGTTGGGGATGTACATGCATACGACACCTTTTGCCTCTATGTCGGGCCTCATAGGATGCATAGGGGGCGTCCCAGGAGCGGTCTGGGGCTGAGGACTATGGGGAGACGCATGCTCGGGGTGGTAAGAGGACGGAGTTGTATGCTCAGAATGCTGACTGGCTTGTTCACTTCTGAAGTCGCTCATGATTGCTTGAATGTTGGGCGCCGAAGCACTTCGTTTGTGAGAGCGGCTATGGACGAGAGATTGGTAATGTGTATCTAGCGGTGCGCTGAGGTATTGGCTATTTCTGAAACAAATATTAGCGCGTCTGCGCTTTGTTTTTAAGGTAGAGACGAGGAGAGAAAAGTCAAAATCGAGATTTTATAGACAAGACTCTAATGTGAATCATCGAGAAGCACGTGAATCATCTACCCCTCACTTGAGAGCATATCATTCAAAATTCACTAAAGAGTTGAGACGTAAAATCGAGTAAGCAAGAATAAGCGTGTCCAGCTATATCCCTTGAAGATCATATCTGGAGGTTCAGACCTTTCGTCACGAGAAACAGCTTACGCTGCGAACAAATCGAGTAAGCCACCCAGATAAGCCTCTCTAGTAAGCTCTTGAATGTGAAGTTGGCAAAGGCAAATAAGCTCGAGGCATAACCAAGTCGCCAATCTGGGAGAGAAGCTTACACAGTTTTGCGCAATTATGATGTGGTGGAGGATGTCAAGCGTGGAGTATGGTGTTGGATTGGATGAGTACAGTATCGAGTTCAAAGAAGAAGTAGAAGCAGTGTAAAATCTCTTTGCTAGTGGGATATAATGAGGGGAAGGTCGAGCCGAAATTTGGCCAGGCCAAATCAGGCACACGTGTAGCTTAGCTTCACTGACAGCTTGACAAGAAACAAATTTTTACACCCAATCAGGCTGGTAGATGCACTTGAAGAAAAAAAGTATTTCCCAACTCGATGAGGCCAGGTTTCATTACGATATCAAGTACAACTACACAGTAGTGCATACCGATATTGAGTTGAAATGCTTCTTATTTACTTCGATTGTGAAAGAGATGACTTCATGTGCGATGCCAAAAGAGGAGCGAGATGCAGCTCCATGTCGCAGGGGAGTCTTTTCAAGCGTCTTATCAGGGGAGCAACGAAAGTCCCCTATTCACCCCTCGGTTAATGCTTGGCAAATTCTCTCAGATCATCAACGTGGTCTTGCTTCAAACGAGGCCATTTTGATGGTTAGAAGAACCTACGTTAGAAGACATGCAGACAAGCAGAGCTAGGTGTTGCGGTTCGTAAAAGTTTTACCCAGTATGAAAAGGGCAAAATTTTCCGTTCCTGTCCAGATGCTCGCGCGGTTTCTCTGATTCGGCGAAATGGATTTCTGAGAAGAAAATAATCCTGCCAGATACATCCATATCACCGAATCACTTTGTACTACATGCTTAGAACGATCGCTTTCGAACGCTGCGACATCCCCTACAGAAGGTTCGGGCTGTCCAAGAATGATTCCGAGCTGCCTCGCAAATCACCAGCAACCCTCTCTTCTATAGGAGACCACAGCATTTACTTCCAGCTTCGATTCAAAATTTTGTAGAGAGTTGATCCCGACTAGCACCCTCTTGTTTGCTAAATGCGGTGCATAGGAGGCTTCGCATAATGTTTCTCGTCCTTTTGAAGGATTTCGAAAGAGCGGACGACATGGTTGCGTAGTCTCGCAAGTAAGCTTTGAGAACCGCGCCACTAGAGGCTATTTATGATATTCTCTGACATTGCAGTTTTGGCCAAGGGGACAATAAACATGTTATGTGCGCGTGTAGTACAGTGCTTGATTGGACAAAGACAGCAATATATAGAAGGAGTTACTTACAGCTGTTGAGGTGTCACTGATTGAGAAGTCTCATGGGCGGTAGTGTCTAATCGTAGGCTCGGAACAGAGGCTCTCTTAATGAGGATTGCGTCGCTCGGCGACGAAGGTCGTGGATGATTGAGGGCGGCTTTGTTTGGCTCTTGTGTTGGCTGATCCGGAGAGAGTCGGTTCTCTGCAATGGGGGCGAGTAGCTCACAAACTTCTTCCGTTGCTGTCTCTTTCGGTCGCGACTCGATAACTGTTGCATCCGAAGATTTCGCTACAGATGGACTCGCCAATTCCATAATCGTTGATTTTGGCGACATGAGTTCGCCGGTAATCGTATTCAGGGTGTGAGAGCCACTAACTGTGGACATTGAAGAAAACCTCGAGTGTGTGGTAGACTGTATCGAAGAGGCGAATGATGAGAGACTGCTTCGACTATCAGAAAGTTTGTGCCGAGGCGAACTCGGCGTATCAATTTGTCGATCATCGAAATAGTTTTCTTGTTGTGGCTGGCAGGACGGTGATATTGGTGTTTTTGTTGTTATCGGTAGTGAGTATCCTCCTGCGTCCCACGGCGTTCGACTTCGCCCTTGTATCCTTAAATTCTCCAATCTCTTCTGCTCTACAGCAAGAGAACCTGCGTTCAACAATGATGTCACGTCCATGGCGATGACTGTCTTGATGGCAATCTCCCAAAGCCGTCCCTGATGTTCGTAACCTCCGAAGTTTGTTGAGGGTATCGAGTCCAACTTTCATGAAGTATATCTTCCTCGTGAGTACAGTCCAAAGTAACCAGCTCCAGATCTAAAATTGTTGCAAGTTGGAGGTCGTCTGAATTAGATATGGCTTCCAGAACCCAGCACTGGTCGTCCGGTTCTAAAAGAAAGAAAAAATATCGACGATATAACGGCAATCTATATGATCGAAGTGTCTTGTTTCAGATCTGTCGATGATCCGGAGTCTTGATTTGAAAAGACAAGTTGCTCGGTTCAAATAAACCTCGGTGCTGTAGCTTTGACGTCTAATTGGCCTTCGAGTCTCTAAATGTCTTGCGAGTAGTGGAGTTTGGAAGGCTGGAGGTGGGGTGGGATCGAAGTCCGGGAATGCTTTGACCTGATCGGAAACGGTCGAAACAGGATGGTAAAGCTAGATGTATCGCGACTCTCGTCTTAAACATCCGACATATCAAGTCAACGAGCGGATCCGTAAAAGGCCGAGGACAATTAGTTGGGGGGCTTTTGTCTTCTTCTCTTCGAAACGTTGAGGCTTTGAAGCATTGACTGCGGCCGGTTTGCTTGCCTGGATATATCAGGCGGAAACAATGTTATTGGATGAAGAGACTTCAGCAGACTTCAGCTAGATTGTTTACGCACTTTATCATGAACGCCTGCGTAAATCTGGGTCAAGGAATTCCGCATGTAGAACCTTCTTGCTCCGATTTGACGAATGAAGGGCGAGGATCCAGCATTAATCCACATACGGAAACCACTTGGAAAAGATAGGACGAAAACTACCAGTAGGACCATTCAGACTACTTCTGGGGCCGGGCAAGGCTGCTTGAGGGCTTGCATGGAGGGTTGGTTGGCCACGTTTGGCTGACGGTTAGAGGAATATCAAAAACAGTCGAGAAGCCAACGGAGCGGCGACCGACATGAACACTACAGATGCCAAAATGAGGGAGGGAGAAGAAGAGGAGGCAGGTACCGGCAAGAACTACGTAAATTAACAGCAAGCGGGAAGGTTGGCTTTCTGCCTTTCTGCCACAATGGGCCATAGAGCAGGTCGGTCGAGGTTGTGGTAGGGACGGGACCGTTGTGTGTTGCGATGCATAGTGCATTGATTATGCCAGGAAGGATACTCGACCAGTGTTTGATGTTAATATTCCCCACACTGTTCGAGGGCAGGGTCCATCAGTCCATGACCCATCACGGCTGGTCCCTTTTCGGCGCCTTGTTGAAAGCTGTTGGAACACCTCCACGAACCAGATGGGTGCTTTTATCTCCGCTATACTCGGCACCACCAGACCGAAGTGGCTCTCCGGCCTCCAAGGGGGGAGGGGCGACTAGGGTCAACGCCAGCCCCCCGGCGGAGATCTCAAGCTATTTTCTCATCCGAACTGACCTTGTCGGTCTCCAGAATGATCGAGTTGGTGTAGCGGATGATCTGCACCAGGGAACTGAGTTATTATGAATCACGAATGACACTCAACAACTGGTGCTGACACTCAAGATGAGTCTAGCGAGGAAAAGGCATCTGTTGCCCCCGATGCGAGAATCGGGGAAAAGCCAAGTGCTTTGCAGGGGCATAACAAACAGAAGTTTCCTCGTTCGGACGTTCCTCATTCTCTGTTTCTTGGGACAGTGTTTGATCCCAGGACGTGGAGGATGTGGTGGCATGAGAAACGGCGGTGGATCGAACGGACTGGTGCAGCTTGAGCAGAGCAATGCTTCGGTAGTTGAGCTTTGCTGCAGGTCTCTGCATATCTGCATGGCACTGTTGGGATGCCGAAAGTACTTGCAGTGTGGTTGCTGTTGGTGTCGCTTCTATCAAGATTATATGACTGTTGTCAATACTGAGCGTGGAAAGGGGACTTTCGCCGCGTGTTCACGGCGTGTGACAGGCGTGGTGTAGCTTGTCCTGTACTTCTAGCATGTCGAGTAACTCGAGCCTACGACACGATCAGAGAGTGAGAGCATGGCCGGGCGAGGTCTGCTGGAGAACCAAACTGCTTGCACAGCTTTCTGGTGCCAGCTGCCAGCTCATCTCTGCATCCTATTCGACAACGGTGAGACTCCGCATTGTTCGTCGTTTCCTCGTTTCCTCATCTCATCGGAGCTTTCTGAGCTCATGGATGAGAAGAGACCCCGACCTTGGAGGATTCGGGAAAGGCCACAGGCGAGGGCAAAGCATGAGTCGTGACTGCGCCAGTGTTGCTTGCGTGGAATCATCAGGATGTGGCAATAATTCGAAGTGGGCAAGACACAACTCAGAATAGCATCACATCGCATCACTGGGACGACTTCCGATGTTTGGCAGCTCGCAGTGCAGCGCAGCCTCAGCTCTGGCTCTGGTCCTTTCAATCTCCCAAATGAGTCGTCTAGTGTAGCGCAAGCGCGCTTGAAGGGATTCTGGCACCCGTTCTTGGCCGAGTAGTGTTCATTTAAGAGGATCTAGCGGTGAGGTTGTTTTGGTGGTGGTGTTGAAGTTGGTAAACATCTAGACCCGCGCACTTTTTGACAGCGTCACTCTAGCACTCTAGCTCCCTCCACGGAAATTGGGGGCGGATTTCCACGGCAACTCTTCGGAAGGAAACTACCAGTTCCCAATGAGTAGCTGGTCACGTGGACATTCTCCCCTAGGTGTCCGGGTCCAGCCAAAGTTTGCAAACTTGTTTTGATATCAGCTTATTTACCACCCCAATTTGGAAGTTTCCTGGACCAGTTCTGCATCTGTCAGATGAAAGATTTCATATGGCAGCATGGTTCCCACCTGTCCCTGGAAGAGAAACTCCAAAGCGATTGGATCACCAACCCTCAAGCAGAAACCCCGTGTTTCAGCTTCTGTGGTTACCATCTTCGTCTTCTCTTTTCTCACCATTGCCACGGCACCATGACACCACCACCATAAACTTCTCTCCAATTCTGGGATGATGCACTGCCACCCAGATCTCCCATCATCAGCACCGGGTTCACCCCGTCCTCCAGACGCTTAAACGTGAGAATAACCTCCGATGAGATGTGATTTGTAGCAGGCATGGCCACACCTGTTTCAACCCATCTTCATCGCTTCCTGTGACGAGTTCAAGAAGGCGCAGGTTCATGCCTTCTGCCATCATCCCACGCATCAGCAAGCCACCAGCACGCCTCTTTTAGGGCTAGCCGTCCGCCCTTGATACTCCAGCATGAAGATCGTGCTGGGCAGAGCACAGGAAGCGGAAAAGGATCTTCGGAAAGATCACAGAGCACGCCAACACCACGCCAGCAACGCGCCAGCACAGACGACACCCTCAACACCACTGCTTAAAATGAGCAAGGCTAGCAAGAATGAGCACGTTGAATGGTCAAGCCAAAGGGCTGGTGGACACTGGCGCTGGTCTCGACATGGAACCGGCCGAACTCAGACACACGGTTGAGTGGTTGAGCACACCTTGAAGGAACCTGGACTATCAAACACTTTTACTTAGCATCTGTGTGTCTTCAAAATTTGTCGTTTTCTCGTTTTCTTCTCGCCCAAGACCTCTTCATCCGATGTTTTAGTGAAACCTTAGGTAGAGACGCCTGCAGCGGAACCTTTCCAGCCTTTATTCGCCCATCACGTGCAGCAAGAAATCTCCTAAAACCCCTCGACGCTCGAGCTAAAGATTAGTTTCGTTAGTCAGAGTACGGAGTACTCTCGGGCAGCGACATCTCTTGTGAGTCTCGCATTTGTTTACCACGAAAGTGCTCGGTGTAATATTAAAAAAACAATCCTTCATTCTCGTCGTCTCATGTGAACAGATTCTATGGTCAGACGGAACCCTTCTGTTTGTGTCTCATTTCCATGTCAAGTTTTTGTCTCCTCATTTTTATCCACTTGAAATCCATCGAGCGCGAGGACGTCCGTCGTCGCTACCGGGTTTGAACAGCTGAGTGAGTGTGGGTGCCATTCCCGAATCCCGCTTCTTGATCGGCTGGTTAACCGAGTCTCAATGTATTTGTTACAATCCTCCAGAATGGCATTTATGCTTAGATGATCTAGCCGCAGTCATACATCCGATGGGATGCTGACAGCACTTTATTTTTATTCCTGTCCTTTGCCTTCTTTTGCCTTGTTGCATTTTGTGTCCTGAGATTGTAAGCACATAGCCTCATATATTAAATGCTTGAAATGCATAGGTGAGATAAGAATTTGTGTTTGATATAACCGATACATCAAAAATAAACATCATACAGTTTCGGTAAACAAATTCATGATAGGAATTTTGGGACTCAACTTGGCTTGGAGTCCCTGGTCTGTATTGGGTTTTTATGTATTGCCTGACCCAAGCCTTCGGGTTATTTTTTGCTTCACAAGGGGTGGCGATGTATTCTCGGGGTATTTTACAAAGTATCGCCACTCCATCATCATTCTCTCCTTTTGCAATATGAAAGATTCTGTTGGTATGACTTGGTAGTCATAAAGTGTGATGCAATAAGTGGTTGTATTCCTATATCTTTATTGCATGAAGAGTAAAGGTAAAGAGGGGTCGGATCCTGTGAGCTTAAGTATGTGAGTGGCAAGCCACTCACATGAGCCAAAGCACGTGGATCAACTAGACTGTCGTACAAGGTGCTATTCACCAAGAATATGTAACGACAGATTCTTTTATCGATCGATTCGATCGAGAAAAATTACTTTTCCTAAGAATTTTCTACGTCACACAAGCACATCTTCCAGCATTTGCCACGCACCGTAGTCACCCCCATCTATCTCCGATAATATCTTTCCAGAAATAACTTATATGGTTACAACTCATGGCATTCCCAATTTTCTATCCAAGTCCCAAGTTCACACCATCCATTCCATATGTATACATACAAACATAGCCTTCTCCCAACAGGTTACTCTCTTCTACTCGCCGCCGTTATCATTTTTACGAAACGCTTTGTTTCTTATATTTGTTTTATACGATGACCTACCTACTCTCTTCTTCTAACGCCACTGGTTTTAGAACCCCCTCACTCTCGATTACAATTTTCAAAGCATCTCCTTTACTTCTACTTACATTTTCGACTCACTCAACTCGTACTTATGCCTCTCGCTCTTTCCTTTTGGTGAACCAAAAAACAAGAAAACCTATAAAAGAATGAGATTCCAGCAGCTATTAAGATATAGTGTTCGTAGAGTATGTAGATTAACCTAATAAAATTTCCTAGAAGCAGTAAGAAAATTAATTAATAGAGCAAATATTAAAAGGAATAACTATTTAAGAGGTAGGTTTTATACAGTAAGTAGATTTATTTTATAAAATTTCCCAGAAGAAGTATATAATATAACCAACAGCTTAAACATTAGATACGACAGCTATTTAGGAGAAAACAATTACCCAGTAACTATATATATTTCAAGAGGATAGTTAAAAGAATAAAGATACTCGACTAACCTTACATAAGTCTCTCACCTACGCTCTCATAAGTCTCCAATCTCCCTCGGCTTTTCAAGTATCTGAGTTATCGGGAAGCCGATGAGCCTTAACACTTGAATAAATCACGTTTATTCCTTTATTTGGTTCATGCAAAAGTTCATTTACCTATCTGAATAGTATATATTACATCCCAAATTTCCATTTCTAGTATGTGAAGATGCAACAAATCGTATTCCACTTGCTCATTGCCATTGCATTGCAAGGTCTAAGGCTAGACTGCGTATAAAAGGCCCAACCAACAGCTGAACCTCTATCCCACAAATAAGATAACAGAAAGCTTGGAGTAGAACTAATTAGTGAACCATTCTGCTGCCAGGAATTCATTTACTGTCGAACTACAAGTCATAGCACAACTAGTGATCTTGACTATGTTCCAGCTGCATCCAAAAAAAAACCCCTCGTAGAATACTAATGTATGAAAACCGCGATGCAAATTGCAATACTGGTACATGTGTTTACCAATTAGAATGAGAATATGTAGAATGCTGGGAAAATGAGAATCCATCGACGAAAGTTTACCGTTTATTTCACAGACCATTGGTCAACGCCAATCACCACCAATAGACAAGTTTGAAATTAGAAAACTTTAGCATTGCCAAATAGCGCGTTGAAGTGCCATTCTCCTATTCTAATTCCTAGAAAAGATTCCCCTCCGCTCAAGGCCAGTGAATGCGAAGCAAGTATGGGCAAAGCTATCCTCCTATCCCTCACCAACATAATCCCCATCATCTCCCTACCATAATGACCTTGGAAAGACCACTGAAGCCCACCGCCCAGAAACCTCAATATTTGCGCAGTAATACGTGCCGGAAAACATCAATTCTGAAGAGCAACATACGTGAGGTAAAATCAAAATACCGACATCAAAGCACTCACGCCTGTGTATATGTAACACTACTTGAGTCCCATCATTTCCCGCTCGGCTGCGTTGGGAAAAGGAAGGCCTCCAATGGAAGGAGATCCTAGTATAAGTGCACTCGTACCCGCCTAGTAAATGAAAAAGGCCAAATCTTCGGTTTTGATGGTGATGGTCGTGTGTGGGATGGTAATTGTGGGAAGCCATGTATGAAAAAAGGAGATGCAGCTTAAGAGGCAGATGACAACGGTGTTGATCACGTAGACTTTGAAGAGACGAAGTGGGAAACCGAATGGCTTTACAGTGTCAGACTTTAAATTGAAAAGGTTAGGTATGGTGGTAAAGAGCTTACAGCTGTCGCCTTTTGCGATGGAGCTCCTTGTTGCTTCGCATTTCTTTCACGTTCCTTTGCCTTGGCTATTCCAGAGCCCATGATGCTTGGCTGAGCGAGTAGCTGCTGATGTTGTTGTGGTGGGAAGATATCAGAATTTAAAGATGTTCAGAAGTGTAACAGGGTTTTGCGTCTGAAGAAAAAGCAACTTAATTTATAGGCAGAATATCTATCATTCGCTAAATTAATCCACTAAGTCATTAAGCCACTCAGCCATTTTCTATTTAGTGAATTTGAGGATTTGAGACCTTTTTTTTAAAATAAAAAAAATATACGCTAAGATCACAGGTAGTCCTTGCAGAGTGTTCCTTGGAGAGTAAAGGAGAGAGATCCTTTTCTGAAAAAAAAGTCCTTCACGGCAGATTACAGAAGTAGTCCTCTTCTTGGGATTGAGCGCCTCTAGTACTTGCTTCGCATTCACTAGCCTTTAGCAGAGCGTGATCTTTTCTGGGAAGTAGAATAGGAATAGACAATTCAACCAGCTATAGGACACTGAAACATTATAATTTCAACCTTCTCTATTGACAATGCTGAAGTTCTCAAAAATTGCATGAAAGTAAATCTAGAGTTTCCCTCTTATCAAGAAAGGTGCGCTGAAACCAGCTCAAGCCAATACAAAATGTTCACTGCCCCTCCAGGTTTAGCTCGGATTTTTGGAAAATTCTAAAAGTCCGGAATGTTCTATCACCCACAGAACAGGATGGAAAAGGACTATTTAAATTTAATTTCCATCTTGTCAGACAAGAGGAGACACCATCATCTTTTCACCTTCAACCAAGGGAATAGTTTCCAAGCAACAGACCAACATTTGGGTTGTCAAATATCTTGTCTGGTAAGAACATCTTTGAGACTTTACACCAATGAACCTGTTCATTGTACCTTTCCTTTACTATTGCGCAAGAAAAAGCTGACGTCAAGAGATAGATGTCTTCCCATATCGCAAAGGGTGATGGACTCACCATTCTCCACGGTGAAGTTCCAGGCCTCCTACCTGTAAGTCATCAGTTCCAATGTTCAAGAACTGCGCATGCATATTAACAACCCTCTCACAGGAAACGCAAACCACCTACCCCTCCTCCATCTCCACCGCACCTCAATCCAGCACTCCAACTCATCGTTCTCCTACTACCGAGTCCTCAACAAAATCCCCACCAATGGCGAAGAAGGTCAGCGAATCGACAAAAGTCAGTGTTAAACAGATGGAGCTCCTCCGTGATTTATATCACGAGTATCCTAATACCGCACGTCTCGCAATTCGGAAGAAGAAGCTCCTCCAGATTGCTGCCACGGTTGGTGTCTCCAAATTCGTTGTCTCTGTGAGCATCCCTTTTCTTATAAGTGATGTCTCGTTTCACATCATACTAACAGACAGCACAGAAGCAATTTAGCGAAATTAAAAGACAAATCAAGCGTGCTTACAAGAAAATTCTTGCCAAAGGAAAGCGAAATGTGTGAGGCACCAGGTAAGACAATTTTTTTCGACTCCTACTATCTGCGAACGTTCTGACCGATGTTTAGCTTCTTCTCCTAAACCTCAAAATGCCGATACAACCTCCACCTAGTTGCAAATATGGAATATTCTATGGTCTATAACAACTTGGAAATCTGCTGTGAAGGAATGGAACTTTTGAATATTGAATAGTGGGTTGGAAGGTGGAGTTCTTGGTGTTCAAACTAGATCCTCATAGTCTGCACCTTGTAGAATTGAAACATTCAAGCCAAACTCGCTCACACATTACCTCCCTCTTTTGATAACACTAGTTTGACGGTGATAGCAATGGGCTTCATTGCAAGAACCTTGAAGAGGTGAGGTGGACACTGTGAAGGGCCCGGAATATCAGTTTGATACACGAAGAAGTTATGTGTCATAGATAAGATTTCCATTCTCTCTCTTCTCTACCCTAAAGACAACGGGCAAACCCAAATTCCTCCACCTCAAAAGCTCAAATTTGCCTATTTCTTCAAAAAAGCAATAGTATAGACAATACCCAAGACAACCAAAATTGAAAGAGCACACGACGCTGACGGACACTCATTCTATCCATTTCCGCGGTTGTAGGAATTGGGCTACCTCCGAGACGCTTTGCACACAAAAGCGCCAGGTGGATAAGCCAGACTATTGCTTCAGTTCTGATAGTGGTGGTTGTGAGTGGGATGCATATTGTAGGTGGCGTGTTCTGAAGAACGACGCAAAGATGAATGATAGCGACATGGAGGTTGATGACGAGTGATTTGGAGATTGATTTAAAGTGGCTAGGTGAATATTGTGAGAGTTTTAGCATGTTAGTTTTGTATTTAATACTTATGGAGGTGTAAGGCTTACCTTCGGTGGTGTTGGTGCGTTATTGACTGGTGTTTTTACTCGCCAAAACATTCTGCTTTTTCTATTGTTCTCTACTTTCGTTCGAGAACCCCCCATAGTGAGTCAAAGTGAACCTCTTTCCTGTATTTGTTGTTTATTGAAATATAGTGACAGGAAATTCCCAGCAGGTGGAAAAGGTAAAGGAAAACTAGGAAATTTATAGGCAAAATCTGGTCTCACTCACGTTATTTTATACATTCCCCACTTTACTCCTCTCGATTTACTTGGTGAATATCAAAAAACCCCCCAAAGATTTTCCACGCTCCTCTTCTTTCCAAACCCTACGTAAGAACTACGTCCTTTAGCCAACTGTTAAGAGCTATTTCTTTCAATCTCCAAATTTAAATAATACCGTACTGCTGTATAATATCTTTTACAGGCAGGTTCCAACTCACTAATTCAATAACAAGCAACAATTAACTATTGCACTACTATGCGGTGGACAGAAAATCTGCAGTGTTCGTACCTGCCTACATAGCTCGTTGTTTCAACTAATTAGGGCAATTCAAAGTAATTACTCTAAACATTTAGAACAATTTAAAGTAATACTCTAGATAGTTGGAACAATCAACTTCAATTGCCCTAAACGTTGAAACAACGAGATAGGTAGAGCAGGTACGAACTTGATGTTTACTGCTGCTTTTATTGTCCACCAGGAAACTACTACTTGTGAATCAACTCCCAACCCAAAATAACCTCCTCAAAAATCTGCCAGATAAAACTGTGCCCCGATTGATAATACAGAGTCATTCCTCATCCGCGAACTAAATTTCGTCTCTCCTTTTATTAGACGTATTATTTACTATATAGTACTTCATGTAGATGCACATGGCAAAGTAGAGCACCGCACCAATTCCATAGAGAGGAGGTCATAAAAAACAATTAAAACGCATCAAACGAAAAACTTAGTTCCTTCACATAGTGGCTTTTGGAGAAACATCATAAGACAATAACTGGTCTGTACTCGATGAGAAAGACTTGGAAACAAAGCTCACACCCTGTTTATCTAAAGTACAATCTGTCTCAAATCCCTACCAAGTTACATCATTATTTCAAACTATATTTAGCCGTCCTTAACAAATACCGAAGAAAAATAGTTTTTTGAAGTGATCTACCAAGATAAGCTCTTAAATACATTTATATGAGAAAGTGTTAACTCTATACCCCGTCATTAGGGGTTGCTAGATTTCGTGATGGTGGCCCAAGGCGCCTGCTAATTCTACAAATTCTTCTAACTCTTTAGGATAAGCGTAAACCAAATTGTTCGAGCCGTGTAAGAGTCTTGGTCAAACAATTAAGAAATTAACCGTAGAGATATTCGGCTCTTGACTGCTTACGAATTCCTGCATCCCCTGGTGCCGTCACTACCAATTTAAGCTTCTCATTTCTAGCGAGGCTATAAAGCCCCCAAGAAAAAAGATACTTAAAAAAACCATCTTTTAATTGTTGATAGTAAAACGCCAATTGCTTATCGAATGCACTTACTGATTATATCCTTATGAGATTAAAACCAAGGGCTCTAGTACTTTAATGCAGTAGGTAGAGAGCCTAAAATAAGTGAGTTACAACACCCTCCACTGTTTCTTCCATCGCGATCCCAAGTCTAGTCCAACAGCTACAGCCAGCATGACAATTAAAATATCATAAATCAGCAGCCAAAGAGTAAAAAAAAAGTACGGAATCATCATAAAGTTTCTTTATTTCTACACCACTTCTTACACACAGCTGATAGACGAATTCCAGAGAACAGCCAGACGAACGCCCAAGCAATGAATTTGCTAAGTAAGTCGTAACCATCCATGCTAACCCATCATGAATACCCCCTCCCTTTCTTTTAACTATGAGGCTAAAAGAAGAGAGAGAACAAAGCAAAAGCCTAGCACGGAACCCAGCAAAAAAAAAGAAGAATCTCTATCGTACCCAAAGGTATCATCATCATCCCTTCCCATCCTCCCCACAATCCTTCCCACTTAAAGTTCAAGTTCAATCCCCAAATCAATAGCCCCAATAATATCATCATCCATCAACGGTCTCCGAATACTAGGCAACCCATTCTTCTGCTTATTCTCTGCCTGCAACTTTGCCAGATGCGGCAGCGCCGACGTCGATTTCTTCGCCGTAAGCTTAGGCGTACCCTGAGAAGGCGTATTCGCACCACTAGCATCACTATCCGTCTTCTTCACACCCTCCGAGACATCGTGCTTGAACTTGGCATTCGTTCGGACTCGTCGTGAGTGATCCTCGACGACATCCTCACCACGAGCTACAGCCGCTTCCGCCATCTTGATCTTCTTCCTCTCGGCGATTTGTGCCTGTCGTACTTTCTCAGCGTTTTCTCGTCGATGTTGTTTGTTCAGGACGGCGAGTCTTTCTTGTTGGGTTTGTTTGGTGGGTTTTAGGGGTGAGGGTTGCATTGAGGTGCTGTAAGCGAGTTTTGGTCCATCTAAAGCGTCGAGTTCCTTTTGGAATTGCTCTTCTTTCTCGTAATTCTTTGATTGTTTGGCTTCCGCGATGAGTCCTTGGAGACGTTTACGCTCGATAGGGACATATTTGTTGACCAAGGCCCCGGATCGAGTCAATTTTTCTTGAAGCTCTTCCTCGGTCCATGAACGGTTGACAAGGTTGTTGATGTCAGTTATTTTCTGAGTGAGTTTTGGTTTCATTGGAAGAGCAACGCCTTCGACCAGGCAGGTTTGTTTGTACCGATTCCACTCAGCCTATGTAAGTTATTAGTAGTGTTCAATTTGTAAGCTGATTTAAGTCAACAAACCTCAGTGAAAGGAGAATCGGAGCAGGCAATAAATGGCCAATTTCTCTCAGCCTTTCCATGAGCAGCTCGAATGTATTGGGTTGTAAGGAAAGGCTTTCCATTTGCAGCTTCCGCAGCATATGGTTTGTCCTCGACGAAACCTGAGGTGCTGTTAGCATGGATTCATGTCGCGAAAATCTCCGGAAAACATACCTTTGATAAGTCCCATTCGGTAAATATTTTGACGAGTTTCCGTGTCCATTCCAACACTGATCCGAGCAAAGCATCCAGTAATAGCTTCCTCAAATCCAGGATAGAAACATACCAAAGCAAATCTTGAACGACCAACTCTGACTCGCTCGAGGTCTTGAAGGCCAGCTGGTTCAGCATTTTTGAAATCGGGTGAAATGCTCCGCTTCTTGGTTGCGGTTTTACCAGTGTCCCATTCAACCTCACTTTCTCTATCGCTTTCCTGATCTGAGTAATCGCCACGGCTAGTCCTTCGTTGTTCATCGTGATGCTTGTCCTCTTCTCGTCGGCGTTGTCGCTCACTCTTTTCAGCTCGTTCGCGTCGGTATCTGTCAATTGTACTGCTGGCTTCTCCCACCTTGCCACCGCCAATCTTCGTTCGTTGACGGGATCCCTTTCGGTTGTCTCCATCTAAATCTGCGGCGCTAGCCTTTCGTTTCTTGTCTGCCTTTCGGGTTTCCGCCTCTCGACTCTTCAGCAGTTGGCGCAAGACTCTGTTCTGTTTGCTCTTCTCGACTTCTCCAGCACGTTCTGCTAATAACTCCTCACGCTTGATCTCAGGCATAGCCATGATCTCTGCTTTGTCGGCAGCATCCTTGAATTTGCCCTCGAGCGGATATCCTTCGCCATCATCGTACATAGGAGAGGTATCAGAGTCGGAATCAGACTCATCCATCGGTGCTGAGCGCAAAGAATTGGGGGATGAGGCGCCCGACGAGCTATTGTATATTGTATGAGCCATTGTACTCTAAGTAATAGAGTTTGTTGGAGGTCATGTAGCCACCAAGGGGAAACAAAAGGGAAGGAAGTCCTTACGCTTCTCCTTCTTCCTCAGAATCATCGCGTCGTTTAGGCTTTCGGCCGCCGGATTTCTTTGCGCCTGCTTTGCCTGATGTGCGGCGATCGGGTGATGCTGAATTATCTCTGCTAATATTCTTTGGTGCCTCCGATTCTTCCTCATCTTCAGAAGCGTCACCCGCAAGGGCGAGGAGCTCGTCATCAATGTCGGAATCCGCCATTGTTTCTAAATCGGGGTTTGAGTCTTTTGTGGATATGCGAGGGAATTCGTGAAGGTGGGATTCCTAGATGTGGTGCGCAGTTTGCTCAATGTAGGCGCGATTTGAAGGAGGTTTGTTTGCTTGATTGTCCGTGTTTGCTGAAATGTGCAGACCTGTGTTCTTTGTTGGCGTGCGTTTATGCGGAGGGATTCTGGAATTAAATATAGCGTATGTGTTGTGAGGAGAAAGAAAGAAGTGAAGTTGAAGATGGAGGAGGGGAGGAGAGTTCATAAACTTGTTCGCCTGGCTGCTGTAAATCCACTTCTAAGGAGGTGGAGGCTAACGCTACTTCACTAGCCAAATAGAGCTAGTGCCCTGTAGTATCCGGACCTAATTTTATCCGACCCCTGCTAGAATCAGCATGAGCGTCATGAACTGATATGAGAAAATGAAGAGCATCAACCTCCAATTTCTGTATACTATTTTCTCAAGGAGACCCAAAAGACAATTCACAGTTTCAGCGATGGCTCTGTCCCCTTTCAGAATTCCGGCTAAACTTGTAGCTCCAACCCCCCTTTACGACTTCCTCGCTCCGAGTCTCACTTACCAAGTTCGGCTTAATCGCCCCATACACAACTTCTCAACCTCTACCAGATATCAAAACAATCCATTTCCCTCCTCTAAAACCCCGGAATCCGAAAGTCACCCAAATACTAGATCCAAAAATGGATCCAATCCCAACCCCTCCACGCCTCTCACAGAAGCCCAAAAAGACTTCCTCACAAAAGCAGTAAGTACCCCTCCTCCCCCCTCAAAACCTCAATCTAAACAACCACCCAAGCTACGAGTAAACCAAGCCGGCGAACTAGCAGCAACCCTAATATACACCGCCCAAACACCCCCCCTCACAACCTCCCACCCCCACCTCCGTCCCCTCCTAAAACACATGTACGACCAAGAAGCCTCGCACTTCCGCACCTTCAACGCCCTCCTACACAAACACCGAATCCGTCCCACAGCAATGTACCCCCTCTGGACCATAGCAGCCTCCGCCCTCGGCTGGACCACCGCCATAATGGGCCGCGAAGCAGCAATGGCCTGCACCGAAGCGGTAGAAACGGAAATAGGAAGCCATTACAATGAACAAGTTCGTGTTCTGCTGGATATGATAGACGAAATCGAAGCCAAGGGTGAACAAGTGGGAGGGGACTTGAAGGAATTGGTGGAGAATATTAGGAGGATTAGGGATGAGGAGTTGGAGCATTTGGATCATGCTGTGGAGAATGATGCGAAGAAGGCGGTGCCGCATGAGCTGCTCACTGGGGTAATAAGGGCTGGGTGTAGAGGGGCGATTTGGGTTACTGAGCGGTCATGAATTTGCTTCATGAGAGTAGGAACTCGAGGGGCGATTTGGCCACCGCCACGGAGTGTGTAATAAATGTATCATTTAAATGTATATAAACTAAGTAGGTACGTATGTGAATACAATTTGACAACCGGGCAAAAGTTAAAAAAGAAGAACGAAGGGCCCGGCGCCATGTTGGATGCTAATCTAAAACTAAACCTAATATTCTGGCTCCAAGCAACGAAAAAAGAAAAACGCCCAAAACCCCAAGGCTGTGCAAATGCTCCAGAAAAAAAGAGTGCCATTTTATTTTACGTCTCCCAATACTCAAAACAACAAATATACAAGGGGCCCCAAAATCACCGCGCCATTTTAAATGTTTAATCGCTAGTTGATATGTTAGCGAAGAGTTCCAGAGAAAATGAGAGTGGGTGAGGTCTATGGAAAACTTACTAGATCTGCAAAGGTGCAACTTGATCAACCTGGTACAGCCAATTGCTATTCAGTTCCTCCTTGATAAGCCAATCATATGGGAAAACAACAAGATGTCCCTGCACCAGACTCAACAGCTCCTCAATATCAGGCATACTCAACAGGCCGTCACTGGCCGTGAACCCCTTCCGACTGCCCTTAGTAGTTCCACGACGACGTCTTTTGACAGATCCTTGGTTTGCCTGTGATACCGAACCGAGGCTCGAGCCCGTACGTTCTGGGGGAGGTGCGTTAGAGAACGTAGCTTTTCTTGTGCTACCCTGCTTCTCGTTTTCGATGGGAGGGCTGAGGGTGGACCCGAAAGATGGGAAAGATTCATCTCCGGTGGGCTGAATTGGTGATGGGGCTTCTATTGATGATCTTCGCTCAGGTACTTTTTCATTGATACCATCAAGTTGACCATCCAGATTTAAACCGCGGGAGCCGGCAGTACCACTGCGAGCCCTCTGCTTCATTTGAGAATTCGCAGCCCAGTCTGCAGCAGTTCCATGAGGATGACTATCATCTCCATTTGGCTTCAACTTCTCGCTGAGATTGCTCAACCCAGTAGCAATCCCCGTAGGCGAAGTCATGGGGACATTTGAACCAGGTGGTCCACTTCTTCCCGGCGCCTCTTGTTCCTCTCTTTCCGTGCTCTTGGACCCATTCTGAGCTTGAGCAAACCTCTCAGCATAAGCGACATATTCCGTGTACTCGTGCCAATTGGTCACCTCACTGTCGGGGTTGCACCTAAAGACACGTCTAAAGATCTTGGTATTGTTTTCTGCAATCGCTCTCCAAGTATGTTCAAAGAAAGAATCGTTGAGAGGATCACGCATGCAGTCCTTGTCAACTCGAGCTTGTTTTATATCTGCTGTCAATGGATTGAAGGGGCGTGGTACTGCGTTGCCAAAAGCATCGATATGAATTGGTGGTCCTCCAATATCTGTATCGTCGGTTGATGGGAGAGCTGGTAATTGTGACAATTGAGGTAGTCCCAATTGGTCTGTGGTTCTTCTTGGTAGGCGAGGTATCGGTGGTAAGTCGTCATTAGTTTGCCCACTTGCATCTGATGGCATTCGAAGTGGAGATTTTCGAACATGTGACTTTTTCGGGTTATCGAGAGTTCCCTTGCCTTCCGCTGAGATGTCCGTCACGAGAACTTCTCGATTACCATTAACTAAAACCGTATCGCGACCTCGCCTGCTTCCAGAACTCTCGGTGGTATTCAAACGACCGTCGGTTTCTCCATCAACGCCATTTGCTTGCGTTTTATTGGTCTCAGCTTGTTTACCATTAGTCTTTGAGTTGCTTGAATGGTGTTCATGGTTGTCGTCGTCAGAACCAAGGCTATGGCTATGTTTGAAACTGAGGATTCTGTCTGGCGCAAGAATGTGTGAATCGCGATCACGGCGACGTGCCGGACGAGGGCTCATGCCCGAGCCATCGCTGTCGTAAATATCATTCATCCTCGCCTCGTACGAATTTTCTTCTAGCTCCCTATCAATCTCATCCTGTCGTTCCTCCTCCATAATCTCATCGACATCAAGACCAAGATGTTCTCTCATGAGACGCATTCGCAAAGTATGAGCGAATCGACCTACAAGATATGGTTCTCCGTCCATGAATGACGAGATCATATCAGTATCCCGAACTACAGCAGCAGTTTCTGAATCTCTGTTACCCAGCATGGATCTTTCGTTGATGTTGGCGGATCCGATCAATGCGATACGATCGTCAACAATTATGACTTTGGCGTGGATATACAACTGCTCAGTGACAAGAGTTTTCTTTGGGCCAATTCTGCCCCAGCTTCGGAGACTGTAGAACTGAATATACTCCTCTGGTTCGATGCCTAGACTTCTCAGGCGGCCAAAAATAGAACCTTCGCCACGGCAAATACTTCGGAACTGGCATTGCATGATCAATCGAACACTGGTACCCTCCGGTTCATCGACAGTATTCTGGAAGCCAGGCATAAGGGGAATGAGAATAACACATTTCCAACTCTCTCCATTTTGGTAGGCTCTGATTGCACGCTCCACAATGGCATCTCCAATTTTGTTGACAATTTTGACGTTCATCGTCTCACAGCTCGTGATAAAGAATTGATTTTCCATGTAGACAAAATGTTCTGATTCCTCAATCATCTTGCAATAAGCATTCATGATACTATGTTCAGTATCAGTCAAGCCAAGGGACCAGTCCGAGGCGGAGCGCAAAATTTGAACCTCGCAAGTACCGTTAATACCCAGAGCTTCAAGATCCGCAGTGTCGTAGTCAGGAGGCGGAAGGAGGAAGGGGGTTGGTCTGGTAGGCGTTCGGCCTCGAAGAACGTAATTCCATCTCTGAACGAAATGGCGTGTCAAATCTCTTGCAGGTTGACCAACAACTTGCATTGAAATATCGTGCCAAGGCATCCGAGGAACCTTTGAGCGGTCGTACATTTCCGCATAGGGCTCATTGAGTTGGTAAAAATCCTGAACTCGTGGATTAGAATAATCCTTTCCAGGCCACGATTGACAATTATCGGCATCTTTTGGCAGATGCGACTGCTCAAATCCTGTTGGCTTATCATCGACGACAGAGTGCTGCGGAGTATCCCAACGACCAAAGCATAAATCAATACCACCAACAAATGCTATCGTGTGATCAACGATACATAATTTCTCGTGATGTGCAAAGAAAAATTGGTTCTTTTTGTATTGGTTGGGAGATCTTTGCACAAAGATATTGGGATGCAGGTCGAGCATAGAAATCTTGGTGAACTGAGAATCGATAGGAATTGCAGCTTCCACATTTCTGTAAATGATGATAAAAACCTTTATTCCCTCTCTAGCCTTTCTTTGAAGTAATCGATCCAGACGCCATTTTTGACTAATTGCTGCAGGCCTTCGCATGTATAGTTGAGGACTCAACCACCAATCATGAATATAGATGACATCCTTGGCCATATTTATCGCTCTGGAGACATTCCACATATAATCTCTGCCATCGACAAGCCATTGTGCCGCAACACCGGTTCTTACAGGCGCAAAACTTCCGAAGCGGTTTTCTTTTGCCCAAGGTGTATTATTCAGCATGTATTCCATAGATTCTTCGAATTGTCTAAGTTGCCGTTCGCTTTTTGCCAAAAGTCTGATCTTTCGCTCCGAGTTTTGTATCTTTAGAGTGTGGTGTTGTTGCGGATGTTTGGCCGACACCTCTGCTGCATGTAACATTTCTTTTCCACCAATCTCCTTAAGCTTCCGGCGTTTCTTTTGAAGTTCAAATTTTGAATCGACTAGGTAAACATCGTGTATGTGCATATTTTCTGGCGATTCCACGGCAACGACATAGCTGTGACGTACGAGAAACCACTTTGGCGGATTGCGAAAGCTTCTTGTCATGAGCATATGCTTGAGGTCAATGCCCTTCACGGTCATGATGGTCATATATCCTTCCTTTCCGTGATAACTGCCTTCTGCCGCGAGACGTACTCCCATGGCGGATAACTCCAAGAATTTGCAGAGCCTATTGCTGTCCGCTCGGAAGATCAGCCAACGTATCATTTCTTGTAGATACTGTTCCAGTTTCCGTCGCTGTCTCTCATTATACATCCGTGACTGGGCACTTTGACCAGCAGCTATTACGGACCCCGCAGCACCGTCCCCTCCTCCAACAAGCATGCTGGTCTTTCGACGTATTCCGCCTCCCAGAGATGCGCGTCTCTTCTTCTTCCTTCTTTCATTCTCGCTATTTGTTGCCTCCGCTGCAGTTGCCTCGTTCGCAGTTTGCTCCGCCGCAGTCTCATCAACTCGAATTTGGTCGGCTTCGTCACTGTCACTCTCCCCAAACCCACGAAACCCTCTGAAGTAAGGAAATGCAGATTTGGGAAACCTTGGTTGCTTGGGCCTGGCACCCAAGTCGGTCCGGATGATCTTGTCGCTACGGGTTTGAAGTTTGTATTTAACATGCAAGTTTGCAAAATCTCGAAGGGATCGATGTATATCCCATTTCATTCTATTTAGACCACTGCCGTATTCAAGTTCAATCTTGAACACAAGATGTCGATCAGTCTCATGAGGATCATCGGCACTTGGTTTACTCTCTGTGAGTTTTATTTTAAGTTGTTCGAGGAGAACGGGTATTCTCTTGTTACCGTGCTCATCTCGCTGGATCATACTTGCCAGCATGAGAGCTGCTGGGGCACCAGCACGTAGCTCGGCCATCAATTCGGCTGATTTGAGATAGTCAACTCGGTGCTCTTCTTTCTTTTGGCCCAGAAGCTTGATTGAATGCTTGATCATGCGCCATCGCTGAGCACCAAACGTTGTCGCACGCTCTGCCCCTAAGAAAGGTCTTTTGGGTGCAGCATTGTCTCCGTCACTTTGGCCGCCAAGTCCAGTTAATGCACGTCTAAAGTTGCTGGGCCTTCGAGTTGTAGGAGTACCGTCCATATCGCCAGGTTGGGTCCCGGGTTGACTGCTACGCATCCAAGAGCTCCCACGCCGTCGCCAGGCACTTGGCCCACCACCAAGCCTGTCCCGTCCTTCTCCCTCGGAAAGATGACCTCGTTGTTCTAGGGAACCATCTGTTGCTCGCCTACTGAACATGGGGAAAGGTCTACTAGTACCACCCGGAGAATCGGCTTGTCCCATTGCACGCGCTCTTGGGGTATTTGGGGCAGTTTGACTAAGACTTTGGCTCTCATGAGGTCTTCGCATACGCCGTTTCCGCTTTACTCTCGCTCCATTAGTAGTATCGTCTTCGTCGGCAGTCTCCTCTGCATCCGCATCGCTGCCTTCCTCGTGTAAAGTTTGTGGAAATCGGTAAGAACGCTCAAATCCAGGTGATAGTGGAGTGGTACCAGACGGTGTGCCTTCTTCGGTGCTCTGACTCCTGCTATGTGTTTGCAATCCTCCTGTAGAAGCCAGCGCCTTCAATTTTGAAATTAAAGACTGCCCTCTTCTGTCCCGACCTGGTGTGTCTACCCCTTCGTCCATTACGCCCGCCCATGATCCAGTCCTATTATGTCCCAAGCCTTCATCCGACCTCACAAATTGTACACTTCTTCGGGTAGGTGGTGTCAAGGTGCCCGCGGGGCCGAGAGGAGCACCATCGTTGGGAGCTGGGGGTGGCTTCAGAGCTAAAGACTTGAACGCAGAGGATGAGTTGGGTCTCGCATTTTCGTGTGGTATTCCACCATTCATATAATCCAGAGCTTCACTAGGCGACTTGCTGGAGCTGGCGCCATTTGGGATTGTAGAGAGGGGTTGGGAAGCCTCAATTGTCCTTGAACCCCCCTCAGGATCGACCACCACTCGTAGTCCAGATTGTCGTACAGTGGCAGAGCTATTTGCATGTGGCATATGATGAACGGGTGATTCAGAGCGTGGACTCCTCGTCATTGGCGAAATCTCTCCTCCTCCATTTTGCTGTGCCATCCTCGTATTGTTCTCTGGTGTTGAGCAACGTTGGACCCTTCCCTACCTCAGCTAACGTCGTAAGATAAAATGGCCCTCGAGGACCGGGTCTTGTATTCCTATAGCTTGTGCGGAGTGCTCATGGCGGATATGCTGATTTGAAGTAGTTCTTCTATGGCAGATTGGGATATTCGAGGAGGTGTGGGTGGTTGGTGGTTGGAAATTGGCGTCCGGAGTAGCTAAGGAGTCGGCGTGAAATAGGGTGAGGGCTGATGCCGCTGAGTCGCGTGTGGGTAGTGAGTGTACAAGTACTGGTAGAATTGTTGACGGATGTGGTGTTACAGAGGTCGAGGGACTTTAGGGGCAGAGTTTCACGACATGCTGACTGGATATCTTTCCATGGACATTTTAATCTCCCGCCGTTGTCCTTTGGGGCTTCTGTAAGTCCCGTCGGAAGGAGTGTACGGTAATCAGATGACGTTGGGAACGAGACAAAAAAGCGGCACTAATTTGGCGCCAAATCTCGTCCAATTTAATGTCGAATTTTGGAGCAAAACTATAGGTTAGTTGGGTTTACATTAAAATACTAATTGGATAATGATTTAGGTGAAGATGGAAGCTATTCCCAACAACCACTAGGTACCAAGGTATCAATATCCAGAGATTTAACCGTGAGGTAAGGATATGGGCCTGTCCTTACCCACCGCCGCTTTTCCATCAATCCTTGCAAACGCGGCTCTTTGCAGGGGCTCGCTCGGTCGGGTCGGGACTCAAATACCATCTCTATATAGCTTCAACACTTTCCTATTAAGCCAAAACTTAACACTCCGCTGCTTTTCTCTTAATAAGCAATCATTTTCTCAAACCTACACACAAAATGGACGAGTCAACTCCGTCAGTCCCTGCTACCCCACCTTTAAAGATATCGTTACAAACCTTCCACATTGCCGGTATTCTCACAGATGTCTATGGTCTTCAAGAGTTACCTAAGGGTTGCAAATCAGTAACAGCATTATGGCTCCTGAACCCAAGATTAAAAACAAAAGAAAGCATGGCTTACATAGCCACAACATGCATCGAAGCATGGAATAACGACTCCAGAGACCGCAAGGTCGGTCTCATTGCAGTAGCTTTCGATCAACGGAATCACGGAACAAGAATAGTGACTCCGCTATCGAATGAATCTTGGAGGGAAGGCAATGAAAACCATGCTCAAGACATGTTCAGGTATTGCCAGATCACTCTTCCATGTGAGCTGCTGAATCCTAACCGTCTGCAGTATTTACCATGGTACGGCTAGTGATACGAGTCTCTTGATTGATCATCTTGGATCATATATCTTACTTGAGCAAGATGATCCTTCAGTTGATCGACATATGGTTTTGGGCGTCTCGCTTGGAGGTCATTCCGCCTGGCAGGTTCTCTTCAGTGAACCGAGAGTTACCGCAGGCGTGGTAATTATTGGATGCCCGGATTACATTAGTAAGTTCTTTCAAGACTTGAAATTATGAACTTCTTTCGTCTTGTCAAACGATGTTATTCCCCCCCCCTTTTGGCAATCATTCAAGATGTTTTCCAGCCGATTTCTGATCTTCCTCCTTTTCTTGGTGCCTTGGAAATACTTGACTGCCGGCTTAGTTTCTAATTAGTCTATTGTCGAATAATATACATTGGCAGAACAATATTAACTAACTTCGCTCTAGATGTAATGACGGACCGAGCCCGACTCTCAAAACTCCCCACATACACATCCTCCAACGGCGCCAACTTCCTCGGAAGCAAACACTTCCCCCAAGCTCTCATCTCAACAACTCAAAAATCGGACCCCAAGAGTCTTCTCTTCGGCAGAGGACCCATCTCGAATCCCACAGCAGCCGATTTCCCCAAACTTCTCCAAAAGCTCGAATCCACCATCAAAGGGAAGAGAATCCTCGTCTGTTCTGGAGCAGATGATAAACTTGTCCCCTACAAAAGTTCCGAACCCTTCCTGACGTTTTTGAAAAAGGCAACAAGGAAGGGAGGTTGGTACGAGAGTGGAGGTGTGTATCTGGAGGATAATGTATATGAGGGTGTTGGACATGCATTAAGTGAGGGCATGCTTAAGGATACAGTGGGGTTTGTAAATGACACCCTAGCTACCCCTCCAGCATCAAAAATATGAAGTTGAGAAATTGGTATGTGAGATTTCTCAATCATCATTTTCCAAAGCTAAAGATTTTGGAACGCGAGGAGTTGCAAGAATTCGTGATTGTAGCTGCCTCTCGCCTTCCCTTCTACAATAGTCCCAACACGTCGAGGAGAATAAATATAATGTAAAGACAATTGTTTCAGTTGTCTAGGACACTTTAATTTGATTGTCTAAGTTTTAGTCGAACAATCGTGGATACAGAGCAGAGGGAATTTACTCTTCGTCAGTTTACGAATGCCTGCACCCCCCTGGTGAAAGGATAAATTTTTATTTTCGCGGAAGACTTGCGTATGTTTAATTTCATTCTTCGCAACGGAATCTCATTTTATTTCCTTCGCCCTGGGACTCTCCGCTTTTAAAACCACAACTACTCTTAAGAGGCTACATCAAACATCCGTTTCCCCGACGGGCAGTTTTGGATTTCATGTAACAACCTATCTTGGATCAACCCCGCTGATCAACGAGTGGACAGAAGATTGGGAAAATTTTTATTCACCCTAGTGGCTTGCTGACTTGATCCACGTCCAAAAGGTCTATGGAAAGGATACTGAGTTGCAAGTGATCGGTGAGGAGTTTTGTGAGAAGGTGATTGCAAGGCTTCTACATCCTTTGCGAACCGGTAGAAGGGTTAACACTTGACAGGGAGGTTGCTTTTTTCTTTCTTTCTCCAAGTCACTCGGTTAGCCAGAGCATACAAAGCACAAGTCTTCCCTTTTGCGCTCAGCGCGTGATCAGTAATCAGCAATCAATAAATTAGCCGTCATGTTTCGACCATCACACCTTTACCAATACCTGATACTTCTGATGTGCCACAAGAACATAGTATCCTCCTGCAATTTCCCCTTCTCCAAGCCCACTATTCTACAGAGGCGAAAAATTTTCTATCTTCATTAGCCTTGAAATAGTAACCATGCTACCCATCCGAAACTCCGTTGGAAGTGATAACCAACGCTGACAAGTCCAAGCCCTGTGAGGAACTAAATGAGAACCTTGCGCTGCCCCAGACCCAGAGAGAACAATACACCCTTTTCACACGAAAACAGAAATCATGGACCATATTCATTGCAGTGTTAACCGGTTAGTTCTCGACCGCCAGCATCTTTGTGTATTCCCCATATTGAGTTTATACAGCTATATACTTAAGTCTCTATTGTCCTGGGTCTTTTTTTAAGCGAGCGAGGCCTGTTTTTAGCTACAGGTAACTTAGGCCAGTCTGAGTAGGTACTAAATAAGTACCTATCTAGTACCTATTTAGTACCCCTTTAGTATATATTAAGCACCTATTTTACCTAGAGTCACTTAAATTACTTCTACCTAGACCTTCCTCGAGCCCTAACCTAAACCCGAACCCCATCTGATAGAGGTGAGTACACTGCTATCATATTAGCGGACTGCTTCGTCTCTGGTGGACTTAGTTTTGGCAGGCTTCTCTTTCTACCGTCTTCGTCGGCGCTTATAACGTTTCAGGCTTGGTGTCTGGATTATCATATATACCATTTGGCGTAGCCTGTTCGATTGCTTCATTCGTAGCCGGTAAGTCGCCTCCGAGGCATGGGCAAAGTCTGCCGGAATGTGATGGGAGTGATTTGAACACGCACATTGACGTGGCGGATAGGGAAGATCATCGATGAGACTACCAACGCACTGTCCCCGACTGAGTTGCGCCAATTGAAATCAGCCGAGATGAGAAGGACATTACGTCCTTTCTAATCGAGTACGTCCGCCTTCAAACCACAAAGTACTTTCTCATAATCTGTGGTCTACTCATTGCAGCATATGGAGGGTCTTTGCAAGTCAAAGCGGTATGAAAGTGATTTTCTCCTTCTCATTTTTTTGGGAAGTGAAGATCATTTATCTCCAAGTCAAGGATAATAGCCGAGGCATCTGTGTAGCACATTCAATTTCTTATCGAATTTACAAACAAGTCTCTTTGTACAGCAAGTGAAGGTCAAGCTATGTTCTTTAGTACGTAGATATAGAAGAGATTTCCTTCTTTATATTATATATTTATAGCAGCAGAATAGAATTGACACCTTACTAGTCGCTTAACACTATTCTGGTCGATCTCAACATCTTTCATCTAGCTTTAGTTCAGAGTGCTAGAAATAAAGTGAGATATTTGCTAGCGGTAGTGCTGTAGGTAATGGCGGATCGAATTAAGCGAATGCCGTGCAAGGGAACTACACTGCAGTATGACCCCAACCGCATTCCTGATGAAAAGTTCCTCTCGGGCTTCAATATTTTGGTCTTGATGAATGGGGTTTCGTTTCTGGGTGAATTATTCCTCTATATGAGCAAGTGTATGACTCTGGATAGGGCGGCTGAGGTTGACAAATAAAGTGAAGCATCATTACACCACAATCCACAATGCTTACAATTTATCTTTGTTTACCCCAAGCGCCCCAGCAGCGTGAAATATCTTCCCCATGGCATCATTGATCAACTCTGACATTTTGACTTCTTCGAGCTTGTTGAGCCCCTTTCTAGTCGTACCCCCAGGCGTTGCAACTTCAGACATGATGTCTGCTGGACTCTCACCGGATAGTATAAGATCAGCTGCGCCACGAGCCGCATAGGCCGCCATGCGCAGCGCATTGTTTCGCAACTTGCCTCCATGGGTATCTATAGCAAGAGCTCCATCACTATGTGCCACTGATTCGATCAAAGCAGCGAAGATGGCCGTTGTAGATGTACAGAGCGAAGCCCCGTTATCCATAAGTTCCTCGGGTAGGTATTCGACGGCGCCGATGCCCGAGAAGAGCTGCGCAAGTAGTTCGTGTGATGGAGAGGGTTCGCATTTCTCGGACGAGGTACCAGACAATCCAATAACCGTCATGGACTGTCCCAAACGTGCCGCGATATTGGGAATGACCCGGAAGATTTTCAGATTTGTCGCTCGTCCATTATCATCATTCGCACCGCCACGAACGCACTCCCACAGTTGAGAAGTAGACACGCCTCCGAGAATACTAACTAGGATCTTGGTGCCTGTCAGGAGAGCATCTCGAACATCGGTAGTCGCGAGGACTTTCTCGAAGTCGTAGGGCTTGCAACCCAGAATGACTATGTCAGACTGCGAGATGACTAGATGGTTTTCGCCCCGTAACACCTGTACTTCTGGAGACTCTGTGGTGGCCGATTTGGAAGATGCAAAAGCAGCTGCACACACCGCCTTGAGCTTTGTGCTGACCTGGTTGGCAGTTGATTCCGACCTCACCGAAACGGTGACTCGGGTGATTGTGTATGGCTCGGGAAGGTTCCTGCTTCCCACGGAAAGCAGACCTTGGAGAATGGCCGTTCCGAGCTTGCCTGGAGTTGTATGAGTGAAGTGTGTGTGAGTATAGAAAGGTGGACATACCGCACCCAAGCACACCGATGGTGAGATGTCTACTCATTGTGTCAATGCCGGCTTGGTGAGGAAGCTAAAAGGAGATAAGCGGCTAAAATAGACAGAGAAGTGTGGTACTAGTGTACTGTACCACAGTAAGCAATGACATCACTGCTCTCTGCGGTGACTGGCTCGATTCCACATCAGAAAGTACTCAGCAATTGTGTTCTGTTTGAAGAAACGGACGAATATAGAGATTTTATGTGGATATTAGTAGCAGAAAGACTCTTCTTCTTATATTTTTAATATCTAGACAGATATATAATATATAATAATAATCATATAGTAAATGTCTATACAGTACTCTATTTTAATTTGAGCGGTATGGAGTTGTGGAAATTGGTTATGGGGGAGTTTATAATGGGGATGAGGATGAGAAGTTTTGCGCTAGAGCTATGAGAAGATAGCTAGTTGTTGAAGTTGCTACCACCTCTTGCTGTGAGAAGAAACACGCGGCAGCCACGATCAAGTATTGTTGCTATACTAGTTTCCTCAGTAGTAGCGATAATAGAGGTATTTGCATCGCATCAGCATCTGTTGTCTGAGAAATAGAAATTTTACGGATGTGGTTTTACTTGGTTAGAATTTGATGTCTGAAATCATAGAAGATAAGAAATTAGCTTCTGTTTACGCTTCTGTACCTAGGAGTTCCTGTAGTCCCTCTCGCCTTACTTCGTAGAATGACGCTGATCTCTAGTTCATCATAAGGCCAAATCAATTCCTCCGTCAGAAGACTGAAGGTGTAAGTTTCTCGGCCACCTAAACACAAATCAAGCATCCAGTGTGCTATAAAGCCAACGAAGCCTCACTGCAACTCAAAATCCGGGGGGATATTAGCAAAGAAACACTAGGTATCTGGGGAACGTGGCGTTTGAGAAAAGCCTTTCGTGGAGACCGAGGACGTTTGAGTTTTGTAGTCTGGATGAGGAAATTTAAATAGCTGAAAGGGGGATGTTGTAATGACCATTTTTTAAACTTTTGGTATAGGTTTGTTGCTGTCGATTTAAGTTTTGTCCTCGAGTTTAAAGTGGTAAGTCTTCGGTTTACAATCGTGACGGGACGAGGACGAGGACCTTCATTGCTTCAGAAACCTTATTATTACACTTAATGAAAAGGTCGTCCCGACAGCTGTGCGCAAGACAGACGTCTGTTGGGTGTCTTGTCCGTTATGTTGTAGCATAGTGCACTTCTATATTCCTAACAAATTAAAAAAATATTATTCTTGATGTTATTTACCTAGTTGCTTTGAGTGACTGTTTTATCTGCACCTAGCCCTTGGATTTCCTGAAGACTCTCAACATTCTCAATTCATGAATCAAGTATATTGAATACGACCAGCTTCTTCTAGCTCGTATTAGTACTGGTTATACGATTTCAATTCACACATTCGGAGGTCATCTGTGACACAAGAATGGTGATGAATAGATCTCATATCTCCAACAAAAGTGATTCCTACCATTTGATTCATTAAAAAAACAATCATCTCCCCTCAATCTCTCATGAATAAAACAACCCTCTTACTCAAGTATAAGAACCACAAAGCCCACCACATCATCTCTTCTACATGCAAAACAAAGCAAAACACCGACTTGAACCAAGTACCACGAAACAAAGCTAATACCAAACATCCACCATGCCCCGAGGAACTACCACCATCACGAGTCTTCAAAGACAAGCCACCACCAAGGAAGCCGAAATTCTCATTATCAAACACCATATAACAAAAGAGAAATATCAAAAAAAGAAAGAAGAGTACGAGAATGGAAAGCTAGCATATGAGCAGGCAAAGTTTAACATGGAGGAGGTTAAGAAAGCTAGGAGAAAGGGGTGCCGTTCTCTTCTCGAAGCCCGCTTGATAAAAGCAGAATACGAAAAAAGAAAATCGTAACTCGAAACACGAAAGAACGCTTATAAGAGAGTAAAAAGGGAGATGGAGGATGCTAAGCGAGAGTATCTGCAACAAAATGGGTTGTTGACGAAAGCTGTTGCGAGAGGATTGCAGAGATAAGGGCTGTGGAGTAATCTCTCGAACAAGGGGCGCGAGGGGGAGAAGGCTCAGGTTTGGGATATAAGGGATAGATGAAGGAGCATGGCTTTTAGAATGAGAAATATATCTATTTATGTAGAATTAATAGATGTGAGATTGCTGGTTTTCCATTGGCTTAGACAAAGGTTACTTACTTTGGTTAAAAGTGGATATAAAGACTCTTAAACCATTGAAATGCGTCTATCTGGGCTGAACATTCTCCTAGAGTGCTGTTTCTGACTCAAAAGGATTTCCTTAATAGCTAGTCAAACAACCCCCAGCTATTCACAGGTGACCTAAAAATAGCTCCAGCTCTGTCTTTTTACAAGATATTTCTACAAGATACGAAGGTATTGGTAGGTAACCTACCCACAGTAAACCCCAAAAGCACTGCCCTCGACATTAAGCGACGAGCCTTTCTCAAATTCTGTAGTTTCTTTCCTACTACGTTGCGCAACATCCTGTTCTACTATTCGTTGGGAAATGTAAAATTCCATCTTTCATGGCCTGGCTTTCAATTTCTAATACAATTGACAATGTTAGAATCTAGTTTAGATCGCAATCATCAACGGCCATGTAACTTTTTACCAAATGCTCAGATATTGTTTACAACATGAAAATCGCATGAATAAGTTGCACATGGTTAGGATGGATGATTTATTCCCTATCATCATAAAAACAATCATCGCTCATTCATCCAAGAATATGAACCCCCACCCCACTCAAGGATCATTCCTTATGCTGCATGAAAACAATAATCACCCCTTGAGTATAAGCTCTTATCTCACTCAAGTATAAAATCATAACAACCAACACCTCGTCTCTCCATCTACAAAACAATACCACAACCCAGAATATTATCGACTCAAAATGTACACGATGCCACAAGGAACAGTCTCCCCAAGGGAGCGAAATATGCGAGCAAGGCAATAATGGCAAGCAGAACAACGAAGAAAAGCAGCTAGAAAATCCGCTTCCGTAGAGTCGTGTTGCAATGCAGCACTTTCAAGAAGCAAGAGTGAAGAAAACTTAATTTCCTTGTCTTTATTTCTCCAAAGATAAACTCCTAATTATGTAAACTATCAATCTTATTCTGCCTTGCTGCCTGCAGAAATAATAACAGGCTTTCTTGCCCAGATGTCACTGTACCTATCAACAGGTCGATCTATGCATCAAGGAAGCCCGCCTGGCAAAAGAGGAATACCAACGAAAGAAAGATGACTGCGAGCAGAATAAGCTGTAATATGAGAAAGCAAAGTCTGAAATGGAGGAAGCTAAGGAAGAAATGACCAATCGTTCTTCTCTCAAGTTCTCGTCGGTAAAAGCAGAATACGAGGGAAAAAAGTAAATAGTAATTGATCGGAAAGCCACATACGACAAAGCGAATTCAGATGTAGAGGGCGCTGATAGAAAGTGTTTTGAAACACGTGTGAACTTGGAGAAAGCAATAGAGACGGCGGCGGACACACCCGGTTTCCATTCGGAGTGGATCATCTGGTGTAAAGACAAGTTAAGGAAACGTTGAATTATTCCATAACATCTCGCCTAATAAGGACTGCCATAAAGCCCGAAAACAAACTCCATCTGCACACTCTCCTTTCCAGTCTCCATTTCCCTTTTTTTGCTGATATCCTTTATGTAAACCACGTTGAAAAGTACTCATTGACATATATAAACATCCCACCTTAGAACTTCAACCCAAAACAAGTTAATTTCGAATCCATCTACCAGTTTAAAAGCCACCTCGAGGAACCTCAAGCAAACATCTCACAATATGAGACAGTTTTCCAAGCTTAACAAAATATTACCCCATTTCCTTTACTCGCTCTTCAATTCGTGAATTTCGTACTCGACAATTCAACGTCCTCAATAATTCACAGGAAAATCTTGCCGAGCTTCGAGTGATAGATATTCACTTTTATTTCTAACCCGTTACTGAAGCAGTTCAGAATTGTTAGCTCTAATTTATTCAAAGAACCTGTTATTCAAACTTCACCATCTTCTGTTCAATTTACTCAGAGCAATACTTGAATAATACAACTACACTACCATTCAAATATAAAACATCGAACCTCCCACCCTCTTCCACAGAACCACAAAGCAACCTTCATCTCTAAATATTTCACTACAAAAGACGTGATCGACCTCAAAACAAATCAACTTCACATATCCACTATGCCTCAAGAAAATTCTAGTACCCCTCAAGTAGAAGACAAGCAGCCCATCACAAGACGTCAAGCGTGGCGTCTCCAACTAGACGTAGATTACCAACGCTGGTATGTATACGAAGCCCAGGGGAAAAGACATATCAAGAAAGCCGAATACGAAAAGGCAAGTTCAGCTTTGGAGGACGCTACGAGAGAGTGTTTAGAAGCACGTGAGAAGTTTGAGTAAGCCAAAGAGACGGCAAAGGCAGCGGGCGTCTATGTTTGTTTTCGGGGTAGATAGAATGTAAAACCTCTCGCTTAATGAGGACTACTATCGAGTCCGAAAATAACTTCTAATCTACATGCTTTTTATTCCAATTTTCGCTTTCATACTAATACAAATTACGTGAGTCACATCGAAAAGTACTCATTTGAATATTTCAACATTAGCTCTCATCTTTTACTCAACCCAAAGTGACCTATTTAATATCATGTATCATCTCAAAAGTAAGGACATTTCAGAACTGTGAAATAACTTCCTCATCACCATAAACCTACACTATTCCTTCAAACATTATTCTTTCTCGGTTCGTGCTTAACGACTTAAGGTACCTTTTAATCCACAGAGTCCTGAAACCTTTTCTTACCTCTATCTTATCTACATTTTAGAAAATCTCTCTATACAAGAACAAGATTAAAGCCCATTATGCTAATGACTTGCTACGGTTCATCATTGAAGGAGTATGCGAATATATTAGTCGAGGAGAGGAAAGCTGTGAGAGGGCAAGGCTGGAGTGCAACCAGGGGGAACAGTATTTTCTAGGAACGACGCTACAGAAATCTTCAAGCACCAATTAGCAAAGGTTATTTTCTCTTTATAGGACCTCAAGATGGGTTTAGATCAAAGGGAACATAGTAGAGCTCAAACACCCGCCGAGTGCTGTCGATTCTTCAGCTATTTTCGAAAAGATTTTATTCATACAACTTACAAAATGACCTAGCTGATTTTTTGATTCCCGAGATTTTACTTGGTTGAGTGACAAATTTTAGTTTGGGATAGCAACAGGAGTGTCCTGGTTATGCTTGTTTGTTATTTGTGACAAACTGCGTTGTCGGATTTTCTTATGATGTGATCGAAATCGCTATAGAATTGCAACCGAATTAGGAGAAGTTCCAGAGCAAACACTTCAACAGTGGTTTTGGGGGCGTGATACACCTTTGGGAAGTTTATTTTTCATACTTCATTTGAGGCACATCAACAAAACATCTCTATCGGCAAATGTAAAAGACTTTTGCCAGAAAAAGTGTTACAAATGAGAAAAGATTCCTTCTCCCATACACGAGTACTGAATAATATTCTGCGAAGCCAAGTTGTGTCGTAGTTTATAGTAATTTATATTTCCATCCGCTTTCTTCGTCAGCAAGAATGACCAAAGGAAAAATACCCCTCTCATGTAACCCCGCCATACTCTCCGTCAACACGTTTCAATCAGCGTATGAAGTATAAAAGTTCCAGCGAAAGCTCTAGCTTTCAATTCAAGCATCGGTACACCATCCCACCTTCACTGTCCGTGAGCAATTCGTTTATCACAAGGGACAGGCATAAAACTTTTAATAATTAACGATAGAGCATTAATCCTTCTCGCCGATGCTCATATACTTCAACTTCAAGGTTGTTAACAAGTTTTTAACCCTCATTTCACCTCCTTTGCTTCCGAAAAATCTCCTATTGCCGAAAGTGTTTCTCTCATTCTTACCACACTCAAACTCCATCTATCTTCGAATGGCACTTTTTCTCTCCCATGTTTTCTTTCCAGGCCGCCGATAGGTATGAATGATTATCAAAATACAAAGCCCAGGATAATGCAAACCAAGTATGAAGACGCCATTGTTGTTGTACCAAAACCACAGTGATATGATATGTTTGCAATCCTTGTAGCTCAACCACTCTCTTCGGTTCTTTAGTCTAAGTGGAATTCGCCTACGAAACTACCCAGATCGAGAGGAAGAAGAGGATGCCATTACCCACTACATAAGCCAGACAATTTTCCCCTCATCCTCCCTTCCATTTAACTGCGTTGTTTTCAGTGCAAGTTTACTTTGGTAAGTCTTCTCAAATTGTCATGTTATGCCATAATGTGATGGTACCCACATTACGGAGGGATTTTGTTATTTTTAGATAGGAACTAATTCAAAGCATCGAGATTATATTTTATATATCACTTTCCCGAAACCTTCAAAAACTTTAACATCTCCTAGTCACCCACACGCGCCCCCCCACAAACACCTCCCCATCAGCCCACGAAGTAACTATAAAATCCTCCCTCGCAAGCTATTCCTTTCCTCCCAAGCATCTTAGTAGCATACTCGGGAACCAATCATTCTTCATGAGCAATCTAGCCGGCATCAGGAAAAAGTAAATTCTCAACAATCAATGACAGCGTATTTTCCTTCTCACCAAAGCCTCTTCAACCTTCTACCCATGAGATTTCGTGTTATTGCAATTGAAAAATTGAGAACAGACGTTCTTATTGTCGATTTTGAAGTTGCTGTTGAATTGAAAACCAACCCACAAGTCTTCTGGCGAGTTTCCTGGTGAGGGGACTTGTTTTTCTTTCTAACACAATACCTTTCTCTTGCTTTCTTTCACTTCCTGACTCCAACGGCCCCCATCACCCTCTCTCCCCCCCCCCAAACCACACCCACCCCGGTCCCCTCCCGAAAACACTTTAAAACCACAATCCCCCCCCCCCCCCCCCCCCCCCCTCAACATTAAATACATGGAAAGTTGAGAAAGCAAGTGTGAGAAATTTTACTTGGATTTTGTAGGAGAGAAGGGAAATTGGGTTGAGTATTTGCAGGATCGATATACTATGATAAAACGAGGAGGAATGGGATAAAGTAAGAAGATATTTTAGACAAATCTTGGATAGATACTCCCTAAAGAGAAAGGAAAAGTTGAGAAATGTTGAGATCCCGTGAAGAGGTATCTTCTCATTGAAAGAATTTTAGGAAATGTGATGCTTGGATTGTCATATATGTCTACTACTTTCCTGAAAAGAAAACTCTCATGTCAAAAATTCGTTGAATTTTTTCTCTCGGTTAGTTCCCGGTTGCTACCCCTTTTACTTCGAGACTGCGAATTCACCAGGGGGTGTGCAATTTATAACTAACCAAGAGCCAAGTACCTCTTCTACTCCAATTGGGGCCCCAATTCTGCGACCACAACACGGAACATTAAACCATTTCTCCTAGAAAACCAGAACAGTTATAGAAGGAAAGGTACTCCGAATTTCTGCAGCCTCTGGTGATAACAAAATAGTTCCGAGTGTTGAATTAGTGTAAATATTGAATGGGGTATATGCCGCAACTAGCTATAAATCAAAGTAGACAAGACCTCCATGCCGAAAACCCTGAACCTGAACCTGAACCTGAAAGTTAAAAGTTTAGAACGCAATGACGATGTCTCTCTCTCTTCTCCCCGGAAGAATGCCCAAATTAGTACCTAATAATAAACCCAATGAAAACTCCATCATAACTCATGCTCATGCTCATATCCCATCACCTGTTGCCCTCTCATAAACCCGTAAATCAAACCATACTAACCTTCTTCATCACCCTCCGTCCCCTCCGCTTAGCCACAATCTCAGCATCCCACGTCCCCTCAAATATCTCCTCGCACTCCTCCTCATCCTCACTATCAAACACCACCACATTACCATCATCTTCCAGTTCCTCTCTCTCCCCCTCATCCCTCACCCCCTCACCCACCCCAACCTCCTCCCAAGAAACCCCCAAAACAACCCGCTTCATCTCCAAAATATACTTCCCAATCTTATACTTCTGCCCCACCTCCTTAGCATCAACATATTTCCACCCCAACACCGTCCCACAAATAACACAACTAACATCCGCAACCACATGCGCGCCCGTAAGTAAATCCCGATTCACACTCCTTCCCACCCTTGTATTTATAAGTTCCGTTGGCTTGAATTTTTTTAATTCGGGAGTTTTGGAGGGAGGAGGCGCAACGAGGTAGGCGCGGCCGTGACGACCTGTGAAGCCTTTTGAGACGATTTGAGAGGTGAAGGCTAGGTCTGAGGCGCAGGTTATGCATTTTAGTGTGTTGGGGGCGGTGCGGTGGAGTTTGGTTGCTCGTTCGTGAGATTCTGAGGGCGAGGGAGACTGGAGGTTCTTTGTGAGGGAGGAGTGGGCTGTGAGGAACGAGGGGATGTAGTGTGGGTTTGGAGGGGAGGAACTTGGAGTTGTGGTTGTGGAGGAAGCTGGTGAGAGGCCTGGGGAGAGGCCTGGGGAGAGGCCTGGGGATTGGGAGGAGGTGGTGGAGGTTGTGCTTGTTGTTGAAGAGTGGCGTCTGCGGAAGGGGAGGGAGAAGGAAGAGGGGAGGAGGTAGGTTGGGAAGGGGGGGCGATCGGGTGCCATGAGGGGTTGTTGTGGTTGAGTTTTGAGGAATAGGTATTTTGAACTTTGAGCTGGAGAGTTATTGTGATGTGGTTTCTCTTTTTGCAGCTGAGTTAGTTTTCAAGGAAGAATATCAAATCGCGGGTGAAGGAATACAAACATTAATAATTAAGTTGTTTGCCCATTCACTTGAAGTTAGAAATCACCGTGTAAGCCGAGTCATGCTCCTCCCCCTTGGACTAGATGAGGCTCTGGTGAAAGCGAGGATATGTTTGTAGGAATTATGGGCCTTGTCAGCCTCTGTATATTGTCTTCACCTCATGTATGCGTGGTGGTTATGGTGCTTTGTTCTTGGGTTGTGTGCTCTCAGGCTCTTTTGGCAATGGATGATGGCATGGGGGTCATGCGAGGTTTGCCGGCAATTGCAGGTACCCACTGAAATTCCACAGGAAAAGCTCGATAAGACCTGTACGGCGATAAGATTGATGCCCGAAGGGTTTACTTCCTTGAGTCTTTTTACCTTGGCTTGGTCTCTTTTCTCTCTATTCCGCTTGTATTTCTTCACGGATTTACCAGTCACGCTTCTTGTGTCCGTATGCTACGACCTCCTCGCAAATGTACAAGTAACACCAAGAGTATTATTGCGTTGGAGGGGAAAAGCGCTGACCACTCCACTCGACCTCCAACGGACCCCCGTTTTCTGAGGCTGGAATATTGATCATGTGGTGGTCGCAGGAGTATCCTCATGGTGGGGAGACACAGTAACGAATGAAGTGTTGGACAGTCCGACAAGGGTTGTTGGTCCAGAGGAAACATCCCAAGAAGTGATCTGGAAGCCACGAGACGTGGTTACTATTTCAAGCTTACACAGGAGGAGAAACCGAGGTTGGAATTAACGGTTCGCCGGTACAGAAGTCGGATTCGGCTCCACTTGCTAGTTCAGCCAATGATCTCTTAATAATACGTCAAGCTAGTAACGACAGTACAGAACTAGAAAAGAAAAAGTGGCATTTGTATAGCATTGCAACTTCACGGGTTACTTCGAACAAGTACAACACCCAATCAATTCACCAATGCTTTAAGAAGGGTGTTACCAATCACAGCTTCAGAAGGAAAGTTCGGATGATGCTCCTCTCTGATTGGCTTTGTGTAATGCCACGTGATTCAAGTGCGGGGCAGATTCTTGAGCCTTCTACAAGCGCCGCGCCGTCGTCGATTTCTTGCAAGAATCACCCTTCTCGCCAGCTTCACCGCCGATTACAACACACAACTCTGAAGAACACATACAACGCATCCACCCGCGATAGCCTCATTAGCTCCCAATCAAATCCAACATCCTCGACCATCGCCTCAATCAGCCTTCGATCCACTATCCAAACCATAATCCCCTTCCCGACGCAACCGTGGCAAAATCCCGTCAGAATGTCTTCCAGTAAAAACCAAAGTCATAGTACGAGTAATCGCAATGGCGAGAGTGTTGGACGTGCTGCCAATGTTCTCGCCAGCGCCTATTGCGTAGACTCTTCTTCCCGCCTCAGCGGATTCCGTAAGTAACATCATCCTTGCTCCTTCAGCCTACACAACCGACGATTGCAAACGCTTTGTCTACTCCAACATCAAACAACAAGATCAAATACTAACCTCATCCACAGATTACTCCACTACCGGCGCCGGCGGGGCACAGTGGTATCCCTGAGGTCCGAACCTGGAATTCAGGGCTACCTTCACCACCTTCAAGTCCCCCTCTAGCTGCTCTCACCTCCGCCAACGAGCTCGCGCTCATTTCCAAGTCAACCAAATCGCGCGACAACGATACACATGGCAGAGTTCGTCAGAGCAAGCGTCCGGAGGGGGCAACGTACTATATCCGGGAAGAGTGTGAGAGACTCTTCTGCGAGACCATGAAAGATGTTTTCTTCGGTGAAGGAGGATCATCATCGAGTAATGGCTCATTCGGAATGGATACGCATAACATAAATCATTCACAATCAACGCCTCCTAGGGAGGATCTATCAGTGCAAAATCAAAACTACGGATACTTTGCTGGTCATGGCCAAGGTCAGGATATCGATGCTTGGGTCGAGGTCTGGGACTATGCGGGTGGATGTAGCTTTCGTGGATTCGTCGGTGGAAATGGAGAGAACAAATCTTTGTTTGCTTTCTTCGATTCTGCTGTCATTGGAAGGGATTTGAAACAAGGGTGAGTTCTACTGACATCTCGCAATATTCACTATTCTAACAAAAAATAGTCTTATGGCATTAATCGAGCTCGCCGAAACCGTCTTCGCCGTCTCCCAAGTCGTAGTCTGCGTCGATCGTTCGGTACAAGAGGTCGATCGCAAGGCATTCTTAAAGAGTCTCCGATGGGTTGGCTTTGAGGCCGTTACCCTCGATCTCTGGGCTGGCAGCTTAGACGTTACGAGCGACAAGTGGCTTTTCTTGGGCATGGAAGTTTAGTCGATGTATCTTTCGGAAAGGGGAAAAACAAGCAATTTCTGGGAATTATGAATATTCATGGCGTTACTGGGAAAATCGTTCCATTCATGGTTTGCTTTCTGACTTTGGTGGATACCGAGTAGCTGCATTTGCGCACGCATGGAGTTTTTCTTGATTTCTCGGCTTATTGATTATCGGGTTTTTATGTATGACTGTAATTGGCATCAAAATGAACATGGCTTTTCTTCCTGCATGACTAGTTTGCTTTTTGATGATTTTATGTGTCTCACTTTGGGGGCCTAGGTAGGTGGTCGGGTGAACTGCGTACCGCGATTCTTACCTTGGTGATTACTTGATTACTCTTCAACCCTCTTATTGCGAGGACGTATAAGTAGAGCCTCCCTCATCCATGTGTTGCCCGAGCAGGCGGTCCACGAAGTCGTGTTACATTTGGATTTGCCCCTCCGACTTTGGGCATGTTTGTTTTCATTGCATTTTCTTTGCCTCACCCCAACCTACCGCCTTTTATCCCCTCTGTACTTTCTTCCAGGTTTCTATCGTGGGCATTTACGACGCGCGAGTAATTTATTCTTCAACTTTGCGAATGCTTTTAATTGTGGATTGAGAAATGTGTTTCATTGATATTTGTACTTGTCTTGTTTCAAGAAAGCCCTACCTCTGTTCCAGGGGTTTGTTTGTTTGCCATGCTTCGCAAAAAAAGAGAGGGGTTGGTACACACCATTTCCCCATCCTCCCATCCCACTATCCATGTTCTTGAAAGGCAGAGGGAGCGAGATGGCGACCTATCGTTCCTTATCATTCCTTGCCACGGTGCTACATGAAGTAATTTAGCCTGTCTGGCCTGTCGAATCTACCATGTAGGATTTGATGGCTTTGATGGATTGGATGCGCGGATTCGTACCGTGGAAGACGTGATATGCAGCTGGGTTGGATATGCTCGTGGTAGCTGTAACTGATAAGATATCGAGGTTTCTGAATGCGTTACCGATCTCTCTTTTTCCGTGAGTAATTTTTGGGGCCTGCTTCAGGTTGTATCTGTCCGTGTGTGTTTTTGGCTGCGAGTCTGGGGGTTGTTTGTCAAGATTCAGCTGAGGACTGGTCGCACAGCTTGATTTTGATGCTGCTGTGTTGCGGAGATCACGACACGACGATTAATTTGATTTCATTCAGCGGCTTTCTCGCTGAAAATTCCCCGAAATCAGATGTTCGTGGTGTGGCATTAGAATACCAAGACGAGGGACCAAGTGGGAAGGTGGGTGATGGGTCGACGTGGGAGGCAGTCTCGGTTGGGTGATGCTTGATATTGCTTCAATTCCTTGGTATGCAATGCGAAGCGCACAGGAAAATGAAATGATATGGTGCAGAAGGAGCGCTGTTACTTTTGTGCTGTATTGATCCAATACCTCGCCCAGGTATACGAGCCACGAGGAACCTTCCCGATCTTGTCAACGAGCAATCAAAGATTTAATTCCCCATCCCATCTACCGAACAGAACCACCAACGATCTGCAGCAGGGAAACAGTACCAAGTGATTGCATTTCTTCCTGGATTGAGAGGTCCTGGTGCGGGGATGTCCTTATCAGTCCCCAGTATCTTCATCTGCAGCTCAACCCTGAAGGACCGATTCTGTAGGTTGGCACACCATATCTTGTATCTCTTTCTCTTTTTTGAATGCTTGTCCTACCCAGACTGCTATGCGGTTCTTCGGATAAGGTATGTTACATCAAGCAGAGGGTGCGCCTTTCGGATTTTTCTAGAACCCCCCTCTTTCCGTTTCTTCTTTGAACTCTTAAGTACGGAGGTACAAGACTAGTTAGTATATGTTGTTTTTGTGCCAACTAAATTATGGCTATGGCAGAAATCCCCGAGTATTCTTCTTCGGATCCTGAAAGAGGGGATTATGATAAGAAGAAGATAGGTGGGGAGAAGGGTGCGGGGTTTGAGGTTAGGGAAAATTTGGCGGAGAGTGAGGTTATTGAGTTTGGGGAGACGAAAGAATTGAGGTATTCAAGCCTAACCCTTCTCTTTGTGGTTTTCGTGGGTGTGTATGGAAGTATACTTATCAATTGGTAGACGTGGACTTGGTCAGAGACATATTCAGATGATTGCTTTGGCTGGGACTATTGGTACTGGATTGTTTCTTGGGTCTGGCAAAGCTCTTGCGAGGGGTGGACCTTTGGGTGCTTTGTGAGTTTTATGTCGTTGGTGTGAGGGAGATATGCTGATGGTTTGAAGCATGGGATATTCGTTTGTTGGTGTTTTGGTAACGGGAGTGGTACTTAGTATTGCTGAATTAAGGTAAGTTCCTTTATTTCATCTCATTATATCTAGCTCGAAGGCCTTGAACTGACCAATTTATCAACAGTGCACTCATCCCACTCAGCGGAGCCATTATCCGACATGCCGAATACTTCGTCGACCCGGCCCTTTCCTTTGCTCAAGGATGGAATTCCTTGTACTCCTATATGGTTAGCTTACCTGCGGAAATCGTAGCGGCGGTGAGTAATCGATATTCGTTGATATATATGTTGTCATTGCTAATTATACAAAGGCTGTGATAATGGAGTTTTGGAATACACATGTTCCATCTCCTGCTTGGATTACCATCTTCGGAATCTTACTCATTATCAGTAACCTATTATTTGTAAGGGTATATGGAGAGTTGGAGTTCACATTCGCAAGTCTTAAAATAATGTTGATTATTGGATTAAACATCATGGTAACCTCCCTCTTTTCCCCTCCTCCCTTTTTATTTAGCGAGAAAGGGGCTTCTGCTGATTACCAAGAAAGGCTCTCATTATTACATGCGGTGGCGGACCAGATGGCCATACTTACGGATTCGAATACTGGCGAAACCCAGGTCCATTTGTTGATTATCTCGGATATACGGGTGCGTTAGGACAATTTATGGGGTTCTATACTACCTTCTCGAATGCGGTCTATGCCTACGCTGGAATTGAGAATATTTCTCTCGCGGCTGCCGAGACACAATCTCCGAGAAGGAATATTCCGATTGCTGCTAAGAGAATATTCTTTCGAGTGACCATATTTTACAGTAAGTCGGGTAATCTGGATGCGGTTATGAGGGAAATCTGATGAAGAGATAGTGCTTTCCATATTTATGGTCGGTTTGATAGTTCCGAGTAACGATAAAGATCTTTTACAGTCGACAGGGACTGCTGCTCAGAGTCCTTTCGTTATTGCTGCTACGAGGGCGGGAATAAAGGTTGTGCCTTCGATTATTAATGCGGTTGTTCTTACTTCTGCTTGGTCTTCTGGTAACTCTGGTAAGTCAGCCCTTTTACAAGGTTGCTCTTCGGAACTCCGTTCTATGTCTTTCGCGAGCAACACCACTAACATCCCCCCTCAGGCCTTCTAGGTGCCTCAAGAACTCTCTACGGAATGGCGCACCACCGCCACGCTCCAAAGATCTTCCTCCGAACCAACAGAATGGGAATACCATACGTCGCAGTATCCTTCATATCCCTCTTCATGTGTCTAGGATTCATGACAATTTCCGATTCCGCCTCAACAGTTTTCTCCTGGCTCCAAGATTTAGTCTCCGTCGCCTCGCTTATCCATTTTATCATAATTTGCATAGTGTATCTACGATTCTATTACGGCATGAAGAAACAGGGTATTGATAGAAAGGAACTGCCCTGGAAAGGACCGCTTCAACCGTATTTGGCGTGGATGAGCCTTATCAGTTTTACGGTTCTGCTTTTTACGGGAGGGTATTTGGCTTTTGTTAAGGGACAGTGAGTTTACCATCTTTTCCTTTTTTTCGGCATGATGAAAGGGTGGAATTGAGCTAACGCCAATAGTTGGGACACTGAACTCTTCATCTCCTCATACATTAATATCCCCCTCATCTTCATTTTGTATTTCGTCTACAAATACATTAAGAAGACGAAGATCGTACCCTTGGAGTCTATACCGATTCGCCACTTCCTTGATATCGCGGCGGCGAACCCGGAACCTTTGCCGAAGAAGAAGAGTGGGTGGAAGAAATGGGCTGGAATTCTGTGGAGTTAGTCGAGCAGTTTTTATGTTATTTTTTGGGAGTTCTTGAGGGGATATATGTGGCGGTGGCGAGTTTTGCTTAAAACTGATAGTTTAAAGAGAGGTTTGAGTGGTAACGGAGAGGGAACATTGGTTGGGATTTTCGGAGCTTCTTTCTCCTAGAATAATACAGACGAAAGTCTTGTACGAGATTAGTATATTAATACCTCTTCTCGAGTTCCTCAAAGTATCAAGCAAGCCCCACCGAAGCCATTTCTGAAACTTAACATCATATCTCTCCCACAAGTACAGAAACCCATTCTCAACTCGCGAGAATGCTCCAGTATCTATATATGCTCCTGTCAAAGGGAAATGCTGGAAGCTCATCTTGAATTTCTTCCACCGAGCCTCATCTTATCTGGCCAGACATCTCACAGCGAGACCATAGTTAAGCTCATACACTAATTGAAGCACTGGACAACAATCCAGATCCTTCAACTCGGTGAAGCTGGTGGGAGAGGTGGAATGGGTGGTAATACCAGTTCGAATATACTACTTTCGACAGTTGGTTTAATTAAAATCAACAACAAAAAGACTCATTATTGATAATGCTCGAGGTTAAAGCATACATAAAGGTTCTAGAAATTCTGCTCAAGCTAGTTTAGGCGTTTACACGGGATTTGAATATACGACCTCTTATTTTGCTGGAAAACAGCGTCTTCCAAATGTGCCTTTGCTATCCGGGTTTAGTCCCTTGCCAAAAAAACAAAAAAAAAAGAAATATGTAGAACTCCCAAATAAAGAGTATTTACCTCGAAGTCACATATACAGGTAGAATGGTCCGTCTCAAACCCCCACGCCGCTTACACAACACATATTGAGTTCAAAAACCAATAGGTTATCAGGGCAAGACTTTGAATTCCAAGACAGTTCGCCCCCTTCTTCTTATTTGAAGCTCTTCACGAAATTCTTTGAACCCCTGGAATAAGAATCTCAGCAACTTTCATTTAAAAGACGGAAAATAGGATTTATTTTGAGCCTTACCACCGACTTCAAGATGCTAAAAAGGACGGGGATTAGATCCTCTCGCCAAGATATAGATGGACAAGGCTTGGTGATGACGAAGTTATCCGAGACCAGTATTAGAAAGCAAGCTAATTCTTACAACACCTAGTATGCTGAGATCAGGTATACCCACTGAATTATTATACAATCCATGATGAGTAACATCCAGAGCAATAATAGAGATAGATGGACTTTGGGACAATGGTCGCTCACCGGTTTCCGGGAGAGAACTGCGAGAGATATTGCTATAATTTCTTAGAATAATCTTTTCAAGCCTGTTCTAAAATCATTCTTTTGTTTAGTAGGAAGGAAGTTGCAGTTCAACGGGAGTAACGGGGGAGGATTTTTATTTCGAAAACAGAATGGCAGAAGATAGCAAATTACGTGAGATCTTGCGCCTGAAACCTCACTGAGCTTTCCCTCTCTTCTTTCTTCGGGCAATTGTAACGAGAAATGAAGATCGAGCGAGATTTGTTCCTCTAGGGAAGTCCTAACACAAAACTTCTAAGCATGTTCCACCCTTTTTCTACGTTTGTGGAAGAGTATTTGAGGAGGCCGTGATGATACTAAGATTTCAAGATGTTTAAGAAAGAGAGGAAAGAAGCAACGAGATCGATAGCGAGAAGAGATAGCTAGAGCGAGAATAACGGGCGTTGGCTCACTAGTATAAAAAGTCATTGAGAACTCGTTCAGACCTTATGTCTCCAATTTTCTTTTTGGGTAGTTTTCGCATGATCTAAGTAGAATATTTGTATACTTTGGTTTTGATTCTATAGTATGACTTTGGCTTGCTTGGATTTACAAGTTAGATACTGTAAAAGCAGTAAAAGACTGGGCCTTGATTTTTGATAGACATTCATTTTCCAACTTTCGAAACTTGCAAACCAATAAGGTGCACCATTTTTTAGTAAGAATTAGATTTGAAGTATACCTCATAAAAGTAATGGAAGAATATACTCCAACAGTGACAAAATAATCGATCGCAAATTCTAACGATACCTTCACTGATATCTTGTTATATTATTGCTACATTTCTGGAACCCCACGTTTGACTTTTGAGGTTACTAGATTAGATCTGAGTCAGTCGATTTCAATTGCTGTAGTAGTTCTGACGTTATCGTCCAACAGAATATCTCTATATTTTGAGTTGAGCTCGCTTTCATGATCGGCAGCTGGTATGCACAGCTGCAAATAGACCACACCCCTCTAGGTTTTTTGCAGGGACTCGGAAACATATAGTAATTAGTTTAATTGAATTAGTTATATGTCAGGATTTATTTGTTTGCGCGTTTATGGTTTACGAGTCTCTGCAAAAAACTTAGAAGTGGTTGAGTTTTGCGTGCGCTTCCACCGAAGCGCCTGGCGGACATTGACACACGCGAGCATACCCTTCTAGACATTTTGCGGGGACTCGGAAACATACACTGACTTGTTTAATCGAATTGGTTAAATGTCAGGATTTATTTGGCTTAACCTTTATTGTTTACGAGTCCCTGCAAAAAACTTAGAGGGGTTAGGTTTTGCGTAGGCTCCCGACTAACGAGTAAAGCGCTTAGTAGAATCGACACATACGCAAGCACACCTCTCTAGACATTTCGCAGGAACCCGTAAACGTACATCAATTAGTTTAATCGAATTAATTATATTTTAGGAATTGTTTTTTTTAACCTTTATTGATTGCGCGTCACTAAGGTTGTGAAATTATGACTTCAAGAGGGGGTGGTTTTGCGTGCACCACCACGAAATTGCCTTGCCAAAAGCGCCACACATTCAGCAAGCCATGGAAGGCTTGTAGGATGTCGCAAAATTGTTTTTCGAATTATAATTTATTCTTCTAGTATATAGACAGTTAAATTCTAGAAAAATTTGCTATCGCAAAGCGCGGTGGTTAAGCAATGTGGATCGCAAGAAGGGGTGTTGGGCACACGAAGCTTTTAGCGAAAGAAAATGTACACCAATTAGACTACTCTTAGAAGTTTGCAAGACGTCGTAAAGTTCTATTTCTTTTTCTAATTTATTCTTCAAGCATATGCGCAACTAGCTCTTCAGCAGATTTACTATTACGATGCGCGGAGGTTGTGTAATGAGGAATGTAAGACGGGGTGGCCCCACTAGGCCCTGCTGCAGAAATGGTGACCGTGGGCGGTCCCAATTGGGAAGTTTCAATACATACAACCTGGAAAGTTGCACTGCGGCGGGAAAAATCAGCGGTTCCATCCCGTGTGCCTTGGGGATTGGATTGGCTACGGTCTATTCTTAGCTCTTTTCGGTTTCAATAGCCTGGAGGTCCCTCAAAATGAGAAATGTGATTTCACTTTGTACTCGTAGGTAGTAGTTCGACCCATCGTGAAAGCTTTCTTGATCATTTCAACCTTTCGAGCCGGGCATAGATCCTCAAGAAAAGAGAAACCATGCCACAAGACGATACCATCCCAGAAATCGATATATTGTGGTGGGATTCGAGCGGTTTCTGCATTCGGTGTCCGTATTGCGACAAACTACACCCCCACCCCCACTTGAGTTCCATACTCCCAGACATAACAAAAGTCAAATTCCACGAGAAATTTCTGGAAGTATCAGGATGTCATCCACGAAGATTATACCGATGCAAATTTCCCTTCGAAGATCGAAGTGGCAAAATCGCTTACGAAATCGACAAGAAGAACACTCGGTTCGTCGCTGTTTATCCCGAGCCAGAGAAGGCCTCAGAGGAAATCGATGATCTGGCGAATCAGTTCGCAAAGAAGGCAAACGTATCTTCGACCAGTAATAGCAAAGTTGTCTACGGTCATCCACCAACAGTGCTGGAGGTTAAAGATTACAGTTTCAAGCGACTCGTTTCACTTGGGGAGCCATCTATTATCCTCCGCGCACCTATTGCAAATTACACGATAACAAACGAGTGGAAAACGATAGCGAGACTGGAAAGAGGAAAGCCGTTTCCGTCAAGAATGGCGATGAGCGGCTGGGGTCATCCTCCTTCTGGAGAACAGATCGGCGGGAATTGGACATACGAAGTTATGGACATTGCAACACTTGTCGGTCATATCCTAGCTGAGGATCGAGAAAAAGACCAGTATGAACGTGGTCGGTTCAATGCTTCCCATGCAGAAAAACAGTTGACTGCATACTTCATAAGTCGACATGTTTTTCTTCCAAGCGAGAAGCAGCACGATAAAAAGGAGGAAAGTTTAGTTGTTGATATTGGCAAAAAGCTCGAAGAGATCTCGTGGAAATCAACAAAGCTACAGGAATTACGCAAAATGGAACAGTCATGGGAGAAACTGGTGTACGAATTACGCAAGTTGGAAGGCAGTTGGACGAGATTGATAACGGAGCTACGTCGAATGGACAAGAAATGGGAGAAACAGGCTTCGGGACTTGAAGACGCTGAGATAAATGCTAGGATCCTTCAAAACAAAAGCATGATTCAGAAACTGGAAGTCGATATCAAAACTGTTCAGGCAGAGTTGTGGCGGATATTGGTTGCTCCGCCTGCTGATATGTCTTCACTGGAAAACCATGTCGAAGTACGAGAATTCCGCAATCTACAACGTCAATTACGCGAGATCAGAAAGAGACGGGATGCCCACCAGAAGCTCATCGATTTGTCGAAGAATGCTCCTCCAATTTCGCTCAAAAGCGCTGTTATTTTGATAAGCTCCCCTGGTGCTCGGGTTTGTTCAGATTGTAGTTCGTTTTTGAGAAAGGTAAATGAGTATTTCGGGTTATCCATTGAGTATCATGAATGTACTGAGAAATAGTTAGCTAGCTGAAAGGTGTATATCTGTTTATTTCTTGTTTTGTTGTCAAGTGACATCACTTCTTTCTCCAAACAAAATTAGTAGACCGAATTTGGCTTGCCAGATGCTGAGATGACGCACAAGATTGAGGGTTTGCCATTTTTGGAATTTCAAAGTTTTCTGGTTTAACTCTCGTAAGAAAACAACACGAAATTCAAGAAAGCACCCGTGCCTAAAATTCTTCCTTCCTTAGTTCCCCAATTCCCCAATGCCTCAAACCCCCCCATGGAACCGAACATCACTTGTGGAAATATTTCTGCCCTGACCTCCCATGTATAGAGAAGACTTCTCTCTAAGCACCACGCACTTCCTCCCTAAACCTTTCTTCCCATCAACACCTCGAGCTCTCATCTCCCCCTTCAATTCCTTCTTAAACCTGCACACCCTCCTCAATCTCTCACTCTTTTCCTCAATTTGAACCATGACCTTCGACCGACATCGAATTAACAGACGTAAGGTATTCCATTTTTTGATTGTTGGAGTTTTATCTAATAACATCTTAGCTCGCCACCTTCTATAAAAACCGACTCATCTCTTTCAAAATTTAGAGGGGAGGAGTCAATACCAAATTTCTCCAGCTCTCTCGAAATCTCAAAATCGGGATTCAATCTACTTCCCCTATACGGAGGAGACAATTGCACCACCTGTGAATCCTCACAAGCAATAAAATCCCTTCTTGCTTTAATTTCTTTCAGTCTAAGAGTCTTCCTTTGAGCTTTGAGATTATGGAGTTGTTTGGAGAGGGATTTTGATAGGCTTCGTAGGGTGAAAAATAGCTTTTTTGAGGGCGAGTTTCCGATTCTAGGTTTGGGTGAGGGGTTTGAGTCTAGTGAGTGGTAGCGGGGCTCGAAACATGATTTTAGGAGGCTGAAGAGAGAGGTTAATTGGGTGATAGATGTCGGCATTTTTGTGAACCTGTTGATAAGGTCTGTGATCTGGTGTGGTATAGTTTGAGCGTTCCATCTGTGTGACCTAGTGAAACTCGAATTCGAGACTATTCAAAAAAGTGGTGAGATGGGAAGAGGGAATTGGAAGGACTGAATTACAAAATTTGAATGGCGAGAGATAGCGGAGTGGGTTATTGGAATAGGCGGTGCTGATCATGGTGAATGATGCTAAAAGTTTGAAGTCATTCACGAACTCCCCACCGCCCCTCCTCCCCCGGGCCCACAAAATGCGTAAGCGAGAGATCATGACTTGGTTTTGTATGCATTTTATTCATAACTCGTGAAAAATGAACGACTCAACTTCATAATAAGATTCCCTAGTAATACAAATACGAGAAGCGAAAAAAAGAAAGTAGAGGAGCCCGCTTTTATCTTATACAGCACAGCCACTTGAATTGGTTGTGCCTACCTCCTTCCATACCTTCCCCCTTATAAGATCAGCAGCCTATAAAACCAAAAGTTAGCACTCGAATTCAAATTCCCCCGACTGAAAAGAAAAGGAACAACTCACCCTCTCAGCAACAGCGTAAACAGTAGTCATAGTGTGACTTCCCGGAAGTAACGGCATCACACTAGCATCCACAATTCTCAATCCCTCAACCCCGTAAACCTTCAACTCCGCATCCACAACACCACCCTCCTCTTTCTTTCCCATCTTACAACTTCCTGCAGGGTGATACAAAGTGCCAGCAGCACCTCTCAAGAATGTCGTGATATCCGCATCACTAGTGACATTCGCGCCAGGAACAATTTCGAAAGGTTGAATAGATGACAGTGCTGAGGTAGCGGTGATAGTTCGCATGTATTTTACTCCTTCGATCAAAAGCGATATATCGAGAGGGTTTGTGAGGAATCCTGGGTTTGCGGAAGGAAGTGTGAAGGGGTCGGAGGTGGTGATTTCAACTGTACCTCGGGAGTAAGGTTGTACGAGACCGAGGTTTATGACTCCGTCTGCCCAAATGAGTTCTAGATGTGCGGAGTCGGGGGAGGTAAGAAGTTCGTTGAGAACTTTGTGTTGAGCTGTGTAGCCTGTTACTACTTCTGCTGGGGCATTTGCTGGGAAAAAAGCTGTAACGTCTTGGCTTGTTGCCGAGGCTTGAAGAGTGGCCGAAGAGGTGGAGTAGTTTGCTAATGGAAGGAATGCGAGGAAATCTCCAGTTGGGGAGGAGTAAGGGCCGGTCTTCTGGCTGTCGTAGAGGGCTCGACTTTCAGCTGCGAAAGTTGCATTGCTTGTTAAGTTCGAGGAGGTGAGCGGTGCAGTTACTGATAGCTGTTAGTCAGGTAGTAGAAAATGAAAATGCCCCCCTTACCAGTGTTTACTGTTGTTACCAAAACGTGATCTTGGAAATTCTGTCCCACGGCTGGAAGATTCACGACAGTTGAGATATTGAAACTTGTGAGCAACGCAGTATCACCGATTCCAGAAAGCTGTAGAATTTGTGGAGTAAAAATTGCCCCTCCAGCCAAGAGTGCCTCTTTTCCAACATTGATAGTGGATCGTGTTGCAGTTTTACTCTGGGAGAACTACGAATGCAGATTGTTAATATGTCATTTTGAAAACTGGAATATTTTCCTGAGCTCACCTCTACGCCAGTAACAGTCACGGTGCCATTTCCTATTGTCGAGGTCACCAATTTTGTGACTTGTCGGTTAGGAAGAAGATGCAAGTTTGTTCTAGCTTTAACAGGAGTGTAATATGCCTCTTGGGCAGATGACCGAGTCACGTTTATTGGGTCTTGGTTGTGGGGACAGAAGTAGCCACCGATGGGTGACCCATTTGCTTGATCAACTGCGGTATTGACGTTAAGCTCTTTCATAGCTGCAATGAAATTCTCTATGAGACGGTTAGAAAGTACTAGCAAGAATATTCGGGGAGCTCAACTGATTGTTGGCCAGAAGAATGGCGAATAAGTAACTTGCATGGGTCCATCATATCCGTGAGCATTTTCGTCATAAGTAATGTTGTATTCTGAAGTCAGTTCAGCGCTCGCTGGCGTGAAAATCTCATTCTGGAGAGAAATTAGTCATTGTTGCTTGAGTTTTCGAAGAGAAATTAGAGATCGTACCTTCTTGAAATAGGGAAACAAGCTCTCCCAATTCCAGCCGGAATTTCCAAGAGTCTCCCATCGATCATAATCAGACTTGGCTCCCCGATCGAAAACCATTCTGTTCAATTTGGTCGATCCTCCAACGATTTTGCCCTGTCCGATGGAAACCTCTCGACCTCCTAGAGCCTCATTTGCAGCATAGGTGAGATTCCAATCATACTTTGTACCGGCTGCACCACCAGCCAGACCTGGAATGGTTATAAAGTCTTCACCTGCATCGCTAAAATTCATGTAAGTAATTTTCTCGACTCCGAATGTTTTCCAGCTTACAAGTCTCCAGCCTCAATGACCAAAACAGTTGTATCTGGTATGTGTAAGCTTTTGCCCATATAAATGTTCTAAAATGAACTTACTCGAATCTTCAGTCAACCGGTTTGCGACCGTTAAACCACTTGCACCAGCTCCAATAACTACATAATCATAACTATCCAATAATCCCTCCTCTCTTCGTTTGACCTGGCCTATAAATGAATGTGGATGACTCGCAACAACCACCGAAGAAACAATAACGCCAGCGACCGATAGTCGAGAAAAGTATGCCATTTCGAGAATTTACACACTTTGTGTAGAGATCGACTTGAAAATAAAAAGAGTGTATGAAATGATAATAGTTGTTTATTCCATTCCTGGGGATCAGCAAAAATATAAGAAATACAACGGAAGGTCACGACCCACTAAAGCCACCAACTAACGCAAGTCCACATGGAAGACATAAGGCTGACAGTCCACAAACTTCGTAAACCTTTCCCCAAGGACTCTAGACTCCCATCCAACTTTCATGCAAGTAAGAACTTGAATCTCCGAGTGCTACTAAACCGTAACGCGGCAGTTGATTTTGCATACAAACCAGCCGACCCGGCCGAGCAAAGCCCTAGAAATAAACACTCGTTCATAAACGACAACCAGGCAAACCCTAGCGAAAAAGGGGGGTGGCAGCTTGAAATGCTCGAGGGGCAGTTCAGACAAACTTTCCCCCATCCCAAGAATGGGACGCATTTGATGATGTAACTTTCATTAAACTTTTCATCGTCATACTTGGCTAAAAGTCAATTATACACCAATTATATTACCCGAGGGTTCGGGCTATCGATTGATATACCCGCGACCTACATACCCTGCCCTCTCAAACTTTCGCAATTAGGGCAAGCACGGCATATAAAAAATCGGGTCATGACATGTGATGCCCAGATGCGTGGGAGCCGGGAGCACAAAAACGCATCGAAAAACGAAACCGATCGAAGTTGGAAAATCGTGACTTCAAATCCGGAGTCGTACCCCAACAACATTTACAAAAATAAAGAGGGTGGCCCCATTGGCTCGTACCATGACATGTAAATCATATGTAAACCCACATTCATGCCAGCAATTTGAAGTCTCTTGTTCGTCAGTTACACTGTTTTTTGGGGCCGCGCCATAATATAGCCCAGGGAGGGGTACGAGCTGATGTGGCCACCCTCTTTATCTCAATCTTCTCCACTCAACTGCATATTGCTCCGCATGTTCGCAAGATCCAGGACATGTCCAACGAAAGAGCTTCAGCAAAGCAATCAGAATTATGCATAGCGCCGCGGGGAAAACAGATCTGTAGTATACGGAATGCGGGATTTTTAGCGAGTTGAGAGCAACTTTCGAACTGACCCGATTAATACTCACGAGGGAGAGATTGACAAAATCCTCAGGTTCCTCAAGACGATAGGACTCAACATCATTCCTTCCCTCCCAACTTGGCCTAACTGCGCGACGCCCACGCTATGACCAGAGCGGTCATGGTGCAATAAGAAGGGAAGGTACGACCTGATCCCCAGAGTATAACCCTCACCGGAATTTGAATGCTCGTGGTTACCCTTCAATTCAGCATAGCCAAATAGATCCAATTCGGAGTAAACATTGCTTATCAGTTGTGTGCCACTGGGCTTATCCTCGTGTGATTATAATATAGCAAAACTTCTGGTATTTTAGTAAAGATCCTTGGAAATGTAAATCCGTGTCTTGCATTGAATGTGCTCTGCTATAAATTAGTCTTCAGTGATTTCCTTCCGTCTCCTATCCAGTCCCCGATCCAAACTCCAAATTTCAAATTCAATCTTCAACCCATCCCAATCCTCGCCTGCCTCCTACAAATAGGGGATCCCACACTTTTGCTTGGCCTACCCAATCTTCATCCTTCGCTTCCATGAATTTCCCAAGACGAGGGCTTCTAGGAAAATACAACCAAAAGACCAGATATCATAACAATCAAAGTCCTCCGCCCTGATCCGTCGTAGCCATTTTAGTCATTGCCCATTCCCCGGAATCTCTGATGGTCATGGCATCTCCTCTCCTATCCTCGCGGCTTGCGGTATGTGAGCCGGAATTCGTGTAGGGAACATTGAATCCCACAGTAAAGGTAGACTCGGTGTAAAGAGACCCGTTCTTGTGATCTGGGTTGCTTCGCACTCTGCTGCTGGGATCGATACCGTTTCGAATCCAATCACCGAAAACACGATGCCTTTAACCGCTCGGATTGTTCCTTGTCATCTCTGTGCCCTGTACTAGCCCTAACCTGTTCGCGTCAATATCGTCATGATATCCATCTGTTTTGTATATGCATTCCCAATCCAATAAACAAATTTCAAGATTCCTTCTGTCGTTGTGGCCTCAATTTTGATATCCCCGAGTATCCTACCCGACGACTCTTCGACCTAGTTTTCATACCATGCGCACTAGGCATCTTGCCAGGTGCAGCATTTGGTTTTGCCATCCTCTGACCCTGCTTCAACAAAGTCCGAGATGCTCGACTGAAATTAATCCTGTGTCGGGTTACTGGGGTAACTTGTCCTGTATATTATGTTAGCGAAATGTCTTCCGATAAGTGAAAAGGATTATCTCACGTCTCTTCCTACGCTGTCTAAGCTCAGTAACATCCGAATCCGACTCAATTATCGACCGTCGGGTGGTTAATCGTGGTATCCCTTTCCCGCTGGATCTCCTCTGGGACGCGTGCTCCAAAGAGGGACGGGCACCAGAGTAGCTGGCAGCACCAGTCTGCCATGCTCTATGATCGTGGGGTTCAGGTGTAGGAGACCTCGAGAGGCACGGTGGTGGTTCCTGGAATTCCATGACGCCTTCGAAGTACGCTGCCAACCTGCTCCTTCTCACACCGGCTTGCTCATTCAACCGTCGCTCAACCCAGCCGATATCGATATGGTCGTAAGGTGCTGCCATACCGAATGCGCTGCCATCGTGATCGCTCGTGTCCATGGTGAAATGGGTTGGAGTGATAGAGGTGGGGAGAGTTGTGGGAGACTGGTCTTGAAGACTGCTCAGGGTGGCGAAGAGGTTGGCCTGCCATTGTGATCGTGTTGTCACGCTTCGTTTTGAGGAGGAACCTGAGCTAAGCTCAAAATAGTTAGACCGTTCGCATAAAATATTGGCAGTCCAAAAAAGAATAATCACGTGGTTTCGAGAAGTTAAAAAGCGGCACTACCCTCCAGCGAGATGGGTAGCTTTCACATGTTCAAAATACAATACAAATAATTGCATCGTCTCAAGATATAATGCAAATAAGTTTTCAAGATCATCGTGCAGTTTTAAACCATGTTCTAAATTTAAATCACGGTCATCCTTTTGTTGCCGCTTTCCTTGAGACAGGCTGACCCCATCATTCGCAGGCAGCAGCTGCCATCCTCCTCAAAACAAGCCAAGCTCACGACCCATCCTGCACAAAAACACAAATAATTTTATCCTCTATGAATTAATACTCCACTTCAAATATAATGGGCGATTCAAGCACATCATGGATATCCACCGAACCATCAACCCGCGTTTTGAGGGAAAGAGAATCTATCTCCCATCCAAAACTCGATGAAGACCCTCAAGTCACCAAAATAGAGGAAGAGGGAACTTTCGCCAGACTTGTTCCCCAGAATGCATATGCCCGGCAAGCATTCGAAAGACTTGCTGGAAAAGCAAGAAGAGAGGACCCTATGTATCAACATCATGCACAGTTTTTGCATATCGATAAACGGAGAGATGTCGATCCGTTCGAACGGGAAGATTGTTTTGTCTTCTCGCTTGGGAAGCTACCTGAATTTCCTACCTTGGGATGGAGAATAGGAAAGGGACGACCGAATCGTCCGAAACTATCAGTCGATATTTGTATTCATGAAGGGGAGGGAGTTGCCGGGGTTAATGCTCGCTTTTGTTGGGTGAAAGGAGGTGGTGGATTTTTCCTCGTTGCGGATAATCTTCGTGAGGTACCGGTGAGGATGAATGGAGAAGTTCTCAAGCGGACGCAGAGGCTCATTCCATATCGAAACTCTATATCACTTGGAGAGTGTGACTTCAGTCTTCAATTTAAAGAGAGATCGCCGGAACAGGAAGAGCAGTTCCAAGTTGAGCTGTCTGCGTTCTACCTCAAGGTATGCCAGATCCTTTTTGATATTTTGACTTTTCTATTTCATAAAAATCTGCTTTTGATCGCTTTGCTCAACTGCCTAAGTGCTGTCGTATAATTCCAATTTCGAAAAACGTTGGAACAATTACATTCATTTTTTAAGAGAGTTTGGAAGAATTGAATTCCGATTTCAGGATTTTTTCAAGCCTTCTCGGAGATTGAATACAAGTGTTCTAGAATATCTGATGCAATGGAGGGAGGGGGTATATCCCAGGGTAAAGTCAGGATTCTTACATTTATATTAAGGATCTTGGGGTAACAGAACTGTATTGCTTCCACGCCCTCAAACTAACCCGAACCAAGTGGTATCATCATTTTGAGAGTTGTTTCCTTTACTTCTTCACAGGCCGTTGCTATATTCTTGCTGCTCCCTTAATGGAGTAGTGTTTAATACTTTTGTCTCTTTATAATTTCTCAAGATTTATATATAAAACCCAACTAACTAGAAGATCTTGGTGCAAGGTCATGAGAGAAAGTGCGCCCATGTTACTTCCTACTCCATCTGGAAATGAAGTAATGATTGGAAAGTGGATAGTAAGAAGTCCCATAGCCAGCGGAAGTTACGGTCGAGTATCCACTGTGTACAATATGTACACGGGCAAACCCGCAGCAGCAAAAGAACTCTGGAGAACCCAACGCAACAAAGCCTCTGTAGACCGCGAAGTATACATAGCCAAATATCTTCAAAATTACGAGCATGTTCGTTCCCCTCCATCTCTCTTGTACCTTCTTCAAGATACTAATTTCTCGGGTCATAGGAAAGACTAGGCATTCCCTTTGAGTTCTACCAAAAAACCATAGTTGACGCTGCCGAAAAAGCACGCTACGCTAAACTCCTAGACTCAAACTGGACACCTTCTGCCTCGGATGCGATTTCCCTACACATCCTATACTCCCCCCTCTCGACCTCAACCTTCAGCACCCTAATAAAATCCAAGGCTTCCCTCCTCACCCGCATCCACCTCTTCACTCAGTTGCTAGAAGGAATTGCCTTCCTCCACTCCATCGGAATATCCCATCGCGACATCAAGCCCCAAAACATCACAGTAAAATCGTACGACCCGCCGAGTTGTCAGATAATAGATTTCGGCTGCGCGACCAGGAATAAAAGGACGCTTTACGATCGTCCGGGAACGGTGGCTTATTTAGCTCCTGAACAGAGGGAGGGTGAGTGGCATGCTAGGGAGGTGGATTATTGGGCTTGTGCGCTTGTTGGAACGGAGTTAGGGGGTTACCCTAGGAGGGGGAATGAGAGGGTTGAGGGGGCGAGTTTGGGGGCGATAATCAAGTGGTTGGATAAAGAGGAAGAGGGGGATAAGGAGAAGAGGGATTTAATTCAAGCTTGCAGAGGGATGTTGCGAGTTGATCCTAGAGAGAGAATGTCGGCTAGAGAGGTTTTGGATGGCATTTTGGGGGAGTATGGGGATGTTGAGAAGGGGAGGAAACGGGGCATCGATGGGGAGATTGGAGAGGCTTCAAGTCCGAAGGGTGTTAGGGTTGTATAGATGGTTTTGGGATATATTCTTTTTTTGTTGGCGACGGAGCTGTTCTCAAACTGTTTACAATATACCCAGATGTTTAATAAAGACACATATATTTAGATGATTTTCTACAGCCTTGTTTACCTGCTATTCCACAATCCTGTATCAGCTTCTTCAGCCAAGCCAAGCTGTAATTGAGAAACAAAATGACCATTGCAGAAAAGTGCTTGGAGGGGCAAGCCAGCCTAATGAGGAAAGCTCAGTATTAAAGTAATGAGAATGACAGGTCGGTTTACGAACAGCTCGGAGGAATTGTTCTCTACCACCGAAGCAAGATGAAAGTAGATACGTATCTCCGAAGTGAAACCATAACTCTGGGTAAGAGAATATCTCTGGAGGTAAATATTTCGGAGTGAAGTAATTACCTCCGAAGTAAAATAAGATTTCCGAGTGAAGTCCGAAGAATATATCCGAGTTCCGAAGTAATATTTCCGAGTGAAGGAAGATTTCCGAAGAAGTAAAGTAAAATCTCCGAGTAAGTGCCTCCGAAGCAAAAAAATATATCCGAAGTGGTATTTCCGAGCGAAGTATTTCCGAGTAAAACAATATCTCCGAAGAGAAGTAATATCACGGAGTAAAGCAATATGTCCGAGGGGATTCAATATCTCCGAAGTAGAAACAATATTTCCGAAGCAAAGTAATATTTTCGAGTGAAGGAATATTTGCGAGGAAAGTCACCGAAGTAAAACGCAAGCAAATAAGAATATGTCCGAGTTAACACCACCTCTGAGCAAAACAATATCTCCGAATCAAAATATTTCCGAATGAAGAAATATTTTCGAAGTGAAAGACTACATTCAAGTAATATATATGTCCGAGCAATAAATATCTCCGAGCAATGAATATCTCTAAATAATAAATATTTTCGAGCAATATATCTCCGAGTAATGTATTTGCTCTCAGAGACAGTCTCGGAGATATTCTTGACTCTTCTCCTACAGAGAGATTACAGGGCACTACGCTATAATGCCCTGTAACGGTGCCCTAAACCTGCAATCTGGAGCGAGCGCTGTATTTCAGTGACCCGCCTTCTCCTAAATTCTCTCATTTAGGTTCGCTTACTCCTATGGTTTCAGGGTACTGATGCCTTCAGGGCGTATTACACCGCTATACTTATGACCGCGTTCTCCCCAATTTTTGCTCAAGTACGGACACAAAGCAACAACTAAATCAAGCTTCGAGTCTCTTCTCCCATATGACAAATCTTCGAATACCTGGCGGGTCAGCCTGGAGTGTTGTATGCGTGCAAAATGCTAAAGAGGGGAATTGGATTATGCTTCACTACGAGGAAGTAACCAAACTTCTCGCTGCAAGTGAAAAGAATCAATAGCGAGTGGTGATTAAGTTCTTTTCCCCTACCATCAGTGAATCTGGAGCTGTAGTCCAAAGCACAAGGCCACGGTTAAAGTTCTATATAAGAAATCATTCCTAGTACAATGTCCACTTTTCAACCAATCTCACCAAACAACACCAGAAAAACAAATCAGCATATTATGGAGGAAGCAAAACTCGACAAGTTTTCCCCAGAATTTCAAGATGTGTTTCAGAAGCTAGTCATCCCAGGTAAGACCCGATATCCGAATAATACTAAACCAATAACTCACATCTTTGAAAGCCCCACCCAAACTTGATACCTTACCAAACGAGCTGCTCTTCAAAATATTTGAGCACCTCAACCCCGTGCACACAACCACAGCTGGCCTCACCTGCAAGAAGCTCTGGGAGATCCGGAACAAACCACACCGTCGCCAACCTTCAAAGCTCCGTCTTTACCTAAACTATGTCCATGCTGACTCGGAAAAGTACTGGGAGTACTGCGGTGCCACCCTCGATTATGGCGTCTCTTGGGAAAAGCATAACACCAATCCAAGCTTCTGGCCTGAGGACCACCAGATCAGCGATGCACTTAAAGAGACTTGCTTTCTAAGAGACCTCCTTCATGACTGGATGACTAAAGCGGACTATTTTTACGATGAGGAGAAATTTCAGTTTGTATCTCGGAAGGAGAGGGAAGAACTAAAATGGGAGAGAGGGAAAGTTCGAGGCGTCATGTTGATTCTTGGAGATGAACTCAGGCTGTTTATGTTTAAGGATATTTCCACAGGTCAGAATTGGTATAACGAGGATGATCTTCGGGTGCATGGAGTTGACTTTTTTAATGGGACTGTCTTCGAAAAAGGGGCAAACAAGTTTACTTGATAAGGAAGTCATTGAGATGCTGAACTCATGAGATGGGTGGAATCTTTGAGTGACTCATTTCATCTATAGTTACATGAATATATCAGAATTTTCTCTCGATATTTTCGCAAGCTAGAATACTCTCCTTCATTCTTGACAGCGTTACTTATTTGTGGCATGCCACAAGGAAACTTGGTTGTGACACGTGCTATTTAAGAGTCTAGCAAGCCTCCAAAAAGGAATCATGTGTCTTTATTATAGCTGGTATATTAGCCAGCTTTTTCCCAATGACTTTTGCTGTTTATGTAAACTATTTGGAGATAGTATATCATATATTCCATATACATATTTAGTAGCTGCTGTACGGAGCCCTGTCCTTTTCCTCCTTCACTTGCCATAATGTTAGTGAATCCAGGCTTTGTTACGAAATTGAGCATTAGTCATGAGGAATATTCTGCCCAAAGCAGTTTAGTATAGAAATCCAACTGACTTTGCTACTTCGATTGTTTACTTACCAACAAGTCCACAGAACCGCAGAGAGAAATCGTAGTAAACAACAAAATCTAAGGAGATTATCACCATGGTTGACCCAAAGGATCCTTTGGGCATCTAACCTAAAGAGTACAGCATCCCACAAATGTACCCAACCACCTTGCTCCTAAGTCACAGCCTCAGAAGTCCACCAGGTAAAGGTACGTGTCTATTATTTCTTTCTCCGACCTTTGTCTTGTCTAAACCAGAAAACAGAACCAGCGCTAACTACAAACCTCTCCATACAGATGGCAAACTTGAACTTCGCGCTCTCTACGAAAACATTCTTGAAGAAATATTTTCTTACCTCGAACTCCTTTACTCTACCTGTCTGGGCTTAACCTGCAAACAATTCTGGTCGCTCCACAAATCCCAAAATTACCCACACCCTCTCCTTCCATTTTTTCGATACCACTATGAGAAGCCCGACTACAGCTTATACCCCACCTCGAAGAAAAATCGACACTGGATGTTCTCCTGAAAGATTGGATGGCGAAGGGTGGTTACATCCTCACTACAAAGTTCGAGTATATGCCAAGAGACGAACGGACTCCAGAATCGAAATAAGTTCATCAATATTGGGTTAGGGATAAGAGAGGAATCGCGTTGATTCGAGAGGATAGATATTCCGGAGGTCAGATCAAGTTTTATATGCAATTGGCCACGATAAAACGCCTTGTTGCTGAGCAGCAGTACAATCCATTCGCAGCTGGTAAGGCTTGTCTTGTTCGGATTTTGGACATGAACTGGTAATGGAGCAGTTTTATTTGGTTCACTGGAGGGAAATGGCACACTAAGTATGTTTTTTACGGTGGCCTAGCTGTGAACTTTGGAAAGCGACAGTATTTAGATAAGCTAAATTGTCATAAATACATATCCACCTTGCTCCTCAGACTTTAAAATATGATCACAAGATATACGTTGCTTTTTACTTCCCAGCAGTCTCGGGCTTGACATATGGGGTTTCAAATGGAGCTTCCGCTTGCGGGGTGAGACGGGCAAGATGTCTTCGCTCGTCAGTGTCCCAGTCTAAAGTAGCTGAATGTACAGTGACACGGTTCTATAAACTTGTTAGTACCTCATCTCGTAAATAGGGTAGTAATTGATAAGCGAGCTAAGAACTTACATCCCATACCACAACTGTTCTCGGAGCCCATCTAATTCTTACTTGCCAATCAACACCACGACCAATATGATTGAACAAGAAGCCTAGAAGGGCATCACTTTCTTCCTTCTTCAACCCCACGATGCTTCTCGTGACTATTTCAAACAGTGAGTAATTTTCAAGTATCGCCAAGTAATAAAATAATAGGGTAAAACTTACAACCGGTATTAATGAACAACGCTTTCTCCCCAGTGACGGGATGTGCTCTCACAATTGGGTGCTCATTCTTGACAGGTTCTCTCCTCACCACTCCATCCCTATCCCTACTAAAAGCAGCTTGTTCAAACCCCGAATGAACAGCTTTCAATCCATGTAACCTCTCTTTAAGCGCTTCGCTCAAGCGGTTATAAGCTTCCACCTGACTCGCGAATAAAGTATCGCCTCCTAAAGGTGGAATTTAGTCAGCTCGGTCTCGAAATTATAGAAAAGAAGAATAACTAACCACTCTCAGGACCCTCAAACTGATACAAAAATGTTGTTCCAGGAGGCTGCCCCTCATAACTAACATCCGAATGCCAACTAACACTACTATTCTTCTCCGAATACCTCTCATCAACCTCCCTAACCCCCTTCCCAGCAACCGGATATCTATGCACAATATGCAACTCTGGATATCCTTCCGGAGATCCACTTGTAGGATGGATGTGGTGTTTTCCAAAATGTCCACCGAATTCCAATGCTTTGTCAAGTGATAAATCCGCGAAATCCTGATCTTTGAAGACTACTACTTTTCTTTGGGCGACGAGGAGGGCAAGTTGGTCTTTTCCTGAGGGGGAGAGGCTGCTTAGTTGGATACCGCTGACTTCTGAACCGATTTTTGGAGCTAATTTTTGGATTTTGGTGCCTTCTGGGAGGAGGTCTGGGAAGGAAGAGGAAGCGGAGAGACCGGGGTCTGTATGGGTGAAAGGGAGAAGGGGCGGGTATTTTTGGCCGTGGTTCCAGGTTGGGAGGTATTTGGGGTACTGGCCATGTTAGTGCTTTTGTATGAGGAAGTAAAGAAGAACGGGGAGACCCACTTTTGCGTCTGTGGTTCCTCCTTCAATTTCGATTTGGCGTTTGACTTTAGGTTGTTCTTTGGGGGCTTCTGGAGCTGCTATTTGGAGCTTCTCTAGTGAGGCGTGTGGGACTTCCACTGAGAGTTCTTGAACTGAAGGCGCCATGGTGACAAAAATGTGGAAAAATAAATGGTCGCAACTGCTGGGTCCACCTTGAGCGGGGGAAAAGAAAGTATTAATATACACATTTTCAGTTGTTCTAGCATAGTATAAGTGGGGTTTGCATTTTGGTATCCCAATTCAATAGGAAGTGTTCATCCTACACGTGGTGGTGTATATCGCAGCGGGGAAAACGCCATCGTCTCGATAACGAGATCCTCTCAGCGGCCTCAAAAACACGGAAATAACAAAAAACACCGATATCCGAAGCCTCTTATCGCTTGCGAAAACAATTACCCCATAAATATTGAAATGCCATTATCACAGCATGTGCGGAGAGTTTGGGGGAGCTCGAAATGTTGAAAACGCGTAATTGGTTGATCGGATACTTGATTCGGTCTAGAAATATTGTCTGACAGGCTGCTGAGGATATTCGCAATTGACACCATCATGATGAAAGTTGGGAGAGCGTTTTGTATTGGATGTGGTGTTGATAAAATGGTGCATGATTAAGTAAGTCGATGGTGTGCTGAAAGCATGGGATTGCATCAAGAAACGATAAGCGAGGATTGATAACGGGACTGTTTCCAGTTGGACCTACTGCAATATAATAGAAGAAATCGTACTACTGTAAATTAGCAGGAAATTTCGTAGGACCGCAATGTAGCTAACGCCATATACTTGACGCCAAGGTGTTTAAGTGAGAGTCCGGAGTTTTGCTCCAAGGAATTTGGTAACAACTCAAAATATTATGCGAGAACGTTTAGAAGAATAGAGCTTCGGGATTTCTCATTCTTCTGGACCTTCTCAGACAATAGACTAGTACGGATAGCCTATGTAAAGGAGGTGTATTCTGAGCGGCCCATGTTTCTTGCATTATCTCAATTTATTTGGGTGTTTGTGAATACTTGGTGAGACTGTGTAATAGTGGCAAGTTAATTGCTGATAAATGAGATTATAGCGAGAGGATTGGCTCTCTTCGTTAATCTCACTTGCAACGCATATTCAGTTATTCACTATCTCATCTTGTGTAAAATGGAAAAGTCTACCAAGGAAGGGGCTCTTTAAAGGGGGTATGTTTGGATATTTCTTCAGCGCAATTGAGAGCATCAAAACAAAAATAAAATTTGAAAATGAATAGCACCCAAATACCAGCCTCCATCAGGTTTGAAGGGAGGGGGAAAGAAATTATCAAACTCATAATTCCAATTAATAAGATGCCACATCTTTCTATTGAGCTTTGGACAAGGTCCCTTAAACCTAAACAAAGAAACATTTGGCGCAACCCACGTTACCACTTTCTTTGGACACCCTCTAACTAGTTGTAAAGTTTGAAAACAAGAATTTTTGTCGATAGTAATATTTGACAGCAATTACGACACCTCCAAGAACAATTTTTTTTGTTAGTTTTGGCTTTCTGCTGAGTGGTACTAGGAGTTGGTTTTTGATGTTTGTTAATAAGTGTTTATGTTATTTGTAGTTATGTTGCCAGTTCATGATTAGCATTTTTGGGGTTAAAGAGAAGTATTTCAAGCAATTTAAGCGAGCCACCACATTACCGCTGATGTATGTTACAAAAGAAAATCGGCAACTCTTTGAATATTGTGTACAGCTACACGAATAAACAAACGAAAGGTTTGTGTTCTTTTTTTTAAATCATACAAGCTTAATTCAGTTCTTACTTCTATATAATGTTCTTGGGGCACAGGTGGTGTTACTTGATAAGTAAGCCTTATAAATCTTCACTACTCCTCTGTGTCTTTACAATACTTCCTCCTTTACTGGTCCTTTACTCTGATTTCCATAAAATTCCATATTTCACTTAATCACACTTACTCACCCTACTGCCCTGCTGTATGTGGGCTGTCTATGTCAATATCCCAAGTTCTGCAAAGCAACAGCAACTCGCTCACCGTTCAATAACCCTCCGTAATTACCCTACCTTCCTCTCACAGATAAACCTTCAGTGAAGAGAATTAAGTATACCAGTCGCATGACTAACCTCTTCTGCTAGGCCAGGCGCCTTCCAGTTGTTTATAAACCTTCTCACAAAGTCCTTCCCAACAAATGACCTAACAAAACAAAAAAAAACTCTCTCCATTCAACTCCAAAACTAGTATACACCAAGCAGCAGCCTTGAAAATGCCATCAACACTCATCCACCACTTCAGAAGGAATGCAATCCTCTTCAAACTCTATATCTTCTTCCGCCCCAAGAAATCCGCAACTTTCTTGCCCACCTAAGCAAACCAACCACCGACAGGCGCAAAACGGGAATTAAAACACTTAAAATCACTCTCTCAATCGGTCTGTCGACAAATCACAGCACTGAAGGACTCAAAAACAGAACTCCGAGGGAAAGAAGAGAAAGCGAGGAAGGCATTTATAGCTTGTAAGGACTCGGAAGGCGTACAGTTGGTCCAGCCGTATAAAGGGAGTAGACTAAACCCCAATTTCAAAGAGATAGAGATTGGTATGACACCCCTTCGTTTCAACCCCCAAAAAAGGCATACTAATATCCTTCCAAGTATCCACGGAAGAAAGTACCACGATCGCAAAATGGAAAGAATTGCGTCTCGCGATCCGTGAGCGTTCAAGAGCGAAAGAGGAGATTAGAGAGAAGAAGAAGAAACTTGGTTTTCTCCAAGGAGTCCTTGAGTTTTGGGGAGCAGAGAGAAGTGTGGAATATGGGAGTGTGGATTCGAAAGAGCTCCTGGTAATGCTTCTTGGGATTTGGGTTGTAGGGGGTGTGGTGATATTGATGAGGGCATGAGGTGGAAGTTGAAGGACTCAGTATATTGACTTGATTTGTACTCGCCTTGTTCAAGGATTCGAAAGCCAATCTTATGGCTGGTAGTGCTACCTGGGGTGGGAACTTTCGGTTAATGATTTTTTATAGATCAGTGAGAATCAACGTGGTGAGAAACGCCAACGATATACAGATCTTTTACTCCATATAGAATCTATATTAGCACTATATATATTTGCTGTATATCTGATAGGAGTTACGCAACCAGAAAATCTCACATATGTAATAGTCGAATCAAGGTCAGTTTTATGACTACGATTCTCCTCGCGCTAAGCAACAAAACACCAAAACCGACTCTGTGAAATTATAAAAGTAGTCTTCCCTACAGTTGGAAACAATCTAAGTACCGTAAATTTCTCACAGGATCTGGTCCACTTTTAGGGTCCTCTCGTTAGGATCTTGTACGCCACCGGTTTTAGTACAACCAATATAGCCGGAATGCCTGCTCAATCAAGCCATAACTGCTTGATTGAAAGTTATAAAACTCCGCGTCAGACAAAATTAGCTCTTGAAGAATCTACAACAATTTGTTTTATATTTTTAGTATTCCGTTCACGCTCAGCAAGAAGTTAGATAGAGGGTTGGTGAGGTAGATTTCGGTAGATACCTAGGACCTAAGAGAGCTCTAACCTTCACAACTCAACGCCAGCTATGTTACAACTTTCTAAAGCTATTGCAATATTTAATTAGCACAATCCGCATCTGCTGGTACTTGTATTTTGAATCTAGAGTCATTCGAGGCTGAAGGTTTTCGTGGAGTGGCTAAATACTGCCCATATCTCCAACTCCTCCTGTCTTCTACTCTTCCCATTATCCGCATCCTTCAGAACAAAGCATTCCTGCACCATTCCGCATTGCGCAAAAAATACACGAAGCGTGTTGTCTGTCATGTTTGTAGAGTTTTTGTAGCATCTGCATGGAGAGTAAGCTGAGTCTAGACGAACGGGGAAGGGGGCTTTATTAAAGGAAGAAGTTATCAACTAGAAATTGTGAATCAACAAGGAGGATACTAAATTCAGTCATACCTTGCAACTAGAACCTCGAGTGGCTGCTGTAAAGCGTCATTAGACCCAGACATGTGAGTTGATTATAGAGAATGCTGGTAGAATTTGTGGCAAAAGGATGGAGGCACTGCGCTGTAAAGCGCCCTGAAAGCTTCTGATTCGCCAGCTTCCTGCAAAAGGCGTCGACGCCCAAGATACTCTGAATCCATAGGCGTAAGCGAGCCTATTAAACGAGCACCTGGACCCCATTTTACACAGAATTCCACTGGAATACATCGCTCGTGCCAGACTGCGGTTTCTACATTACAGCGGAGTGCCCTGTATTTGACTGCGTCCAGACCACAGATGGCTTACATGTATGGAGAGAATACTCCCCTCGACAGTGGTCCTAAAAGGGCTGGCAAAGAACAAATTCCACTTAAGCACATCTACTTGAGAGAAAACCCAGAATTTCATACATGATATATGTATTATCGAAAACACTACAAAATCCACTCGCTACAATATCCAGAACACCCATACCCAGAACACCCCTCAAAAAAGACAAGAATGCTTTGTCGGCCTGTCATACCATGAAACCACCCCTCAACTCCAAATACAAAAACCCACATCCACACTCATTCGAACTTCCCACCCCCAAGCAACCCCCCAACAGCCTTCCTCCTCCCCTCCGCCCCTTTAACTATCTTCCTCTCCCTCCTCCTCTCAACCTCCACAACCTTAGCCCTCCTCTCCGTCTCCCTCGCAACATAATTCCCCGTAACCCCACTATTCCTGCCTCCTCCCCTCTTAACCCCATCACCACCAGCTCCAGCCATCCGCTCCGTCCCAGACCCAGTTCCACCACCAACACTAGACGTAGTAGACGCCAAACTATTATTAGTAGTAGCACGTCTCAACAGCGCCGGGACCTTGAAACTAGAAGCACCACTACCCGAAGTCGAAAACGCAAGTTTAGTGTTGCCAGAGAGAGAACTGGAGGATTGCCGTTTAAGTGAGATACGATCAACAATTGAAGCTTGAGTTCTCCTCAATGTGAAGGGATCCCGACTTTCCTTTTCTTTGTTGGCGGGTGCACCTTCAATCTCCAAGTCGTCTTCGGATTCCGATTCTGGGTGAGCTGATATCAAGGAGTTGGGTTCTTCGATGAGGCTGGAAAGAGATTCGCGGATTTCCGAGAGGTTCGCTGGTTTCTTCGCGGGTTTGGTGCGTCGGAGATGTGATGGGAGTTTAGCTCCACCCTTAGATGGTGGTGGTCCCATTTCTGTGGGTTGACTGTCTGGAACAACTTGCTGGGAGGCATGTTGAGATTGAGAGTCTGTTGACTCGACCTCCGCAAAGTCGTCGAGGAAATCAATTTCATCTCCACTACCGCGATCTTCAATCGCACGAAGGAAAGCTTGACCCTTGGGGTTCTCAGCAATCTTGCCAATACGTTCATCAGCAAGAAGAGCTTTCTGCATCTTAGCAAATTTCGCTCGCTTTCTTTGTTTTTGCGCTTCGCCTCCATCGTCTGAATCAGAGAGGTCATAGTCTGCTCCTCGTTTGCGTCGAAGCATGCCATTCGTGACGTCTTTGTAAAGTTTCTCAACTTCCTTTTCGTCTCTTGCTCTCTCACGTTCACTAGAAACAATATTAGTAATTATCACGGAGAATGGGAAGGAGCCACTTACGCGAAGAAAGCGGAAAGCTTGCCCTCGTCAACATGTTGCTTGCTATCATCATCGATCATTTCCTTCACAAATGCATCTGCTTCTCCGCCACTCTCATCATCACTAGCCCCGCCCAAGCCTGCATATTCATCTTCAGATTCGTCGGCCTGCTCATGAACCATGTCCTTTGCCTTGCTGTTCTTCTTGTCGAATTCATCAACCACAACCTTCTTCTTTCTTGAAGCTTTGCGCATGACATCAAAAATGTTAGCATTCATCTCGTAGTCTTCCTCTTCAGCTACCTTGGAAACAGGCTCATCAACATCTTCTTCGTCTGAAAATGAGGCGATTCTATTTCTCTGGCGAAGCTTGCCCTTCTTCTTGGCAATGGGAGTTTCCATAGTCGTTTCTGGGAGAGCGGTTGGGTCAAGCATCACAGTATCAACAGTTGACGGTGGTGGTTCAACAAATCGTCCACGTATAGGGGTGACATGCTGATATCCAAGATCTTGTGTAGCTTCCGGAAATGGAGTTTGACTGTCTTGCACCAAACTATCGAACTCATGAAATTGAGACTGAGAAAAGTCCAACTGAATTCCTGGCATGGAATCAAAGTTTTGGGTCTCAGCTGCACCCTCTGGTTGGCTATTCATGATCATACCTTGATCTTGAGTATCTTCCTCCATGGTAGGAACGAAATCAGGTAACTCTGGAGCAGGAATATTTCTCAGGAAAGCTAGGCCTAGGTGGTTGTTCTTTGGTGGTGACATCAAATTTGATGCTGTTTGTGATGGTTCGTCACCACCTTGACTTTCGTCCATGGTTCCAGCAAAGATTTGAGTTAATCCAAGTCCAGCCGGCCCAGCCACGGTTACTCCTGGGATGAAGGTTTTGGTGGCGGAACGGAGAACTGATGTAGGAGCAGTTGGAGAATCGAGATGGAGCTTTGGTGACTGAGTTTGAGGTACCGAGTAGGACTCATCGTGGGATTCGTCGTCCTCGTCGTCGGATACCACCCTCTGTTTGTTCCGCCTGCTTAATTTAATAGGCGCCTGTTCGAGATCATCTTCGTCGACATCTACATCTTGAACCGGTTCAGGGATTGTCAGGTCTGCCTCTTCTTCCTCCGCGTCGCTTTCTGAGGCTTCGTTGTCAAATAAAGGATTCGTGACAGGCTCATCGTCCCCTTCTTCCTCCTCGCCGCTCGCATCACCATCGCTGTTTTCCGGATCCTCGTTCTCGTCCTCAGAGCCAGAGAGTGAGAGCTCAGCATCAGCATCGGCTTCGGGAACTTTCTCTTCCTCCCAATCTTCATCGTCACTGCTGTTATCACCAAGCGGATCAACCTCGCCATTGGCTTTGCGCTCTGCCTTTGAAGCTGCCTTTTCACGCTTCATAATTTCCTCTCCTTCCCGTCGAGCTTTGGCAATGAGGTCTTCGACTTCGGCCATCTCCTTCTCGCGTTCCTCCGCTGTCTGAACGATGATACCTTTATCTCTCAATTCTTGGAGGCGCTCCTCTCTTTCCCGTGCAGCCTGTTGTCGAGCTTTTTGTTGTAAAGACATTTGAAGTTCTCCCGTAGTCATGGATGGCTTCTTATTTTTGCCCGTTGGCTTGCCTGGAGATTTAACCTGAGCTAACATTCGAAGTGCGTGAATTGAGTGAGATTCCTTGGCTTGCTTTGCTGGGATACGATCGAAAATTGAATCAATCTTCCTTCTTTGCCTGTTTGGTGTCTTTGCTGAGATTATTTCAAGATCACTGTCCGAGTCGTCTAGTGTAATTGCTTTCTTGTCGATTTTGGGTACTCGAACCCGGATAGGGCGCTGAGCAAATGGTGGTTTATTCTTCGTCTCCGGTTCTGCTGTTGGTTCCCTAACTTCTCGACCTTTCCCTTTATCTAACCGAGTTGGGGGCGGTGACGATGGTATCCGAGTTAAAACATCCTCGAGAGTAGGCATATCCTCGTCATCGTTTTCTTGTGCAGGTTCGGGGAGAAGGCTTTCAGCAGGCTTTTCTGCGTCACCATCTATAGATGCAGGCGATGTTGGTGGTGTCTCCTTCATCTCAACATCTGACTGCGGTGCCGGGGAACTTGAACTCATAGGTAAAATTGGATCGGAAGCCTCCTTTTTAGGACCCATATTGAACTTGGCCAAGAAATCTGCTTTCGCATACTTCTTTTTGGTGATTGGTTTATGGGCCAATTGTTGATTCCGGCTCATTCTTTGCGTCTCCCTTCGAATTTCCTCAGCTGCCTTTTTGCCGGCTCTGCGCATTGGTTGTGTGAGGCGTCGTTCTGCATCCTCATCGCTAATAATATCGTCGTCGTTCTCGAGTCGCTGTTCCATCTGTCTTAGTTCTGCCAACCTCCTAGCCTTCTCCTTTGCCGCCTCTGCCTCTCTAGCCAAACGTTCCTCGCGTTTCTTTTGGACAAGGGCCTTGAAACGGTCGTCGTCAATAACTGGTAAGTCAGAATCCGAATCGTCATCTGCGGAGTTTGAGGCAGCCTTTTCTTTGGAAGGAGAAACGAAAAGACCCGGAGAAGGTTGTCTTTTTTCCGGACTGGATTGAGGAGTTTCGCGACGCGTTGTTCGAATTTTTCGTTTTCGTGGGATGACCGGAGCATCGCTATCGTCACTGGCAGTCTTTTCTGAGTCTGCGGTTGGTTCTGGAGACTTGCTCTTGGTAGCAAGCATTTTCCTCACTCTCTCTATCGCGTTTCCGGAATTTTCAGCGTCCTCTGAACCGTGTAAATTTGCATGCATTCGTGCTGCCAGTCGCCCCTTTGGACGCACAATATCTTCCTCCTCCTCATCCTCTGTAGTATCGTCGGGCTTTGAAGCATTTGTATTCGTGATCGCCTCTTCGAGAGACTCGGTGGGTGTAGGAGATTTCGATTTTGGGCTGGGCTTGACGAGAGCAGCAGTTACCCTCTTTCTGGGAGATGCAGACACGCTCTCATCTTCAGAGTCGTCTAATCTGGCCAGCAGAGCCTTAACTTTGGATCGTGGAGTCAATTGAGTCGGAGAAGATGGATTGGACTCGACCGCCGGGGAGGATTCTCGTGTCGAAGACATGGCGAAACTTTTGAGGGGAGAGAACAATATCGAATTAATTAAATTCCAATCATAGGAATAGAAAATAAACAGAAATCGAAAATGTGGATAATCAACTCTGTTGAAGGTGTACACATATGTACTGTGGAGGGAGGGATGTGTTGGTAGTTAAAGTGGTTGGGAGGTTGGGGAGGAGCTTTGGTATTTTTTGAACGCGAAATTCATGATACCGTGCCGACCGCGACGTGACGCGATTTAGATGAATATTCCCCACCTTGTTACAGCCACCCATCCTCCTGAATCGGAATAATCCCTGAAATCTCGTGACAGCTCCTGTCACCTGCTTCTCCTTGGAAGCATTTCGATTATTCTCCGACTGAGACAAACAGTCAGCGCAGCGTGTTGCGTGGACTCGCTCTTGTAACATATTCCCCTCATGTCGCAATAAATTTCTTCTTGCCTCTCTTTTCAATGATTGTTCTTCGTTCAGCCATTTGAAGCAGCATCTTGACTAGATTTTGTGGTAATTTCTCGTCAATCCGGAGCACAACGACGTGTACATAGTTAGCCATGGCTTTCACAGCAACTCTAACTCGAATTCGACATCTCCACGCCAACAATGTCAGAACATTACGAAACTCTCCTCTCACGGAGATCTCAGGATCTCTCGGGGACTTGGGGACTTTGCTCCCACTTATGATTGCGTTGGCAGTCGACAACTCCATCTCCCTCTCCACCACTCTTGTCTTTTCCGGCCTATGGAATATACTGACAGGAGTGTTTTTCGGAATCCCTCTTCCTGTACAACCCATGAAAGTCTGTACTCCCTATCCGATATTCTCGATCTTTTCTGAACAAATCAGCTGATACAAAATAGGCCATCGCAGCTGTAGCAATCGCGAGAAAATTCTCTGTTGAAGAAACCGTCTCAGCGGGCTTTACAACCGCAGGAGTAGTATTCATATTCAGCATCACAGGACTCCTACGATGGTTTACCCACGTGATACCAACTCCCGTCGTAAAAGGAATTCAAGTAGGAGCAGGCCTAAGTCTCGTCATCTCCGCGGGAACAAGTTTACTAAAACCCCTCGGATGGACGACTCCAAACGCGGGAGATAACCTCATATGGGCAATCTTCGCCTTCCTCGCTCTCCTCACCACTCAAAAATTACCACGAGTTCCTTACGCTCTACTCATTTTCATCCTCGGACTTGTAATATCAGTATTCATCACCGGAATCCATCATCTCCCCTCCTTCCACGTCTGGCACCCATCCACCCTCGTGCCCTCATGGCCTGCCTTCAAAACGGGGGCTCTAGACGCAGGAATCGGTCAAATCCCACTTACAACCCTCAACTCCGTAATAGCAGTCTCCTACCTCTCCTCAGACCTCCTCCCCCACATCCCCGCACCAGACGTAACATCCATCGGCCTAAGCGTTGCATTAATGAACCTCATAGGCGGTTGGTTCGGCGCAATGCCAGTATGTCATGGCTCCGGCGGTTTGGCAGCTCAATACCGTTTTGGTGCAAGGAGTGGAGCTAGTGTCATCCTTCTCGGGGGGTTTAAGATGCTTCTTGGTTTGTTTTTTGGGGAGAGCCTTGTTGGTCTTTTACGCGAGTATCCTAAGGCTTTGCTTGGTGTTATGGTCCTTGCTGCTGGTCTTGAACTTGCTAAGGTTGGGGAGAATTTGAATTATGGCGCGCGAGATCTTTGGGAGATTGCGGATGAGAACGGGGATCGAGAGGGCGAGGCATCGGTGCAAGAGGGTCAGAAGAGACATCGAAAGGTGTCGGATCAGGAGAGAATGGAGAGGTGGACTGTTATGTTTATGACTATCGGTGGGTTACTTGCCTTTAAGAATGATGGGGTGGGCTTTATTGCGGGGATGTTGTGTCATTTTACTTATCGTTCTGAGGAGGTGTGGATGAGTCTTGCGCGTCTTTGGAGGAGAAGACGGGGACCAGGTGTGGATGAAGAGGAGAGGCAGCTATTGGTTGATACAGATTGAGCAAGTCGAGTATGAAATGGAAACCGTCAGTATTTCTCTTAAAGGTGTCGAGAGAGAGTTTCATTGACAGAAAGCGCTACTTCCCTACGTAGGTAGGTTAAACCCCAGTCCCTACTCGTTAACCTGGCCGTTCCTCCCTTTCAAAACTTCGACTCGGTCTGGAGCCCGGTGAAACCAGCAACGGGCAAAGAAGAGGAAGACGCGATTGTCAGCACTTCAATCGCTCAACACTTCACAAATCCCCAAATCTGTGCGGTCATCTCTTTACTTCCCAAGCCCCCCAAGCCAGCATCACAGCTAACTCGCAGTTCACTCACAAATTACTCACAGCTGACTCACGGCTTACTGGCAAATAGCCTTTTGGCCCCCAATGTTTTGATGGCTTACTCACAACACAATTCCAAAACAACCTAGAGGGAAAAGTTTCATACCTGATCAATAATTCATTCCTCCCAATCTCTCGCATTCATCCATCAATAATTGAAGTCAACTTTGCCCCCTCATCTGGCATCTTGGTGCGTCGCATCAATTGTATCTGGCTGAGATGTCGCGGATAGTAACAATCAGAATTAGATCACCAATCCACCAAGACAATTTTAAGTCCGTGGTTGATGGGGAGGTATGGAGAGTTGAGAGTCCCTGTTCATTGTACAGTACCTGACAGTAGAAAACGAAAATGGGATAGACAGCAACGAGAATATTGAAGGGTTAAATTGGAAGGTATGAATTCGTGTCCGTTCCTTAACTATAATTCCGTAAAGGTCGAAATATCGAGGGGTTGAGTTGGTCGTTGCTTCCCTACAGTAACAACTTCTCGACAAGACCTGAGTCACGGGAGGCGCAGTCGCTCATTCCATACCTAGGTACTACTTGGTTTCGACCAATGGCGCCCATTACCTACGTTCGAATCTCTATCCAAGGAAGAGGAAGGCGCGTTCCTCTTCACTTCGCATTCCTCGGCACCGTTATAAGAATGACTTTCCACTGCAGCTTACTCGCAAACCACCAGCTTACTTGTCAATTAGTAGCTTATCTGCAAACCACCAGCTTACTCGCAACCCTTCCAGGACCCAATATCTTAATGGCTTACTCGCACTTGTTCAGCTTACCTACCAAAGCCCGAAAATTCCTTTACCTTATCAACTATTCATCTACAGTGCTCCCAATCTCATGCAATCAGCCGCCAGAATTAAAGTTTATTAACGTGAAAGTAGGTGGAACGCTATTGGAAATCAGAAGAGGGAAAGTCCGCTCCTCCAAAAGCCACGGAAATCTCGAAGACAACTTCATATGCTAGGTGTATTTTGGACTCGTGTGGTTTGGGTTGACAGGGCGTCGAGGTGGTGTCGAGGTCCTTCCTTCCCTGCTTGCTCAGGTCACCCCATGAGGCTGTTCCTTCCTTCAACCTTCGACCATGCATCTCAAGTGGAGAAACCCAACAAGAATTCGATGTCGATCCTTCCCTCTTACTTCTATCGTGACCTCACCACGATGTCCCCAGTCTTGGCCCTGATTTAACCACCTCCGCAGACGGGCTCAAATTGGCTCTTTCCATTTTACCTCGACGGCTCTGTAGAAAAAGACAGAGACCTTGCATCAACAAGCCAAACAAAGCCGGAACATAATTCCTAGACTATCGCCTTCTCCAAAAGTCTCAAGGTCCCTCTTTTAACCATTTTCTAAACCTCCGTACTTGTCGCAGCCTTTCCTTCTTCTGTTCAATATCTCTTTTCGCCTTCGAACGATTACGAGTCGCAAGACGTAGGGTGTTGTATTTTGCTATCGTGCTGTTCTTTTCTCGTAAATTTTGGACTTTAACGCCTTTTCCTTTGTCAGTCAAATATTCACTAAGGCCATGAGGAATTACAAACTAATCTTTCTCGGCCTTTTAAACCCAGGATTCAACATACTCCCCCTGTACGGAGGCTCCAACCACACGCCCTCAGACCCCTTGCAAATAATGAACTTCACCCTCGCTTTCTTCTCCTTTTTCTTTAACGCTTTTTCTGTGATTTGTAGGGTCGCGATTTGCTTGGTGAGAGATTTAGAGAGGGCTTTTAAAGTTTTGAGTTCTGGTGTTTTTGCTGAGGGGGGGTTTGTTTCTGTAAGAGGGGGATTTTTGTCGGTTGGAGAGTTTGATGGAGCTGGGATTGTCAGACAGAGACGGGAGAATAGATGCGAGAGGGGATTGAGTGTCTGCATGAGGGGTGGAGGTATCGGTATCGGATACTTGCAGACCTTGGAGTTGGATGGTGAGTGTTTTTTCAGACTACTTTTGGCGAATGGCTTGAAGATGAACTGCTCTTCAGTTTATTCCCAGCGGCTTGCTCATGAATGGCGCCAGCTGGCAAAGACTGGTCACGTGATTAACCATATTCACTGAAGTTCCAATTGCAATGGCGGGTTTTTAAGCGAGACACCTGCTTCTCATAAGTTGTAGACCAGAGCTCGCAACGTTTTCATTAAAACTTTCTACGGCCAAGGTAATAGTTATTTTACGCTTCCAGCATCTATTAACATTTTTGTTTAGTCTTTAAGATATTTCTCCCTAGAGTTATTCGAGGCTGTAGCCCTTCGTGGGGTTGTCATTTATTTTGTCCACCGAGAGAAAGAGAGGCCCGTCGTAACCCCAATAGTTAAATTGTTTAACCCCAATTGATTTAAAAAATATTTTAGACTAAATCTATTAAATGCGCCATATAAAGTCATTACTTGGTGTTGATGTTGCAGGCATAGGCAATTCGTGGTAGTTGGGACCACGGCTTAGGTTAGCGGTCCTCAACGTGTGTTCATGATATAATATTGGGTTTTTGGAATTCTTGAGCAATGAGAACTCTAGCAACTGAGTCCTACAAAACAGTATTCTACAAACACCTGCCCTTTCTCTGGTCCAAATCGCCTCGCTGCCGTCTCTGGCTATACACTACCAACATCTTCAATGCCCAGTTTTTAATTAAGCAAGATCGCAAAATTGCGAAATATATTGTAGCAAGTCCTTTAGAGACTAATTCTATCGCTTTTAGTCCTTTTTCATTATGTTGTCATTTAATAGTAATCCAGGCAAGCTGGTGGTGGGTGGAAACCAGCTTCGGGTGTATACTGGGCCTGGGAGAGCTTTAAACAAGTTAGTGAATAACTCAACCCAGCCCCAAACTCCAAATCAATCACTCCGATAATCCCTTCCTCCGCCTTCTTCCCAAATGCCACAATATAACCATACTTTACTTACACTGAAATACTTGCAAACCCCTCCATCTCTAGGGATAAAATGGCATCATCGCTACTTGAAGCTCTTAAACATGTGTCTTTCTCTTCCCCCATACCTTCTTCTTCCACCTACTCCCCCCTTTCCATCGACCCCGAAATCCGCGACCTTGCCAAACTATACAAATCACTTAACTGCCAACTGAGCGATCTAAGTAATCGAAGAAGCCAACTTCGATTACTAGAATACATAGCGAAGAAAGAATTTCACGAGTGCGAAGATTGGTGGACAGTACGGCAACGACCCCCATCCTTGCATGGTGGGAGCAGACTGAATCCCGATTTTGAGAAGCTGAAGAGGGATAGAAAGAAGAGTGGAAAGAAGGGTAAGTTATTCACCAATTTCGATGGTGTTTGGTGTAGATAAGAATGAATAATACTAATATAAGAATGATAAACCAGAAAACCAAGACACACTGAATAAATATCAAACCCTCCGTCTCGCAACACACCAACTTTCTCAAGTAAGAGTCGAATTCGAGAGGAAGAAGCATGCTTTTCGTAGATTAAAGAAATATCTTGGTCCTTTCAATCTGGCACTTGAAATACAACTTGCTACTAGACAGAAGGAGAAATGGTGGAAGAACTTCAGTAGACAAAGAGGTCTATGGGATGAACATGGTGAGATCAAATCTCAACTTAGACTAGAGAGCGGATGGAGAAAATACTTGTTCTTGTTGTCACTGAGGAGGAAGGAGGTTATTGAGAGAAGGATAGTTGAAAATGGCAAGGTGAATACGCGGAAGGTTGTTTTGTTTTATAGTGATAGGTTTTATTGACCGTTCGGGATAAGCGTTTGGGTTCAACGGGGCCAAACAAAATATTTGAGCCTGAACCTTCTTGTTAAAAAGGTAAAGAGGGTAACAAGACTTAATATATATTTTTCAGTTCTAGAGAAAGCCCAGCGGAAAAGGCGAGACATGTAGCACGTGATATTGCTCTAGTTCCCGTGTTGAGTAGCGAAGAAGGTACGTTGGTTGTTAGCATCCAAGCTTAAATTTGGTACAATGACCCTATCTTTGATCAACATCTCCTCAGACAAACCACGAAAAAGTGTGGGGTGTGGCCTGTGCACGTGCTCTAGGTTCTGTGTTTTGAGTAACAACCCATGAGGAGCACAGTTTAGGCCACATTTTTGGCCAATTTTCTTCCTGTACTCCGCAGCTCCACATACAGAAATTTAAGGCCATCCATCAGCTAAGCTCTACGATCACAATGAATTTTCAAGAGAGTTCGAACCAAGGGAAAGCCGGCGCTGAATCTAAGCACCCCCTTTCTCGCATATTGAGGCGGTTCAAGAGCACAACAAAAACCAACCAGACCCAGATAACGAAATTCGCAAAGCAGACCAAGTTATGCAGATTATGCGAAAATATACTTCGAGAATATGAGCTGGCGGCCGGAGAAGATTCAACAACTCCATTCCTGTTTTATCTTGGACCAAATGTCATAGTACCTCACCATTGGGATTTGATTTCATTCCAGGAAGCTATTGCCGCAGGTTGTGCCTTATGCCACCGTTTGTTGACTTCTGCTGCTCAAAAAATAGACCATCTCCAAGAAAGAGAACATGATTTTTCGAGACTTGGGTTCGCATTTCAACTTCAACATATATACTGGGGGGAGGGAATGAATATGAGGTGGATATCGGGCAGACCGACAAGTCTTTTCCCCCAAAGCGAAGATGGAGATGATAGAAAGTTAGCAGAGCTATATATGAGAGAAGGTATGTTATCTATAAGCACAAGTTGGAAATTCTCTGGATTGATCTCAATTCACAGTAAATCCCGTGTATCACAACTCAATGGAGGTTTCCACGAACTCGGGAACAACATTCAAACAAATTCACAAATGGTACCATGAATGCGAAAACACGCATAAAAATTGCTCGACGCGGAAAGATACCCCACTCCCTTCTCGGTTAATATACATCCAAAACGCTTCCATTCGTCTGTGCGAATCTTCAAATCTCCCATTCCCTTAGTCCAATGAGCGCCCACAGTACGCAACTCTCAGTCACTGCTGGGGAGCGGTTGATTTTATCAAGCTCTTGCAATCCAAACTTCAGCATTTTCTAGAAGATATTCAGCTTGACCAACTAACGAAGACTTTCCGGGACGCAATCACGATTACTCAAAGTTTGGGTAATTCATTTTTATGGATTGATTCCTTGTGCATCATTCAGGATAACATCGAGGACTGGCGAAAAGAATCAGCATTGATGGCAGACGTCTACGGTGGTTCAGCGATCACAATAGCCGCAGCTAACGCAAGGAATGGCTCCATGGGGTGCTTTTTTCAGCGTTCACCCAAGGAAAACAGCTCCCTCCGCTTGGAAACAGCAATAAAGGTATACTTAGTCGACGAACTGATGTCTCAGTCAGGTGCTGTCCAAAATAGTCTTCTCAGTAAACGAGGATGGGCCTTCCAGGAGAGATTCCTGTCCCCCAGAGTACTGCACTTCACCCGCAGCCAAGTATTTTGGAAATGCACAGGTGGAGAAATGGCAAGTGAAGCATATCCAGCTGGAATTCCATCATCTACATATTCGTACCACGAGACCCTCACAGAGACAATGATGCGAACCCCATCCGTATCTAAGCTACGAACTTGGTTGGATATCGTCACACGGTATTCAATCACAGATTTAACACACTATACAGATAAACTCATCGCTCTTTCGGGGGTCGCAAAATGGTATCAAGAACGTTATAAACTGGGAAGCGAACAATACATTGCGGGTGTTTGGAAAGATCAACTATGGCATGATCTCCTCTGGATGGCTAATAGCTCGAAGAAACGCGACCGGGCCCATGAATATCAAGCTTCTTCGTGGTCTTGGGCCTCCCAGAATGAAGAAGTCATTTTTCCAATAGGATCTCAAATTCAGTTTTCTTCGCCATACGTCTCGCTAGCATCATATCACATCACTTACCCCGACGAAAGTGTGTTTGGCCAAGTGGTCGGTGGATACATACGCTTGAGATGCACAAATTTACTTCTCGCCCATTGGACACAAAAGGGGACAAAAGACAACTTTCTCATCGATTTGAAAGTTGGAGGTATAAACTATCGCATCACTTGGGACCACGAACAAGACAGAGAAAATACAACATATCTTCTCCCAGTAATGGAGTACAAATTCCAATACAGATACAAGTCTACTCTATCAAAAAGGGATCGAATAAAGCTTCAAGGAATTGTACTGCAGACGGATGGCGAGAACATTGGCATGTTTCGGAGGGTAGGCTATTTCGATCTCATGTTGAGTGGAAGGAAAACTTCTACCGCTTCGGAACCAGACCCCGTTATGGCCCCTATCCCAAGGGCCTTCATTACGCCGGGGTATATCTGGAGGAAGGTCACGGCACGTTTTAGAGATATGGAGGAAAATATGGGGAGAAGAGGTTATTATATTCCGGGGGAGGAGGTGTACGAGAGTCATTCGCTTGAAGAGAAAGATGACGAGAAGTTTTATGAGATAATTATCATATAGGGGGAAAGGGAATTCTGCTTTATCTCTTTGTGTGTACAGTACTCCTTCACATCGCTTTTTGGGAATTTTCATGACTGTGGTTCATATATGACAGTGCTGTCACCCAAGCTTCTAACAAAAACCCAATGTCTTTCTTTGATGCCAAAAATAACTGCATATCATTAGGGGAGTAAATGTTTTAACCTTCAACTTCTAACACCTCCAGGGGGTGGGAGAGTGTGTAACTGATCAAGAGTAGAAACCCTCTGCTCTATATCTCCGATTGTTCAACTAAAGCTGAGAGAATTATATTTATATTATCTTTATTCTCCTAGGAGTGCTAGGACAATAGTAGAAAGGAAAGCGCGAGGGGGCTACAGTCACGAATTCTTGCAACCCCTGGTGGCACCTAATATACATCTTGAACAAAATAGCCCCTTTCGAACTCCACCGTCTATCTTCTAATAAACCTCCCAAACATAGGCTCAATCTTCCGAACTTGGCGAATGATGACACCCCTTGGTGGTGCTTTCGTCAGCTCGAAGTCAATAGTGCTCGCTAACCGTGTCAGCCGATGTAAATTTTCAGTCTCCCTTCGTAATTCCCACAGTAATTCCGGGTCCGACCGTCTAAATTTAATTCTGTGTTCCTCTTTCTTCGAACAGCCAAGCGAAGAAAAGTGCATCTTCACTTCATTTTTGACAGCTGCAAAATGCTTTAATAATGTGGAATCCAGCGGTAAATCTTCCCCAGACGATGTTGTAATCGAAGTGTTGAGCCAAAACCTCACTGCTTCCTTACAAGCAGCTTTCAAAGCCGCACCTGCTTTATGAATCCTCTTTGTAAACCGCCTTTGCCGTCTTGCCTCGCCAATGCAATAAATAAGTAGATCGTATTCCTTCTTGATATCCTCATCTATATCAGCAAAGGCACAAGCCACCTCCTTCGCTCGGTGTATTTGATTATAATTGGTAGCTGCCGAAATAAAAAGCTTTGCATGTTTGACCCTAAATTCGATTTCCAAAGGAGTATCTCTCTCCTCTTGTGCGTATATTTCGCTTTTCAGAAATTGCGCTTTCTCGTAGGCATCCGCGTGGAGACCGAGTTCTGTGTCTAGACGAGAGTGATCCATTAGGAGATTAAGAACGGATATATAAGAGGAATTGTTGAGTTGGTCGAACAGTGTTCTTTCCCTCTTGTCCCCCAGGAAGTGAAGACCAGCCCAGACAAGTGCTTGTTTGTAATGTGCACGTGCTTGGACCAAATCGCGAACTCCCCAATTCTTGTCGCCTTTTTCCTTCTCTCGCATTGCTTTTTTGATGCATTGCTCTTGCGTATAAACTGGTCGGTTTACGGAGGTATTGATGTCTGCTGCTGACAATCCGTCTTGAAACCATCCGGAAGGGATGACGGGCACTGGCCCGTACAATTCCCCTGCATGAATTTCACCTTCTTCTCGGGGTCCGAGTCGGAGCTTGGAAAGAAAGTGTTGGGTGCGCTTGAAGAGTAATAAGTTGCTGTCAGGATGGGTGAGCCTTCCGCTCACCAAGGTACGTCTCAAAGGATGGTTATGGACAATTCGCTCCTGGTAAGATATAGAGAGACCACTGATCCTGTTAAACTTGTGACCACTGAAGGCACCGGTGGATACCGAGGGTAGGTTTGCCTGCCATGCGTTGAGGAAATCAATAACTCGAGGAAGATGTTTGATATTTATCACTGCCGTATTTCTGTTCTTGGAATGGGAATAGTCGAAGAGAGAAATGATAATAGGGGCAGTTATCGAACATATTCGTCGTAAATCGAATACTTCGATTATTGGGACTCTATTTGCCAAGATTGGGAGAATTTGCCGGATGCAGGGAGCTGTGATAATAAAGTACCTAAGCAACGACATGCATTCTTTAGCGATCTCCCGGTTCACCCTCAAAAGACCGGTGGGAGTATGGAAGGTTAGTCCTGACTCATTGGAGGTTGTCTCGATAACCTCAATTTCCGAGTCGGAGTTTAAAACGTAATCAAAAATTCTGTTACGGAGCTCTGGTGGAAGAGGGAAGTTGAATCTGGGAGGTTTGAGAGAGCCCGTACTATAAAATTGATTAGTTTTCTTGATATACTGGTCGGATAGCTTCGTTACTCACGTTGAAGTAGAGCTTGACATTTCTTCTTGACTGTTTTGCTTAAATAGCGTGTTGTCGGGAATAGCAATTGCCATTTTTTACTTATTCGCTTTGTTGAGTTGGTGAGAGGTTGGATGGATGAGCTGGTGGGTGAGTGAGTCGATAAGTATGTGAATGTGCGATTTCGTTATATCGTCTTATGATTGAATCAATATTTTTGGATGGAAGCAAAAAGTGCATGGGTGTCTTATTAAATACAAATAACTGTTTTATCAGAATTCAGTTTAATGGCTGGCACTAGATAAAAATGACAGTAGAATCATTCCCGGGGGCCCAAAACAAGCTAAATTTCTCAAGCGAAACCCTTACACACAAGCCAAATATAGACTAGATGGCCCGCAATATTATTCACGAACGTGTGCTTGACTTCTGACAACAGTTCTGAGCTTTTCAGAACTCAACGAACGTCCATGAGGTTTTTACTTTGAACTTTTCTAGAACAACGACAATTTAGAAATATACAGGAGCCAGTCTTCCGAGTTTTCCTGAGGATCAATCAAACAATTTGCTTACTAATCCATGGATTGAAAGTTTCGAGTTCTGATGCAATAATACTAAAGGATTATTTAGCGACAAGCTATGCTGTTCGGCGCGAGCTAATTGTGGAGCCCCCTCAAGAAAGAGTGTTCTATATCGCATCTCGATCATTGGATCAAGATTAAAACAGATCATATTTTTGGATCCGGAATTTTTGAGCCTCAGTGAAAATACCACCAGGGGATGCAGGAATTCGTGACTACTCCATCCATTGTCTAGCCGAGATTCAATAATCGAATAATTAAGAGTGATTTTTATTGTTCCAGGGGAGTTTGGACAACTGTAGAAGGGCAAGTGCTTTGAGACTACAGTCACGAATTCCCGCAGTCCCTGGTGATACCGCTTAGTGATTTAAGCGAAATCCCAAACGATCACCCTCCCTGCGACGTGTAAAACCAAACAGACGCAAAATGCCACACTATACAGACAACGATCGTGCTATGGGAAAACTAGAAAGCTCTAGTCCTTCTTATTCTCAAAAAGAAACTAATATAGGTGGAGGGAAAGACGACTTATCACCTTCTCTGTAGGGATCCAGCCAAGTCATTCCTTTGAGCGTGTAAAGTGGTTTCCTGCTTCCTCACAAAAATATTATATTTAGTATCTCATAGTACAAGCGTACGTTGAGAGAAAAACTTCTAGAAACAAAGAGAAACTAATTATAACCTAAAAATCTAGATTAAAACGTGAAACCTGTTTATAAATATCACTGGATTATCTTTCTAGAAAGAGACACGCTGAATCAGGGGCTTCTCCAAACGCGAAATTACACCTTGGCGGGACCCCTACAGAGGAGAAGATATACAAAGATTCGAGTAAGAATTGGACAATGGTAAGTTTCTCCTTGGTTATGAAGGTATGATATATGTTGGGGTGGAAGGCCCGCCGTAGGTACCCAGTACCATTCCTCTATATCGCTCTGTTCGGTATCGGAACTCAAAAGTACGAGTCTCAACAGTGAAGAAATTTTTGGCAGCGACTGAAGGTCAGATGAGTTTTCGTAGTATTACAAGGTTCCGGATATCCTTCGTTCAACGGTTATTGAGAGGGGATGTTGTTTTGGGATTGAGGGCGGTTGGTCAATCCTTGGCGTCTCCATACACGGGATATAATTGATCACAACGAACCATGCCTAGCATTCTTCTATGACTTGGGTCTTGTTCATGGGTAAGAATGGAGACTATATTTTATTTTGAAACTACCAAAAAAGTGAAACGACTCTTACCAACAGGCAGACTACGTTAGCGCGAAAATATTGAAGGCTTGTGAGTCTTCTCAATTTTTAACCAAACGCGATTCGACAACAGAAGGGTTTTCGACAGCAAGTGAGATAATTCTAAACTTTTGACTAGATTTCGTTTGATAAAACTTGTAATTGCTAAGTGGGGTTCAATTTGAATAGTGCTTGCTAATTGGTTAAGGCTGGCACTAAATAACTATATGACCAGCAATGCAACTGGCGCGCTTAGAAAGAAGGCCCGGGCTGTTTGTCGTGAATATCTCATAAGAAAGTCGACTGCAATCCTATTTTGTAGGCAAGGAAACAGAAATATGGAAGTAAAAAATCTTAGAAAAAACATACTTTAGAACAACAGCTACCAGTCTTCCGTGTTGATGGTTTAGATTTGAAGCTATCTAGGCTATATATTTGGAAATACCTTCTGAAATTAAGAGATTCAAATATTACTCTCCGTTATCTACTTCTTGGATAATTTGAATCAGCCTAGGACACTTAAAAGATATTATTCGAGAAGGTTTAGAAGAACAAGAATCGGGATTTCTTGATTCTTCTAACCTTCTAAATTAATTGCTATGATTTTCCGAGAATATTTGGCCCAATATAATCGAAGAGTGCCGGAGAGCAATACTCAAATCTCTTAAACTGACCCCAAAGATAGTAAGAAAAACTGAATGAGAGAGAATATTCGCTGAACTGTTTAATTCGAAGTAATCATAATCACGGAGAACGTGTTTCAAGCTAAAACTCCCTTACCTTGAACCTTTGCCTTGAAACTTCTACTTTCTCATAAGCAAAGGTATTCACCGATCAACCAGCTATGGAGAAGAAAATCAATTTCTAAAGCGAGGAAAACACATAGAAATTCAGAAAAATTCCAAGCAAAAAGTGCATCATGCTAACTTCTACAGAGTCGTTCTTTTCATTGGGTTCTGTGTAAACACCGACAAGAACAACGTCCAAATCCAACCTCACGTAGAAGAATTAGCATAGCTTTAATAATCTAAAACTATACTTTTCCAATTACAAGATTAGTAAAACACGCTAAAAAATCAAATTCTAAACTAATCTACTATCGAAACATATATTACCCCCGAAATAACCAGAATCTACAAGAGAAATTCCGCCCTTCCCAAATATCTTTCTACCTCAAATAATTTTCAAGTCATCTTGATAATATATCAAAAGCGAGAGTCGACATCTCTCTTTTTTTATGGTGTGCGCTACGTACCCATTCGATCTACCCTTGCCAAGGTGAGACGGACACATGAAGAAGACCGAGGTGCGAAGCAATGAGTTACTATCGCTTTTCCCGCTTCTGGGTTAGAGCTCAAATATAATATATTCCCATTGAAGAAATAATCATTCAAAAGTTTCAAACAAAATGTAAAATGACCCATTAACTCCGGAGAACCAACAGCCAAAACCCAAGTGACCCAGGGAACCCAAGCTCATGCTCTAACATGAAAATCGCAAGACCTATCCCCCTATTCAAGTAAACATCAACGCCTCTGATTCTCACAGTCACAGGCCCTTTATATATACACGCATGGAGAAAGAGACACAATCTATATTCAAAGTGGTAGAGCGTCTGGGTTATATTCTCTCTCTCTCTCTCTCTCTCTTTCAGCGGAGACACCACTCTCTTCTAAGTTCCAAAGAAAGAATGCTGCGGCAAGCTACGGTAAAATACACCACTAAGAGAGCCAAGGTCGTCACGGAATTAGATCTCAGACACAGAAATCAACAGAGTAATCTACCACCGAATAAGTATTTGCTGTCGATTCTTACCATACTTCTCATCAATATCGTACCTGAACATCAACGGTTCTACATCCCCGTATGCATTTACAGAACTTGCATCAAATAGAAAAAAATAAAAGAGTGACTGTTCTAGACCCGAAAGCTTTCAAGGTTCAACACTCTTGTTCCTCTTGGCATGCCGCCATGTTTCCCACTAGGCTGTTCTCTTGTGGGACAGCGGATTTACTTTATTCTTGCTAGGAAGATGACAGAAACTGGTACAATAGTGGAATTGATTTCGGGCAGCAAAAAAGAGAGAAAATCAGGAGCGGACACATAAACAACTCATTTCCTAATCCCGGCATCTGCTTCGAGATGTGCCTGGACTTCTTCTCACTTTGGACGGAGCATAAAGTTTGATACTTTGGTAAGTATCATCATGCTCGGTTTCTGTCCCTACTCATGATAATAATAAAAATAAAAACGACGCTGGAAAATAGAAGACCCGCGGGAAAACTACAAGAGAAAAAAAAGCCTTAGTACTTTCTGTCGCCATTTGCATATTCTTACGTAGACTTATAAATACATTTGTAGTCTCTCCATCCTCAGCCAGGAGAAATTCAGATTAAGAGTTACTTGAACGTACTTGGTACGATTAACAATCCTTTTCGAAATACCCGTACCGTAATCTCTTGATATCCCGAGAAGAAAAGAATCATCTATCATTACCCTCCACCACCTTCCGTCGTTATTTCCAAAAAATGCCAACCTAGACTTATAAATATGATTCTAGTTCCCAGAAAAAGTTTTATTCCTCATATCACTGATGCCGGCAACTCTTGTCGCATATTACCGCGCTAGAAAATCCTCTGGTGAATTGAAATACCCGTCCTCTTTCCATCTATCAAACCCTTTCCCATAAAATCTTTCCACCCGTTGGAAGAAAAGCGAGACCTAGCACTAGAAAGCGCTCAAACAAAAACCACTTGCTACCAAATGAACGGTTGCTGTCGAAATATATAAAAAATTTCTTTCCTGATACAGTGTTTTAAACATCCTAACTTAAAAAAAGGCATGGATCCAACTTTGAATTCCATTCTTCCTCAAGCGTCAGGTGACGACATTGAACTGCCAATGGGCCCATCGAATTCTCCCAAGTAGATGGTTTCTCCAGATCTGGACTTCGGAATGATTGAGGCAGAAAGAAAGTAAAATTGCAAATGAAATATAGCCTAGAAACGTAAAGGAAAATAGGGAATATCGTAAGCACGTGATCACAGGAAATCCCCAATTTGAAGAATTCCAACGTTCCACAATCCAAATCAAGAAACATATAACAAACCTTATAACCTCGTTTCAAACCCCCTTAATCAAAAGCTTTACTCAAACCATCAGAAAGGTTTCCCAACCCTCCGGTCCAGCCGCAAAAGCGCGAGGTCACGGCGGTCTCGCAAATGCCCATGACTTTATCAAAGCGAGATAACGAACGCCAACCCCCGAATTTAGCCCCCGGGACTTCCCAGATTGCGACAAGCCGAATCGACCGAAAAGGATTGGAATGGGAATCTTGAAATTCGGTAGATGAGGTGAGACAAACTCGAGATTTGGTTTTCGTTTGAATGTGGAAGGAATTGAACTAGGATTGTGGCGCTCATTTTGGCTACCTCTTGGGTCAATGGAGGGGTTTGGAGACTGCAAGGGAAAATGTGACGACATGAGCAATCGGAATTCGAAGATCGTAATTTTGGTCTTTTCAATTTGTATTTGCTGGAGAATTGGTGGAGAGCAAACTTTGAAACGTGAAGATCTTAAATGTTCAATTGAGTTGAAAAAAATGGCGGGATGATCTCTGGCGTTATGCAGCTGTCTGTAAGCGCATCAAATGTTATTTCTTTGCTTACCATCGGGGTTGGCGCGTAGGGATTCGAGATTTATGCATATTTGGATGCATTCTTCTTCAAATACTCGGTGAGATTGGAATCTATATGTTTTCTTTGGATGGGTAAAGCATCGATATTGACTTCTGAATTGGATTTCGAAGATTCTCCTGACGAGTTATTCGTAGACTCGGGGAAACAATGCAACCGAGGCTGCGATGGCATGCTGCGATGCACCGTGGGGAAAGGAGATGGCGGTTTCAAGCTGCGCCAAGATAAACGTTCCGAAGAAGGAAGAGACGATCGGTAAGTTTGGAATTGCGATTGAAGAGACGGAGATAAGTGTTGAACGAGCTGAAGTCGATAGCTAGAGTCTCAAGCTTCAAACAAACGGCTTGAATAAATAAATAAAAAATGCATAGCCAATTCAAACTTTTTGATGGTGTTGAAGGGAAAATAGTCGTGTCAGACCATATGTACCTGAATAGGGGCTCTTGGATTTTGGCTTGCCGGTGGCGTCTGCCAGCATCCGATCTCGAGGTTGGTTGGCTGGGATGAGGGTCTGATTGGACCAGATGTTTCCCTTCGTAGACGTCCAGTGAGCTCGTACTCGACTAAATTTATAGTTGATTAATGAAGTGCATGTGTAGTTGCATCCGAGCCTCCAAGTTGAGCGAGTAGCATTGGCGGCTGAAGGAGCGACGAGTCTCGAGGCCCAAGTAGGAGAGGAATGAAGGCCAACGCTGCCTTTAACCGTAGAAGGGAGAAGCGATTGATGTTGGGTTGTTGGCTTGCTGGGTTGTTGGCTTGCTGGGTTGTTGGCTTGCTGGCTTGTTGGCTTGCTGGCTTGTTGGCCAAATTCCTCCACCCTTGGCTCCTGTCATAGAGGAGGTTGGGTCATGACGATTTTTGGCAAGAAAAGCTAGAGACTCTTCACAATCAGCTCACAGACATGGTGATCTATCCTGATCCATCCTGGTCCATCCTGATCCATCCTGATAACTGGAAAAGCTCGATTGGGGAGGCAAAGATGGAGAAGACAGGGTGTCGCACCCTGAAGGAGGCCAACGACTGGCCCGTGGTCGTGTTCAACAGGCGTCGCTTCCAGTGCAATCCCAGCGAGGCTTATCCCGTGGATGAATGCGGCTAAGCGTCTCCTGGCACCGAGCAGGCATGCCCGCGTATGCCGCCATGCAGGCAGGTGCAGCCAAGAACCAGCCAACCAGCCATCATCACGAACCTTCCTTCCTGCTCTTTTCTCCTTCATCCTCCCCTCCTTCCTCACTTCCTCACTTCCTCCCTTCCTCCCTCACCTCCTCTTCGAGTTCTCAACTCAATATTTCGGTATCGATTCGTCTTTTTTTTTGTTCCAAAAGACCAAGTTGTGTAATCATTTGCATAGTCCCGCATTGCTCCCTTTGTTGCATTTTCCCATCGCATCCCGGAGCCGTCGACCTGGGAAGCTCTCTTCGTTTCTCCACTCCAACCACGAATTTCGAGATAAATAGTAGTGTTGACGGCTTAATTGTCTCTGACCTGCTTTTGCATTGTTTCCGTGTTATTTGCCATTATAATATTAATATACATCTCGAAGAGTCCGGGACTCGACCAAAATTCAAGTCGTCCGTACTAGCCGAGTGTCTCTGAAGACCATTTCGAGGCTGTAATTCTCGCAATCTTTCTGGCGTAAAACCCAAAGCGGCGAAGAAGGACCCAAGACCCAACAAGTCGACATCACATTCGTTCTCGAGTCCATTGACCAAGAATATCGGTCAGAATAAACGCGACATTTCCCGCAAGGTTCTCTCGCGAAATCAGTACACCTGTAATTGTTTCTGCCCCTCCAGATTCGCCAAACGCTTCGGTAAAAGACGCGTCTTTTGGATCTGAGGTCGACATATTCACTGGTTCAAAGTTCAGATATTGGGTCGCCACCTTCAAAGCCAGCAGCCATTGCACCGCCATAAAGTTCAACGACACAGCCGATCTCATTTCGACATTGTGATTCCCCAGAAATTACAGTTATCCAACCCTCGACCACACCTCTCTAGTTCTGGACTTGTACATTTACAGATACCAACTTCATAAGACAATTTGGAGTACTCGAAGAAATACATTAGTCACCCATGAAGACGAAATTTTTTGGTACCTCGATACTGTTCTAATAGAACTTTTCACTATGTTATTTGTCAAGGGTCTATTGTCAGCAGTGACATTGGCTTCAACCGCACACGCCTTCTACCCATATATGCCTGAATGGAGATGTACCCTCGACAAAGATTGTACACCAGCTAAGCGTTCTGTCGATAACAATGCCCAACCTCCTCTGACCATGAGAGTTGTTCAACGTGTTCCCGAAGTACGTCGCCAAGCGTTTTCTCCCTTTAAACCTTGCTAACATTTTACAACAGTCGAGTTTAGCCAAGGATGCTCAGATCGAGGAATTAGCGAACAAGCTCAAAAGAAAATACAGTGGCCGACATTCGACCAGAACGGGAGAAGTCGACAAAAGAGCCAATTCCTACAAAGTCGTTACAGCAGCAGTTCCTTCGAAAACCAATGCTGTCGGGATCAACCAAGATGGTACCGATTATTCCTACTTTGTTCAAGCTTTGCTCGGCTCTGCCAGCACACCAGTATATTTGCTGCTTGATACTGGAGCTGGTACTTCTTGGGTGATGGGACCTTCTTGTTCCACAGATTCGTGCAAGAACCATAATTCATTCGGAGCTGCCAACTCGAAAACCTTCAAGGATCTCAATGTTCCTTTCGGTATCAACTATGGTTCAGGGAATGTCAATGGGACAATAGGAGAAGACTCCATTGCTATGGCAGGCTTCAAGATGACTACTTCTTTCGGAATTGCCCAATACGCTAGCGACGACTTCAATCATTTCCCAATCGATGGCATTCTTGGACTTTCACTCGCCAAAGGCAATACACCTCATTTTTGGGAGTCTCTTGCAGCATCAAAGGCTCTAAAAGCAAACATTTTTGGACTCAGCATCAACCGTAACGCCGACGGGCCCAATGACGGTGCAATCACATTCGGAGACGTTGATTCAACAAGATTTACTGGCGATATCAAGTACTACCCAATTGCAGCCAACACAGAAGGTGACTGGGCTCTCGCTATTGGGAACGTTGGAATTGGAAGCTCTCAAGCTGGCATTACTGGAAGAGTTGCATATATTGATACTGGAACCTCTTTCATTTTCGGACCACCAGACGATGTCAAGAAACTTCATGCATTAATCCCAGGAGCCAGCTCAGGTGACGGATCAACTTGGACCGTACCATGTGACACCAAATCGTCTGCATCATTCACTTTTGGAACTGATACTTATAATATCTCTCCCAAGGACTGGGTTTCTCCTGTTGTTAATGGTGTTTGCACTAGCAATATTTACGGAGTTGGTGTGGTGGATGAAAAATCCTGGCTTATCGGAGATACATTTTTGAAGAATGTGTATTCAGTTTTCGATTATGATAAAACTAGACTTGGTAGGTTCTTTGTGTTCCTCGAGATTGTTGCATTACTAATATCGAGAAGGGTTTGCTGCCAAAGCATCTGTCTCCTCAACTTCCACATCAGCTTCGGCGTCCTCTACTGGTCAGTTAACATCCTCCATAATCGTGTCGAAGTCGACTTCCACCACACCTTCGGTTACTACTTCATCTACTGGTTCTACTGGTTCTACTGGATCAGCAACTGGATTAGCAACTGGGTCAACAACCGGGTCTTCAACTTTGGAAACACAATCTAATGCAAGTTCCACAGGATCCTCAAGCACTGCTACACAAACCGGTTCCGCGACATCTGTCTCAGGAGCTTCTGCAACACCACCATCTAGCCAAGGTCTAAATGGTCACGAAACTCCTTCCAGCACTGGAACTGGTGTTACTGTTGCAGCTGCCCAGACTTCGGCGGCCGCTAGTACCGATGTTCCAAAGAAATCCAGTGCTACACAATCGATATCGAACTCTCTGAGTGCGATGTTCGCAATTGGCGCAGCTGTCATTATGCTCCTCATCTGAACATAAGGAGAGAAATGGCGCATACAATTGGAGAAATGTCACGATGATACCCAGAGCCTTGAATAGGCATGCTTTTTTAAAAAAATTATATACCACAGAGCGATGAACATGGCAGGAATGAAACCCTTATTGTAAAGGAAGCGGGAGGCAGGAAGCTTCTACTTTTGTACATACATATTGGTCGCAGTACACATAATTGACCACCTAATAAATTAATTTCTCCAATTTTTGATTCGTGGCATTTTGTTGACTGCCGGGAACAGCGGTCGTATTCCGCTTGGAGTGACACATGCCAAGCATGACGATTGAAGGTCGAGAACATTGCAAAAGAGTTGATGTTTTCGAGAGTTAGAGTAAGAGAGAATTATAATTGGATACAATAAATCAAATCACTCTTTCCATCATCTATCTAGTAGTGTAAGATAACATCATGCCACGTCCCAAAATAGCTCGACGAGGCTGAAAAAATAAGCGATCAGGGGGTCTTACAGCAAGCTCCAAAGGTCAAAGAACACCTTAGCAAAACCAACACCCAGGCACAATGCTACCACGATAATAGCATGGCCAAGGCCAAATTACACAACGTCCGCAAGGATGGCGAAACCACCAATCCACCGATAAATGAAGAAGACCGCGGTCTCCTCTCGGGAAACTCCTCTGAAGACGAAGACGACATCATCGTCCATCCAGGCCAACGCAGCTTGCGATCCTCCCAAAGTCCTCCAGATAGAGAGGCACGAACACCACGAACGCCGAATCGAGTGCGATTTGACCTCCCTGCTGTCGATACCCACGATCTCGAGAATGGAAATGCAGACCATACACAAACCGATTCCCCTCTTTCCGGGCGCCGCGATAGGAGACCGCAGCAGATTGTGCCCCTCCTTACGAATATTGAAGCTCCGTCGGTGGCTCTGGCGAATAGTCCTTGGGGCGATGAGGATGTACATGAATGGGCGGAACGGGAACGAGCGCGTCCGAAATCTGGGCTGCGCTCTGCGTTTATGAATATGGCCAATTCCATCATTGGGGCCGGGATCATCGGGCAGCCTTATGCTTTTAAACAAGCGGGTTTGGTGGCGGGAATTGTGTTGCTGGTTTTACTTACCGTCACGGTGGATTGGACGATTCGACTTATTGTCGTGAATAGTAAGTTGAGTGGACGGGATAGCTTTCAGGGGACGGTGGAACATTGTTTTGGGAGGACGGGGTTGATTGCTATTAGTATTGCTCAGTGGGCTTTTGCTTTTGGGGGCATGTTGGCGTTTTGCATTATTGTTGGGGACTCGATACCGCATGTTTTTACGGCGATTTGGCCGGGGTTGAGTGAGATTCCGGTGTTGGGGTTGCTTGCGAATAGAAGGGCTGTTATTGTCATTTTTATTCTGGGGATTAGTTATCCGCTGAGTTTATATAGAGATATTGCTAAGGTATGGAATCCATTTCTTTTTCTTCTCCTTATTTTCTTCTTGGATACTGAGGCAAGAAATGCTGACGATGATGTGATAGTTGGCGAAAGCTAGTACTTTTGCTCTAATCAGTATGATGATTATTCTCTTTACGGTCATAACGCAAGGATTCTTCGTCCCAGCAGAATCAAAAGGAACATTTGATAGTTCCCTTCTCATAATAAACGATGGATTTTTCCAAGCAATAGGAGTTATATCATTCGGTTAGTTTCCTATTTCTTACACAAAAAACACTCACTGACAACCCCTCAGCATTCGTCTGCCACCACAACTCCCTCCTAATCTACGGCTCCCTAAAAACCCCCACCATCGACCGCTTCGCCCGCGTAACCCACTACAGCACCACCATATCAATGACAGCCTGTCTAGCCATGGCCCTCGCCGGCTTCCTAACCTTCGGCTCCAAAACCCAAGGAAACGTCCTCAACAACTTCCCTTCTGATAACATCATGGTAAACATCGCGCGCCTCTGTTTCGGCCTCAACATGCTCACCACCCTCCCCCTCGAAGCCTTCGTCTGCCGCGAAGTAATGCTCACCTACTGGTTCCCCGGGGAACCCTTCAACATGAACCTGCACCTCATCTTCTCCTCTGCCCTCGTGGTGAGCGCGATGAGTTTAAGTCTTATTACCTGTGATCTGGGCGCGGTTTTTGAGTTGATTGGGGCGACTAGTGCGTGTGCTTTGGCGTATATTTTGCCCCCGCTTTGTTATATTAAGTTGAGTACTAGGAGTTGGAAGACGGTGCCTGCTATTGCTTGTGTGGGGTTTGGGGGGGCAGTTATGGGGATTAGTTTGGTGCAGGCGGTGGCGAAGATTATTCGGAATGAGGGCGGGGCTACGCAATGTAGGTAGGGAGATGAATTTGAGGTGTATAATAGGGTGTCAAAAGGGGAATTTTTTCTTCGAGGGATTGGCGGTCTCGGATCAATGGGGTTTTAGATGATAAAATGAAATCTTTGAAATTTGGGTGTTGGGTTTTTTGGTTGGGCGTTTCCTTTCTCTTTCGTTTTCTTCCTGTTTACTTTGCTTTCTGTCGCCGCTTGCTCTAAGTCAAGGTAAGAGGGGTCTAAGGGGGGAGTGAGGAAAACTCCTTGTTCCACTTGCCAGACTTAAAAGCCCAGAAAAGGTCGTGCCATCGCTCAGTGTACACAATTAAGTAATGCCTTATTTGCTGGCAGCTCGAGATGAGAATTGAGAATCGAGGGCTGTTCTTCGAGAGCAGCCAACATAGCAAAAGTTAGCAGTGGCTTGAGATCTCCCTTGTCACTCTTGCTTGCAATGTTTGGGGCTTACGGTTTTCTATGGCGCAGATTTAATAAAACTCTCTTATTCGATGGCAACTCTTGTATGTTGGGTGTTTGGCTAGCCTTTTCTTGCGCCATTCTCGGGGCTATGTTAGGCGTTCTCTATTCCTCGTGCGGCAATTAATTGTGCAGTCATAGTTCATCTGCTGGCTAATTATGTTGATATACCCCACTTCACGTGCAGCATATCCTACCTATTAAATCGTCTGTACCAACACCATCAAGTTGCAGGATGCTGCAGGTATGTTGGAACAGCGTGGCTGTGAAAGCCTCACTCGGAGCCTTTGATTTGGGATACCATATTTCTGATATATCTGCCCATCCTTTCCAGAACTACTCAATTGTAATTATACTACAACAAAACAAATTTGACAATGGAGGCTATCGGTACGGTATCAGCCATTACGCAACTTCTAGGAGTTGCGGGGAAATTCTTTGAGCTATACAATAAATTTCGTGACGCTGGCCTTGTTCATGCTAGCAACCAGGCTGCAATTGGAAGGTTATCGCAGGTGAGATCTCTGTCCACATCTAGTGACGAAGTATTATGATTGAAAGCTGAGTAAGGCCGCAGACTATCGACTTCGCAATGGGCGGTCTTGAATATGTAGGCAAAGAATTGAAAGATTTGAAAGAAGAGGCCGACAAACGTCGAATCGAAGTGCCCCGTTGGCTCAAAGAGAACTCAGGAGATGATGCTGTGCCAACTTCAGGATCAACACGCGCTGCTTTTTGCTTCGGAGATTGGGTGGCCCAGAGCAGTTCTGTCTTAGAGGAAGCGCACGAGGCTTTGAAACAGCGACCTGTAAAGACTAACATGCAAAGGTGGGAGTTCGTCTTCAAAGGCAAGAAAGAAAGCTCGGAGAAAGTGAAGGATAAGCTTAGGGAACTTCAGGAGTCATTTATGGTTATTCTGTTGGTTATCATTACTGGTGTACCGATTTTGAGGGGTCGCATCGAAGACGATATCAAAAGTAAAGAAGGGGTTCCGGGAGTCAGTAAAGACACTGAGTTGACAAGTAATGAAGGAGAAGCGATCCCCGTGAACGAACCAAGGTAAAAGAGGATGTTTTGTGAAGGCTGAGGGAGACATGATGTGCTAATATGACATAGTGAGGAGGTGCTCGAAAGGAACAAACGATACGCCGAATTTGTCAAGAACTCCGAATCTATTATGGCTTTCCCGCAAGTAAACTACACCAAGGAGAATGATCACATTAGTTCTGACCCTGGCACCGAACCCCCCAGTCCTAGCCAGGACGATTATACATCCTGCTCCATAAACGACAACAACTCTTTTGTTGAGTGTGAGTCCATCAAAGGCTCTGGTGGCAAGCGCGTTCCTCGATTTAGAGATAGATTTTTGAAGATATCGCCAAATTCTGGTTCGAAAAGACACCCGGAACCGTATCTCATCAATGCTACTCAAAGCATCCCTAGAGCTTCTACTGCACAAAGGTCTTCTATTGAGGGGGGTGAAGCAACCGTCTCGCCGACAAACCCAGACCACAATGCCACGTACGTGGAAGAAAAGAGACCAAAATATACCGAGCAACAGCAGCTGCCCCAAAATAATGTCGACTTTCTCCCAACAGTTGAAAGAATGATTGACAGAATCATCCCTCTCTTGACACCACAGCAGCCACAACTACCTATAAAGGCGCCCAAATTTTCCCAAGCCAGTAGACTTTGTACTGCTAATTATGGATACGCCAATTCAAAGTGGGTGCCCTTGTTTTTTCAACGATCGGACAATTGGATACAGCTTGCTCTTCTCTCGAAAGATCAAGACAGAGAGTCAGTCCTCGTTGAGCCTCCTATTGTTGAGGCTGATGAGGGATCGCCATTGGTTTCGCATCTTGATCGATCCGATAATATACTTCGGTTGTTCTATAGTAGAAAAGATGGGCCTAGTAGTCGTGTTCTCCACGAGAAAGTTCTGAGGTTCAAGCTGAATATGCACTCCACGTGGGAAGAAGGAAGCCTCCATGAACTCAACATTCAACTTTCCGATGATTCAGATATTATTCTTGATTACAATATGTGCACAACAGAGCCTTTGAGAGTCTTCATAATCACCCCTTCGTTCTCGCTTCAGGTGGCTCAATATAACCAGGGTGCTTGGAAAGTTTTCACAAGTATGGTCCTCGAAACAACATCTATTAGAATTCTGCGTGTCCAGCTTACCGGTGGGTTTTTTTTAGGCGTTCCGCAACTCACGCTTCTCGGCTATTGCAATGGTTGCTTTGCGGTATACACTTGGAGACCATGGGAAGCAAAAAGGTTCCACTTAACACAATTCAAGTTACGTGCAACTCGAACCTACAACGGGTTTTCAAATATGCTGAGAAAACTGGATTGTCCTTGTTCTATTTATACGCAAGAGGCAAAGTTCTATGTGGATTCGCAGAACTACATGTCTATCGCTACATCTCTTGATGGCGGTATACATAGCGACAACGGGGAAGGGAAAGACCCGAGAGAAAGAGAGCTTTGCAAGCTTTTACATGCTGAAGCTTATCATATTGATTATAATTCCCAATCATTCATATGGCTTGACGCAGAAGGAGAACTTAGAAGAATCAAACGAGGGCATTTCGATTTTTTCAAGGAGTACAAGTGCCTTTGTTTACAAGGGGGACTTGTTTTCTCTGGAAATGAGGCCATAGTCGTTAAAACTTTAGAACATATACTGGAAACGGGCGATTATTTCTTAATGCCTTCAGCTCAATGAAAGACTAAAGCTATCGCTGATATGTAGGCGAGAGAGCCTGTACACTCTGTTTACTAAATATATCTTCTTATTCAATCAGTTTTGGTTTCTCGTAGTACGAAAGAAGAGAGGTAGCCTACACTTCAGCTTAACCAAAATCAATGACCATTCCATTGTCAAGTCTAGCACAAGAAATTAATTCTAAATTATATCAACAGAATTTACTTTTTTGCACTACGACTTACCATCTCCCTTCAAAATTACAAAGACTAACCCTACAAGTAATGATACCACCAGGGGATGCAGGAATTCGTGACTGTTAGCTTATGAGACTTTCTCTTCCAAAGTTGTTCCAACACTTTTAGGAGAACGGACATCCTTTTGATTTGATTATTCTAGTCGTTTAGGATAATGAGGTTGGTTTGAGGTTGATTTTCCTAGTCTTGCTCGAACATTCAGAGGAGAAGATAGCTGGCTTTTCACTCTTTGTCAGTCATGAATTCCTGCACCCCCTGGTGATACTAGTTGCCTACGGTATTTTGAATTTAAAAACTCCTGGCTATACGTCGGTGGCCTACTAAATAACACTAATTCCAAGAAGTCCTGCTATTTGTAGGTGACCTACAAATAGCCGAGCGACACAACCATACATACCTCTTATGTCTTCGTCTTATACAGATCTCAAAACCCAGAACTAGTGATGGAGGCAACTTTTAGCTTAGTTTATTTATGTATAAATATCTCGATTTGATTTCAGTTGACATTTTTGAGACTTCTAGCACAATGTGCACTGCTTCAACCTTTACTGTTCCGAATTTACAATTTCCTAACACAATAGACAGGTTTTTTTGTTTGATAGAACATTCACTTCATTGTTGTTCCTATCTAAAATATCCTTCCCTACAATGGTATTTCGCCGCTACAACACATCAAATAATCCCAAAAAACGCCACCATGTTATGAAGTTTCTCCTCCCAGCCTTTCGTCTCCTTTTGTACCTCAAAAAAAGAAGTATGCATTTAGTACATTGTGACAATTAATCACCTCTCAAATTCCCTCCATCCATTTTTCCCTCCCTTCCTTCAATTTTCCCTTCAACGCCAATATTTCACTTTCTCATCTACCGCTTCTTGGTACTTGGTCGGGGTTTGCATTCTTCGGGTGTGACAGGGTGCATCATGATTTTGTTGGGGTATTGTGTGTTGTTGCTCGCGTAGCCTTTGCTCCAGTCGTAGCTTACGGCGTAGGCGAAGATGCTACCGTCTTGGTTGAAAGCTGTTGCTGAGATGGTTCCTCCAACAGTTGGGTAGCCCTTGAGTCTGTGTTTGGCAACTCCATCCCAGAAGTGAAATGTGCCGTCTGAGCCTGCGGTGCTGAAGGTGCCGTGGACTGGGTGGAAGGAGATGGCGTTTACGGAGTAGACGTTTGTCATGTTGTTTTGTGGGGGGTCACGGTGGCATTTGAAGGAGAAGTTTGAGCTGGATTTCTGTTAGTTTTGGTTACGAGTAGGATAGTAAGAGGGAACTTACCTGGCATCCTTTTCTTCAACATATTGAATAGCACATCTTCCTTCGATACTCCCAACTGCGAAACCCGATGCGTCTGGGAAGCAGCTAATAACTCTTGTTTGCCACTTCAACGGACTTTGTAGGGTCTTGTAGATTTTTCCTGGGTCTCCCAAGTTGATAATGTTGATATAACGGTCGGCGGTTCCAACTACCAATAGGTTCTTTGCGACATCCATAGTATAAACTCGCTCCTGGCATTGTACGGTAGCTACAGCAGTAGATTGTCGGAGATCCCAATATTTGATAGTCTTATCCCATGATCCAGTAACTATCATCTCTGAGTTTGAGTTCGGTGGGGTGAAGAATCGAACGGATCGAATAGGCTGATCGTGGACCGCAACCTGAGTAGCAGTTGTAGTCTGTCCCGCTCCCAAATCCAACAACCTTGCTGCCTTGTCTGCGCCTGCTGAAACTACTTTTTTGCCATCCTGGCAACTATGTTAGCAACTTCTTGCGTATTTTGGTGATCCTTGAAGGAGAACTTACACTTGACCAGTGAGTACTCAAGACTGGACCTTGGTGGTCGTAAAGCGCCTTCCCCTCCCCTCCCTGGGCATTGATTTCATATATCCGAACTTTGCTATCCCACGAAGCTACAGCGAGATGATTGCTAACAGGTGAAAAGCTGAGGTCGGAGATGCTGTCTTCTGGTGGGTTGTTCAAAGTGATATCCTTTGTCAAATCACCCAGACTATTTGCGGCGGTCGCAGTTGCGCTGGAAGATCCGAAGAGACCCGACATCCTGACTGATTTTCTCAACCAGAAGCTTATGAAATGGGTAATTTGGTGAAGATCGGTTGTTCTTGTCCAGGACAAATTTGTGAGGGCTTCTAGGCAGTCAATCGATAGCTTTCAAAAGATCGCGCTTTCCGCTTTCAGTACCTTGACACCCCTGCGCGTTTTCTGCCTAGCTCCTTCTTAGTAAGCAAGGCAGCGAGCCACGCTAGTGGGGTACTTCAAAACCACGAACTTTTTTTTCTGCCAGCCTCTCTTTCTTTCCTTCTTCAACCCTCTCGCTCAAAGAATCGCATTCGAAGCCCACAAACAGAAAGATCCCTCGGGGTCTTTCAATATCTTCATGCTTTGGGAGAAAGTCCCCGGACACCCTTCCTTGCGAAGGAATTGCGGAAACGCGCCGCCATAGAAGCACCTTGCGGCTTCTCCTCTCACCAATTCCTTATTCTTCTTCATCCACCTGCGCACCGTTCGTACTGCATCCACCCCAATGTCGATATCTGCATCCGGAACTTGGGGAGACCACATGGACGATGATATGAGTCCGCGCTCTTTGGGGGAAGGTTATTCGAAATTTTCAGAGGCACATCTGCAGGAGGTGTGTGGACTGTTCTTGGAAGCGTGGGGATGTTCTGGTGATGGGAAACATTTTCGTCGAGATCGACAGTTATGCGATTGCTCACCGTTCCATGCAAGTGGTTCATTGAGTAACTCGATGGGGCTTATTCTTGATGCGAGGGGTTCAATTTTTACTTTTTGGGTCTGTAGCTTATGGGAAAGCGGATGTTGCTATTCTTTGGTCGACGACAACACTCTAGGTCTTTCCTCATGGAAAGATCCTTGTTGGCCTTGGATGTGTGGTGTCAGATGCTCTTTCGAAGGAGCTGGACCGTGGCCTTGTTTTCGATATGATGATCTCCAATACAGAGTCAAGCACTGAAGTAGTCCGTGTAAAAAGCGGTTCTACGTATTGATGATTCAATTTAACGTTATGGTTTCTGATCGATACCTCATTCTTTAAGTAAAGGATGAGGTCAAGGCTCTCTGCAATTGCTTTTGCTTTTACGACTATTCGTATACTCCGTACTATAGAAGAAAAAAAAGAATACAAGGACCAAATATTCGACTTCTTCGTGACTTGAACTTTTCTCATTAGTACCTTTCCTCTGAGCCATTTCGTCCTACGGTCATAGATATTTTGAACTTGTACCGGCTGAAGTAGATTGCCATTGAGCTTGAGAGCATAGTACAGGTGGTTATATTATATTAGAATTTTGTGGGCTAAATAAGAAGTCATTGTGGGGTTCAATTTGCAGAGTCTTGGGGCAAAAACCATCTTTGATAATTGTTGGATATTATTTGTATTATACATATGGTTTTCAGAATATTTCTACATACTCTAGCATAATGATGCAAAACTCCCCCAGCAAATCCTTCTGTCTCTTGAAGCAGTACAATATTTGCAGCTCATAAATCATCCATCCCAGCTTATCCCATTCGGTATCATGCCATGTTAATCCTCCCATGCCCTCATATCCCATGCCCACCCTAAAAACGCCAGTCCATCAATCATACTCCATGCCAAAAGACTCTCACATCAGCCCACCAAGTACCACTCTCCCAACACTCCCCACCTCCTGTTTAACTCCCGTCCTACTACTATCCTCAAACTCCTTCACAACACCCTGCACAATAATCTTCCTCACCCTCGCATCAGCCTTGGTAAACATCTCCGCCATATTCGGATTACACTCTTTAGGCGAAGAAACCAGACTCATAAGCTTCGTATAGCAATCAATCAAAACATCACAAAGCGTCGCAAACGTCTCGTAGAAATCCGGATCAAAAGGTAAAGAGGGAGTGAGTAAATATGTATATTCCTCTCCAGGCAACAAATCCGTTTCTCCAACGGCAAAAGAAGATGCCGAGCCGGAACCTCCTCCTGCGCCATTTGTAGAGCTGGATTTTGATTCGAACGAGTCGTTGCCCATTGGTAATCCGATTTCGGCCGCGGAACTGGTTCGTCGTCCTTTGCTACCTGCGCCTGTTGCTCTTTTGAACATTTGGGGAAATCGACCGCGGGAGAGGGAGGAGGAACCATCTGAAGGGTGGATGGATTGGTAGGATTCGAATTCGGCGAGGAGAGCATTGAGAGTTTTGAGGAATTCGAGAGGGTTGGAGGCATTGAGGTCGATTATGGTGGGGAGGGAGAGTCCGAGGAGGAGGTAGTTCGTGGCTCGCCGGGCGATTTTTCGACTGTCGAAGTAGGGCATTCGTTGGAGATCTGGTTTGTTGAATAATAATGTGTTGAACCAATATACACGGCCCTCATGACTAGCTGAAAATTAGGATATGATCTGAAATAGGGAATATGAATTCAAATACGTACGCTTTCCTCAGATAATCTAACGTTGATATTCGTTTCGAAGAGGTCTCCTGTATATGCTGAAATGTGATATTTTCCATTGTCGGACTAGCCGGCTGTTGTAATGGCGCAAAATTGGGGGCTCCATTGGATGCCCCCGAAGTTCCTGGCCTTGCCAGCATATTTTCAAATGGTGTTGTCGAGGTATAGGAATTCGTATCCGAGGCAGGCGAGGGGAGAGATTCTGCAGCGACAATATTGAAACTATCCCCAGTTTTTGGCGGTTTCTCGAAATCCGGCGCAGGCACAGTTAGAGAAGTGCCCCCTCCCTTTGAATTGGCGGCCCTCGTTTGCGCAGACGTGGAATTGGCGCGTTTTTCGGGCTTCTCGGGGGAGAGATTTGCGGAATTTGGGGTGTTGCGACCGCGATACGCTTTGGGGGACTTGGTCGAAAACGAAGCCTTCCGGCTGAAGGAGGACGAGGTAGTGAGGAAGGTGGAATCGCTATATGTCGGCGTCGGACCACTGCTGGTACTTGGTCTCGTTGAGGAAGCGGGTGTTTTGTTTCCTCCGCCGAAAATACTGCCTCCCTTGGAGAATAGGCCTCCTCCTCCATTGGAAAAGGCCGTGTGATGCATCTCGGCTCTTCGTCTTTTGGCTGCTGCTAGTACTGCAAGGGGCAGACGCTGTTTCCCCACCAAATCTCGGTGATCTCACAAGGTGCCGGAGGCTACTTACACCTCTGAACTTTGAAGCTGCAAAGAGGGCAATGCGCACAGTTCGACGGACGATTGCAGATGGCGCGATAAGAAGAAAAATGAGAGACACATAGGTAGGATTCACTTTTTTTCAAGTGAGTGGTCGTCGTTCCAGTTTTGTGGCGCGCAAAAGGAATCGTCAGCAGCACGGCGGCTACGAAAGTACTTAGAGTGCTTTTCGTACAGGTCAGTTCTAGGAAGCTGGAAGCATCAGATCAGGAACATGGTCCTGTACTTGTACGAGAGGCATGACGCTATGTATCCCCCAGTATTGTACCAATTACTCTCATCCTTCCGAAGGAGTCAATACATCCAGCAATATTGGCCTTCATTGAGTGTCGCAAAGTGACCAGCCCAGCCAGCCTCAAGCCAGCTCTGGGCGACTTCGCGAGGAGTGCCCCTGAATGAGGCGAACCTCAAACACCTCGGATTGCAGATTTCTGTATGCCGCCCAAGGCACAAGCTGATATTGGTCCCCTGATCGACTATCGCCTGGTTCAGGTCCCGGCATCTTCGTGGAGAAATCGGACTTTGTTTCTTGTTTCTTCATTGGAGTCATCGAGTCGAATTTGTCTCCAGCGGCAAATGCCTCTGTGAGAGAGTCCTGATAGGCGAACCCATCCCTAGACTTTTACCCCACCATACAGTGGTCCGGCGGGGAAACTTGAGCTTGAATTCGTCACTCCAATAACACTTCTTCTTCACCGCATTCATTTCATTGCTGCTACCATTGCTTTTGCTATCCCCGCTTGCTTTGCTTTGCTTTTGCTATTCCACTCACCATGTCTACTGCTCTCAACCCAGAACAAGAGGGTCCCTTTGGGGATGCTGCACCAGAAATCCTAGACGACCGCATTTGGGTCGATGGTTGCTGGGATTTCTTCCACCATGGTACATTCCCAAATCCTTCCAGATCGCCATGCCCGGAATTACGACTGACTTCTATTTCAGGACATGCCGGCGCAATGCTGCAAGCTCGACAGCTAGGTACCGAGCTCGTAGTCGGCATCCATTCCGATGAGTCCATCCTCGAGAACAAGGGGCCTACGGTCATGACGCTGGAAGAACGGTAAACACAAGAGGGGTCTGGTGCTTGCTTTCCGCTGATTCCTCTTCAAGAATCTCTGCTGTGGATGCCTGCCGATGGGTTACACAGTCCGTTGCCTATGCGCCATATGTTACCTCTCTTCCTTGGATCTCCCATTACGGTTGCAAATATGTGGTACATGGGGACGATATTACTTCGGATAGTAGTGGCGAGGATTGCTATCGATACGTGAAGGCTGCTGGCCGATTCAAGGTGGTAAAAAGGACACCAAGTATTTCTACAACGGATCTTGTGGGAAGAATGTTGCTTTGCACTCGCACACACTTTATCAAGTCCTTTACCAAACTTCTTTCTGGACAAGAAGGTTCTGGAACTGAGGAAGAGAGGAAAAAGGAGGGTGTTGCCATGACAGAAAGAATCCAGCAGTACGCTACAGACCAGACGGGTCTCAACCCAGGATCCAGCGTTTGGTTTTGGACTGCATCAATGGCAGCAAGAGAAGACCACACTGAAGAGGAGAAGGGTGTGTTTAGCAGACTATGTGAAGGTTCCCAACCCAAGCCGGGTCAACGGGTCGTATATGTTGACGGGGGGTTTGATCTCTTCTCCTCTGGACATATTGAGTTCCTCCGACGTGTGATAAAAGAAGAGGAGAGGATTGGTGTAGGGGAAGGATGGTATCTTGAAGAGGCAGTCCAAGAGAGAACAGGGAGGGGCTCCGATTACGGACCAGTTTTTGTTATTGCTGGCGTGCATGATGACGAGGTAATTAATCACTGGAAGGGCGTAAACTACCCCATCATGAACATTTACGAGCGGGGTCTATGCGTACTGCAATGCAAGGTATGTGGGAGTTCGAAAATGATAGACAGCGGTTGGCTAATTGAGTTTTAGTACATCAATTCTGTCATTTTCGGGGCTCCTTTTACTCCGACCAGAGCATACCTCACGTCAACCCCGTGGGGTACTCCAGATGCTGTTTATCATGGACCAACCAGCTTCATGCCTCTTACATACGATCCTTATACTGCACCTAAAGATATGGGCATCTATAAGGAGATTGGATTGCATGATTATGCTGGTGTCAATGCCGGACAAATCGTCCAGCGAATTATGAAGAGTCGTGACATGTATGAAGAGAGGCAGCGGGTGAAAGGGGTCAAGGGAATTGGGGAGGAAGCCCAATTGAGAAGAGAGAAGATGGAGGAGGAACAGAAGTTGAAGGAGAGTTCTGCATGAAGTATCTCAACCCAGTCAGTAGTTCTTTTGGGAAGAGAGTCTTGGTTCGTTGGATTTTGCATTTGTCTTCGGCGTTCAACACGTGCGGAGAATACCCATTAGAAAAAAGTAGACAGTTTGGGATAGACGCATTGAATAATTGAAGAGAGTTTTTGGTTATAACAAGCCCGACCTGCGAGTTACCCCGATATATGTGCCCAGAAGGGCGTCGTACATCCCGCTTAGCGAGAAATTGAATCTGCAACGGGCGTTGGTGATCTCATTTGATAAGTGGGAGAAGTTTCTCTCCATGAAAAGTCTTTTCTGCAGATAACGAAGTATATGGGGCAAATGAAATTCCTGTGAAGTGCCTGCTTTTCCTGCCAATAGTACAAAGTTATCATGGTGGGCGTTGTTACTTTGCTTGAGAAGAGGGTCATGTGCGGCGGCTTAAGGTGGCTATTCGCGGTACGGATTTGCTCCGCTCTCAACTTCTGACGAAACATCGTCATTATTTCTCGTACGGCGCTCCTCCAAAGAACTTTTCCTGCCATTATCTTTGAAGGACTACCACAGGGCCTGGTTAAAAAGCGGTGACGGAGCTCATCTCTAGCCTCTCAACCAGCCTCACATGAGCTGCCCTTGAAATCTCTGGCCATCCAGCCTGCTGGGTGTTTTGTCTACACGGTAATATATGCCAGTCGTTCTCGCAACAGCCAATCGCCCGTCCAGTGCCCAGCTTTCCTCTTTAGTTGTCCAACCCGTCACTACATCTGCAGCTGAGCCACCGGTGGCGTGCAGCAAGTGATGGTAACCATAAACCCGTAGTGGCCCAACCTTCCATGTATTGAAATCTCCACCGCATGTATTGAGGGGCCAACAATGCAAACTGCAAGCAAGTGCTTGCAAAATCTTTGACGAGTAGAGTGGAATCGAACGGCCGACTCGGAGGTGCCATGGATCTCTTCTGCTAGTGGCCGCAGATAACCTTGCCAGAGATACGCAGGTAGACAGACCTTTTTCCAATAGGTAGGTAGGTCCACACCTTCCCAGACCATCCTCCTCCGATCCACTCGCTTGGTAACGAGACCAGAAAGCACTAAGGAAAGTCCCTTTCTACGCCAGTAGAAATCTCTGACTCAATCTTAATTCTATAAAGACTCTTGTACCCCCTCCCGAGCTCCTTTTTCGCTTCTGCAATTCACAATCACTTTGTCCATTGAGTCATACAATTGATTGACCAGTCTCTTTGTTATCTCCAACGCCATCACTTCACTGTCAGTCAGAAAATCCAAACAACCGTCCCCCAACATGGCACCCTCCGCTGTCACCCCACCACATGTCGTCCAAGAGGCCTCGGAACTCACTGCTGCGGCCGTGGAGAAGAAACTTGCCCAGACTGCTTCCGCCGTAAATGTCACGTCAACTTTACAATCCCTCGATTCTTCGAAATTGATCTTCACGAAGACCAAGACTCCTATGACCGTCCCAGAACCTGGAGATCCAATTATCAACACAGCTTCCCAATGTACCGATCATATGATTACCGCTGTTTGGCGAGCAGCCACCGGGTGGGATGCTCCTGAATTGAGACCATATGGCAATCTTTCTCTCGCCCCAACAGCATCATGTCTTCACTATGCAACCGAGTGTTTCGAGGGAATGAAGATGTACCGAGGATATGATGGAAAATTGAGATTATTCAGACCTGATTGCAACTGCAAGCGTATGGTAAGTTATACACTGGACCTAATTTTACCAAACGTCATTCTAATAAAAATAGTTGATTTCATCCACTCGTATTGCTCTCCCTGGATTCGACCCCAAGGAATTGGAGAAGTTAATCCTCGCCATGGTCGCCGTCGACGGACCAAAATGGCTCCCAAAATCCGGCCCAGGAACCTTCCTCTACCTCAGACCCAGCATGATCGGTTCAGGAGGAGCTCTCGGTGTCGCCAGTCCTAAGGAAGCCACTCTTTTCGTCATCGCCACTTTCATGCCAAAACTCGAAAACCCCAAGGGTATGAGACTTCTTGCCTCCTGCGATGGAGTCAGAGCATGGCCTGGTGGATTCGGATTCGCCAAGGTAGGAGCAAACTACGGACCAACGTTGATGGCCACCAAAGAAGCTTCCGAGAGAGGCTACCATCAAGTCCTCTGGCTTCTTGACGGCCATGTTACCGAAGCCGGGGCTTCCAACTTTATGGTTGTCTGGAGAACGAAGGAGGGAAAGCTTCAACTTGTTACCGCGCCTTTGGATGATAAGATTATTCTTGATGGTGTTACACGAAGAAGTATCCTCCAATTGGCACGGGAGAGACTTTCGGATGGATCTTCGGGCTTGGAGGCTCTGGAGATTGTGGAGAGGAGATTTACAATGGAGGAGATTGTTGATGCTGTGAAGGACGGACGTATGGTTGAGGCTTTTGGTGCTGGTACTGCCGTAAGTTTTTCTAATCCCCAACTACCCGAGTTTCTGACTGACTTTTGAATAGTTCTTTGTTGCACCAGTTGCTGCTATCAGTTACAAGGACGTTGATTACGATATTCCAATGGCCCGAGATGGTAGCGGCGAGTACGCGCACCTCATCAAGACATGGTTGATGAACATCATGTACGGAAAGGAAGATCATGAGTGGGGTGTTGTCATTGATGAGAAAGAGGATATTTAGATGAGCCTTGTGGGTTTCTGGTGATTCGATCTTTAGACTTTGCTGCATTGGCGATGGCGTTACATATACTGGAGTTGGGGCTTGCTCTTCTTTTCGCCTGCTGCCTTGTAAATATTTGGGGTGTTACTTTTCTTTTTCGATGACGGCGAGCGATGAGGGAAAAAGATACCAAAGTTGAGATTATAGTTGGTGGATTAATTGGGCTAAAAGCCACAAAAATGGAATGGAGAGTTCAATTTGACGTTGAATTTTAGCATATAATGAATGACCTGACCTTCGACCTTTACTTGTCCATTGATCTTAGGCACATAGGGGATAGGATTTTATTTTTCTTGCCACGACTTTCTCAACACTTGCTATTGCTAATTGACGTTGAAATACAAGATATTCTATGTTCTCCCAGCTTCTTCGCCAGCCAAGTAAGACACTTCATCAAACAAGTGGTGATATGACTTTGACCTGGACGATAATTTACTTAATAAAGCCGCAGCTAGCTGTAGAATTCCAACATTTTGAGTTTTTGTTTTTTCATTGCCGCGTGTCCACTGCTACAATAGGGTTCACTTTTCCGAGATTCTCGTGGGTCACTCCATCTTCCCATCTCAATTCCGTATATATTTAAAGGGGATTCCCCTCTTTGAGCTATCCTAAACACGTCTCGACAGCAAAACAATTTTCGACAGTGTGTGAAAGCATTTTGCATTTTGGAACAAGGATCTGTTGTTGAGTTGGTAATTGTCGAATGTATTTTGATTTGAATTGCGCATCTGTCTCTTAGTTAATGCTTACTTCCTGGGGGAGAATAGTTCTATGTCGAGACACCAGACCAATTTGAGTAAACGGTTCCCACGATGGATATGACTATCCCAGAAGAAAGTGAGTTACCAATCTTCTTTTCTAGGCAAAGAAACGGAAGAATGGTGGTGGAAATTTAGTAAAATGTTATGGAGAGGATATGCTTCTTTCGCAATAATGGAGAAGTTTGTAACTCTGATAATTATGAGAACGCTCTCACATTCGTTTCCATTTCATAGTTTGCCTGATACTATATGAATATGTTGGTATCTCTCGATGTGCTGAAGCTATTAAGATATTTACCACTTGATAATATGAAGATATTTGGGACATAAACAGAGGAATCTTAGATAATATGGGTCAGAGTGGAAAGTAAGGGATGAATGGTAACGCTGCTAGTTCTCAACCCTTTCTCATGCGTACTGTCTTCAACAGTAACGTTCTTCTCTTTATATTGACTTGAGTCATTTGAGACAATTTGAGTCTCATGAGGATCTTGAAGTGGCAACGAAACATGTTAAATGATTTTAATTTCTTAAATTTCTTGGAGGACTTACACACTATGTAAGTGTGTCTAGAAATACATCGAGTCGCTTGGTATCTAGAACCTCTCATTTACATTTTGCTTTACATATAGAGAATCAGGATATGGCAGTTTATTTACTACAGTGCTATGAGAGACGCTAGTTCCATGTCCCAGAGCCCCCTAAAAACAATATCCCATCAATTTGCGCTTGTTTCCAAAGTAGCTTTATAGTCCTCTTACGTCATAAAACCGGTATTTTTTAGACAGTGAAAAAGCAGAGGTCCATTTGCTAGTCCAAAAGCCACAGAGAAACAAGATTGCCCAATGGATCAGAAACAAATAATCTCTAACCGAGAGGATGTATTCTACCCAGTTCAAAACAGACGAGATAAGAACCACGCCCGACTGCCCCAAGCTCAAGCTTTCTCTCACAAGTTCGAGTTCGCGATGCCTTTGGGCAGCCCAACGAATATCTTGCGCCGCACTTTCCGTCTCTCCCAGTACCACCCAAATGCTCCATATTATGGTGGATGCGATTAGGACATGGACCAAAAGCTTCAAAGGATGAAAACGGTGGCTGGGTTTGATATAAGTATCGTTGATGACTAGCAAAAATCGGACCATGGAGATGAAGAAGAGACGGAGAAGTCGCCGGAAAAATTCCTTGTCAAGGGGAGCTAGCAGTCTATCATCTGGAACTTCGTAGAAAACATCGAGAGCGACTATAAGCATTGTGAGGAGACGGATAGCAGCTATTTTAAATAATTAGCGTATGTATACATAACACGAAGATACAAAGGAGTAACTTACTGAAGAAAGTGAGATTTCGCTATAAGATAATATTAGTTTGATGTCCGAAAAATGCCTAGCAACGTTGTGGCACAAAGGAGGCTTACCAGAATGATCGTGGAGACTCGATCGTGCTTCTTGCTGAGAGCAGTTTTGTTTGTTGCTGGGTGGCTCATGTTGTTCGTTGGCGAGTAGCTCATGTTTATTGTTCCAAAGCTTGGTAAAATATTGTTGCATTATGAGAGTTCCAAGAACCTCAAAAGTCGTGTAGAATTGATAATGATGTTTCAACGAAGAAAAGGATGGCAGTATTTATGTACCCCTTTGTCGCGTGTCTTTATACATTTCCGTATTCAGTGTCCACCACTAACTTGGCGCTGGTTTTTTTTTCCTTTGTCACAGATCGCTTACTCTGATCGGGAAGGAATTTGTTATGTAAATGTATGTCTCGTAATCTGGCTTCCACAAGGATAAGACTGGTCAAAATTTGCCGAGTGCTCATAACTTCTAAGCCGGAACTTGCCATAAAAAGTTGGAAACCCGAGAACTCTTTATAATTGTAGTTGGCTAAAAGCTATTGGGAAATTACAGCTGTAGCCTAGAAAGCATAGTAAATTTACGAGTCCAGATTTAGCTTAAGAGAAAGCATTATCCTCGAAACGTTTAAAATTATCAGGAGTTAAAAGCTTACATTTCGAAGCTATCTAGGCATCTGGGCTCCGTAAAGTGTGAGCACGAACTACTCAGGTACTCAAGTACTACTCTGAGTAGTCTAAGTAGAGTAGAGTAGAGTAGAGTAGAGTTTAAGTAGTAACTTCTTTGAGTAGAGTAGAGTAGTTACTTAAGACTACTTAAGTAGTACTCTGAGTAGCACACTATAAATCAATAAATAAGTAAATAGTCTATATTTTATAAGATATATAAGATGAAAGGCTACTATAGAATTAATAGTTAACAAGTAACCCTTAAAGTTAACTTGACTTCTCTTAATTTCTTTTTCTCCTTCTATCTCTTGTTTCTTTCCTCTTCTTAGTATTATTACTTAGTGCCACTTCGGATGCTACTCTAAGTCCCTGGTTCGCGCATGTCCGACTTAGTTCAAACTACTTAAGTAGTACTCTGAGTTACTCTGAGTACCATAGAGTAGAATAGAGTAGTACTTAAAATCAGTTGAGTAGAGTAGAGTAGTAGGCACTACTTTACTCTACTCTACTCATTTCTCACACTGGCTCCGTATCTGAAAACCACAAGCAAAAATTCAAACACTTCGGAGAAGACGAGATAATGCCAAATTCTAACGTCCCTTTTAGTACATTGCATCTTATATAAGCTTCAACAAGAACAAAATCTAAATGAAATGTTGTGCTAAAGAAACAAGATAAACCTAGCATTAGCAATACTTCTAAAGCAAATTTCAGACAAGAAACATCGTGTAAAATCAAACCATAAACTTGTTTACTGTCGAAAGATGTCTTATCGTCGAAAACACTAAGAAGTCAAATCAAATCAACTCTTTTTGCTTTTCTTCCCTGCCTGGAATGAGTTTTTCCAGCCTCCTCTGTTTAGGTTGGGAGTACTATGCCAATTTCCGGAGAAGAAAGAGACCGGAAAAATGGAAGACGACAGTGAGACGCATGATTCCGGAAGTAAATGATATTTACACATAGTAAAGTTTATCTTACGGGTTTCTTTTCGGGGGACAACCATGCGGCAGGGAACCAATTTCTATCTTGCGGCTTATTATCCTATGAGGTTTAGAAGATACTCGTTGAATATTTCTGTAGAATGACCAAGGCTTTTCTTTTCCAGCTGTTGTTTGAGAAGTTGGTTCAGAGACTTGTTCTTATATAAGTAGGCTGTAACCGAAAAGTAATATTTCATGAGTTGTAGTGTCTGCACAATTCTGGAATGAACTCCTCTCTCGCTCTCTCGAGCAGGCACTTCTTTGCCACGATTTTGAAGAAGAAGAAAATCACACGGCAAGGTCAGTTTCCACTCCGTGCTTGGGTCTGCTGAATCCCTTCAGATGTTTCTCAAGTAATAATTAAAACTTTACTTTCGACTAAACTTAATACTTCCACCTGAACGTAATCCAAACCTCATATAACTGTCGAACCTCAATGCACACACCAACAAGGAACTCCTTCAAGAAACAAGAGAAAATAAAAAAAATCATGGATATTCTTATTTATAAAAGCACTTTTTTATGCCTTCGCTATGGAAAGAAAGAGAAAAGAAAACAGTCCCTCCATTTTCCCCCTTGCCCATCCACCCATCAGTCGAAGAGAACCACCCAAAGAGACCCATTTCAGAATCCTACTCACACATCATCAACCATCATCATTCTCATTGCATCTTCTCATGCGTTGCCATCAAGGAACCTATTATAGAGTTAGTACAAATAACATAAATAGATTTCAAGGCGAGGATTAGACTTACCAATAAAAGTAGTAACCAGACGACTTCGAACCTGGCAAATATCCTCCGGAACAAGCCAAATCGTAGCCCCCATCTTCCTCGCAATACTGATACTAAGCTTCGCATTCATATACGCATCATCGTCCGTTCGTCCCGGAGTCACGAGATCATAATCCACATAGCTGCTCTTCATCCCAGCCAACACATCCAAGAGGTAAATTCCAGTACCAATAGATGAGTCCTTGAAGGAGCGGATGGAAGAGTTTTTGCCAGCTTTGCGTGTCATCTCGTTGGCCCATTTAACCATTTCTGCATCCGAGATTTCACGCTTGCCTAATCGTTGGGCGAGGGCGGAGAGAGTCTCGGAAATGTCCTTGCGCATGAGTTGCCAGACGAGACCAAGTGTCAGGGTACGTTGTCCGTCTGTGATATCTGCACCTTGGACACCAACGAGTGAGAATCGGTTTTGCTTGCCGAGTTCGATGGCATAGTTGGTGTTTTCCACTGCCTTGAATCTCGACATTTCGTTTCCGTTCGCGGGAACTTTGTTTACATGTCGCCAGTTGACTGAACCCTTGATAACCTTGTCGTAAGCCTGTAGAAGGATCGTTCCGTTTTGCAAGTCATCGTAGAGAGAGTTGACTGCAGGTTGAACGTCGAGACTGTTGAGCCAAAGAGTGAAAACTCTTGCTTCTCGCTCGCCTTCTGCATCGAAATCGTCGACTTGAAGTTTCTCCTCCTCGGTGATTGGATCTAATGCTGGGTGGGTGTTGAACAAATTTGCGACGAATGCAAGATTGAGCTTTGGATTTCCTGCAACCAAAGATGTTGGGGTAAGGAACTTTCGGCATCCGAGTGTATCAGCATTTTGCAATACTTGCTCCGCTCGCTGTAAAACGTCTCGAGTTTGTAGGGGTCCACGGGTGCATTGGTCTGGTGCAATTTGCGCTAACAGAACAGTGTAGTTCTCTGCGTCTTTCACGTCCGTAGAGAAATTTGCCACTCTATTATTAGTTAGTAAGGTCGAAAAAATAATTTTCCTAATAGCTTACCTGCGAGGCCAGTTTGCTGCCTTCAGATGGTAGTTTACCCATCTCAAAAGAATTTGCTCCGGAGGAAGTCTGAGAAACTGTTCAAGAGTCTCATCCTCATCCAGCAGTCTGTATAATTCCGGGTGCAACTTGATATCGATTTTTCCAAGTAAACCTCTTCGAATGACTTGCCAGATCAGACCTAGAATCAGATGTTCCCGGACTTCAATGATATCTCCACTTCCAATGTTTACAACCGAGCAGCCGATACCCTTCGCGGACTCGATAACAATGTTGTTGTTCTCGGTCATGTGGAATGCGTTCAAGGTCTTGATTTTTCGTCCTGCGCGATTCAATACACGTTCATCGATGGTGTCCGGTACGCTGTCGTTGATCAATTTGGCCAGGACCAATCCATCTTTACACTCGTCAAACATCTCGAATGTATCCGTTGGGAATGGTAGTCGCGAGCCGATATCTGGATCTCCAGCCAGAACCGCATTGATGTGACGAGTAAATTCCGTTCTTTCATCTTCGTTGATTGTGTGAGTGACATTGGATGAAGATCCTTGGACCTGAATACGTCCGCTGACACTTCCCTTGGAAGCATGCCCTCCCCCAGTTTGTTGCGATACCACTCCCCCACGGCTTGGAGTTTTCGGTCCAGTGGACATGCGCTGCTGAGCAGGAGAGGAATCGCGAAGTTTAGAAACGAGCTAAAAATCCGAATTAGCATATCGCGCAAGACTCGAATCGTTCAGCTGCCTTACCCCAACATAGTCATCCAACTCTACTCTTCTCGAGGAATCCAACTCCACCTCCTTCAAAGCTTGTCTGACTACATCGTATGGCTGTCTCTCGCTGGCTTGTGTAGCCTTAATCGCGGTCGCCTCATCGATATATCCTTCGTCGTCAATATCGAGTTTGCGGAAAGCATCTTGTAAACCGAAGATCTCATCCTGCTGGAATTGAGGGTACTTCCTATTCGACGGGTTAGTTTAGCCCCTTGTTTTAGAAATGAGGCCGGAAAATACATACTTGACGAGCTTAATTACGTTCATGATGGCGTTTAGTTAACCAAATAACGCAGATTCGAAACGCGCCAACAAAAGGGGGTTGTCGAAGCCGTTGTGGCCGGTCTGTTCGGGTTTGTGTTGCGATTGCGGGGCTGGAAAGGATTCGAGGAGGCAGTGGTGTTGTTGGGGTTTGGGATATATTCTTGGTTGGTGTATTCGCCTTTTCTCTGCAATCTTCCAAAGTCACAGTGAAGGAAAGAAGAGAGTGATTGGAAAGAGTAGAATATGTGTAGTGAATGTCTCCAAAACCCAGTGAAGTAGATGAGTCCCTTGAAGGCTCCTGTTTCCAACTTCAGGCTCGCTTTCAATGACCCCGCCAGCCCAAGTTGCGTCAGCGCCAAGGAGGCAAGAAACCTCGAAGCTCCCTGCGCCCTCAACATCCACAACCTTGTGAAGACCTCCCAAAACACAAATAGAATAGACAACTCGGTCTAATGTCTCTCTATTGAGGAACGAGGACCTTCGGATTCCTCGGGTACCTACTTCCCCCCAATTACCGCCTTTATGCCAAGCGCAAATTGCACTCTCCAAGATCCAAACTCGAGGCCTCTCACTTCTTCATCGCCGCTGATTACGACGACCCCGAATCCAAACCCCCGCCACCCTTCGAATCCTTTAGGCAGCCTTACGAGCACCCTCCTCCCTCTTGACAATACACTCTCACGATGACCTCAAGCGAATTGGAACATGTCACCGGTGTCTGGCAACGAATGCAAGGCAACAGCCCTATCTACGATTTCCTCTTCTCCGACATCTCACTTGTCTCTGCAACAAAAGGGGAAGTCAAGGCACGTCTTGTGTTGGGAAAGAACCATGTCAATTCAAGAGGTACGATACATGGTGCAGTAACGGCTGCTATTGTGGATTGGAGCGGTGGGTTGGCAATTGCTACACATGGTTTGGAGAAGACGGGGGCTTCGGTTGATATTCATGTCACCTATCTTTCGACGGCCAAGGTAGAGGAGACGATTGAGGTTGAGGCTACTGCTAATAAGGTGGGAAAGTCGATGGCTTTTACGACTATTCGGGTGTACAAGATTGTTGATGGAGTTCCTGGGGCTATGGTCGCTACGGCTTCGCATACCAAGTTCATTCAACAGGTCCAGCAGGTTCAGAAATAGAAGGCTTCGGTAGCCGAACAAGAGTTGCTCAACAAAAGTTCCAAAACTAGAAATAGATTGATACCCAAGTTCACTCATGGTCTGAAGCAGCTCTCTTGACCAATACAATAAAAAAAATCGGACATTGCTCTACATACACCTTCGGCCTCAATACAATTGTAAAAAGTCCATGACAATTAGTTACTGTCCAAGAAATTTTAGGAGAATGAAAAACTAGCTTTTTTAGTTCTAAACATTCTTGAAGAATATCTGTAAATATCCTAGGAGTGTCCAAAGCAAGGGCCGGATCTCTTGCCCTGACGCCGAAAATATATTTAAATATCGCATTGAGAGTAGAAGTTAAAGAAGCTCAGCAACTCGAAATTCCAAACACATTGTACTGTATCTGAGCATTGATTGAACCTCCTTTAATCAACCATGACACAAAACATTTTAGATAAAAAGCCGAGTTTATTGAAATAGAGAACTCGGGGATTGCTCGTATAGGATTACTACTGACGCTCATCACACAACCTTAACATGACGACGCCTTGCACCGTGATCCCCAGTCAAGCCGGCAATACCAAAAGGATAAGAAAAAAGAAGCATATGAATTCAAATATTAATAAAGTTTGATTAAAACATTCTATCGCAACAAAGCTAATGACAATCATCAATGCCAAAGTAAAAAAGAAGACAAAGGCATGAGCAACAGACAGCTAGCCACCAACAATGTCATCCAGTCATAAGAACTTCATACGCCCTCTTTCCCAGGCATATTGCAAACCAGAAAAAGAGCCAAACAAGCCCACCGAATCCCAAAGATACATTTTCCGACCTGACCCATCAGCTCCAGCCGATGTAAGTACTCCAGTAAGATATAGAAAAAACAACAGTAGGGAACTTAGACAGCAACCTTATGCTGACCCCCCTTCCTAGCCCCAATCAAATCATCCAAAACCGCCTCCCACAACTCCTTAATCACCCCCTCCTCCCTCACCACCTCCTCCTCCACAATCCCCGCACTAGCAGCCAATTGCCCAATATCAACATCCAACCCATCATTCCCCACAACCTCACTCATCGCCGCAGGCGCAACATTCTCCGGATGCGCAGCAACGATACTGATCTCCGGTCTACTCACAGCCTCATCAATCACCTCTGCAGCATGCGAGGCGCTGTAGTTATCAGGAAGTAGAGGGACGCGGAGTTTGGAGAAGGGATTGAGTGGTGGTGCTTCCGGGATTTCGGGGAAGATGAAGGTTTCTATGGTGCTCTGATCACCACGAGAAGCTTTCGGTGCGGAAGTGCGGAATCCTTGCATGAGAGGGATGGTTCGATAGAGAGGGGTTTGGGGGGTGGGTGTTGGTCGGTGGGCACCTCCTATGGTGTGGTAGCCTTGTGCACTTTGGGAGTTGATTAGGTCTGAGGCTGCGAGTCGTTCGACGAGCTGTTGGGGGTATTAGCATGGATCAGACCATATTCAACGTGATGTGATGTGGGGTTTTTGAGGGGAAAAGGAATGAACTCACCTCGGATTTACTGCCGTGGACTTTTAACTGTCGTTTTGTGCATTCGTTTTTGAGGTCTAGTTTGGAACGGGGTAGGTATGCATTTCGGACTTCGGAATCGAGGAGTTTGGAGGGACGGCCTGCGTTTGCTGTTGAGGAGATGGATCTTCGAATGGCTTGGGTGAACTTGGTGACGGGAGGAGTAACTCTCGACATGATGAATTCAATAGATGGAGCTTTTGGGTTGATGAGGAGAAATGGATTGGGTGTTGGGAGGGAGTCCGGGAAATGGCAAGAGGGGGTGTATATCACAGGAGTCGGGGAATGGGAAAGGGAAAGAGAGACTAGACGAGGGGATAAAGACTTTATATAAAGACAAGCTGCGAAGAGGGGTGAGACAGCCCAGGAATGGTTAGTAGCCTAATAAAACCACATTTTGGCTTGGAGCTTGGAAGAGGTGGCGTTTACTAGTACCTCTTCCAGGGCTGCTTTGGTTGTGTAGGGACAAAGGCCTCCGGGGATATTGCTTCGACACGCATCAACTCAACAGTTGCTCACACACCAAGCCCACCCAGGAAGTGAGACGCTCTGGGGAAGACGAAATTGGCCCAAGCTCCCTCGCCTAATTGGTTGAAGCGGGGCGTTGAGATCCACTTACTGCGCTAGCAAGGTGCTTAAATCTTTCATTGAGGGGATTTGCAGGGGGTTCAGCATGTTTTAGGGAATTCAACACTCTGAAAGCCCCGCTGAAAACAACCCGATTCACAACCTCACAACGTCAATGAAAGACAGCCCTGGCCTGATCTGGGTTGTGATTTTAGAAGCGGTGTGTGGAATTTCATAAGTTGGTACGATGTACAATTATTATGGAATCTCTGATCACCTCATGAAACGTTCTGGTGTAGCTGCACAATTCGTGGATAACTCCGTTTCTCGCTCACCGACCGAGCTTGAAGCCAGGAACTGATAAACTGCTTCCCCGGGGGAGCTCGACAGGCCATTTTATATACACCAATAGGGAGAGACGGGTTTTATCTCTCCATTTGCCTATTCTTCCACTTCTACTCATTGGAGCTATCTAGTTCCGGGACTTCCATAGCTTAGCTTACCCATCTTACGGCTGACTGCCGTGATATCACGACGAATCCCGTCACCTCTTGGCAGGTCCCAAGATAAGACTCCAAAGACTCCAGACTCCCAGAAAAATGATACTCATGTAACACAAGAATCTGCAACGTGCTGGTTTGGCAGCACTTCATAGGCTACACCTTCCAAGGCCGGTCCCCCCAACTCGACTCGACTTGCAGTCTGATAAACTCTGAAACTTCAAAGATATCAGAGTTCGCTGCAGAAAAGCCACTTCCGACTCCAGAAGTTCAGCCTCACTTCACCCAAGAAGTAAAGACGAATCTTCAAGACCTTGGCTGTACCAAACTTTTGGTGCGAAATCCAGATGAGACCATCATAAAACCGGCACCAAGAAAATAAACTTGACGACAAGCTCAAACAACCCAACCCAAGCGAAGCGACCAGCCCCCCTCAGTGAACAAATCATAGATTAGATTCGGATTTCATAATATTTCATGCCCCATCACAATGTGTATCTCCCTTCTCTATCAAATCATTCAGTGAGGTAGCATGCCGTCGCTGGCCGGAATAGGGTATCATCGATCCTCAACTGAACTTTATCGCTCCAACAACAAGAAGAAAAAGAAGAAGCTGAACAAGCATGCAGTACCGTTATGTACAATCAAAACCCCCAAAAATAACCTGCCCAAACGCCTGCAAGTGCACAGTACGCCTCCCTCCAAGTTTCTTCTTTGCCTAGTCTGTCTCTCCGCCTGGCAGGGGTGTCAAGAAACGAATCCCTATGTCTTCTCTTGTGTATCTAGATCTCCATCTCACTGGATGACCTTCATTCTCATCCGATGCCCATAACACTTGGGCATCGCTGATCCATATAATTTTTCCACCGCGAAAACCGACTGAGCGGTTTCCAACAATTTGACTCGGATCAGTCTGTTTTCCAATGGCCTGTGAGAGAACCATCCACATCCTCCTTCCCCAGGTAGAGCTCTACCGCATAAAGTGCCATCGTTCCAACAACATTGACCCATCTCCAAACATTACCGCCCGTATCCCCACCTTGCATGGTCCACCATTCAGCATCATTTCCTTCGGCCGATGTTGTTGAGAAATGTTGCATCAGTAAACTGGTATAAACAGCAATCAGAATGCTTGGACTGAACCAGCTTAATAGCCCTAGAATTTTGCCTGCTCCGTCACTATCATCCAAACTTGGCTCTTGAGATAATGCTCGAGCTCCGGATTCTCGCACAGCTGGAATAATACGGGTAGCTGCGTAAAAGACAAATATTCGATATGCGAGAGATATGATGACGGATGGGGTGATTGTCTGGAACGCAGCGTAAAGGAAGGTGAAGCTTGAGTGTACCGCCGAAGGTAAAGTAGACAGCATATAAACTAATGTCGAATATGAAGCCATGATAATTGGAGGGAAAGGCGGAAATTCTGGCTGGGCCGGAGGAGTTTCCATCGTCGTTGCTGGAAGATAGTCGGTGAAGATTTGGTACATGCAAAGTACCACATATGCAAAAAGCAATGAGCTTTCAACTGGATTTCCCCTCCCGCTTCCAATACCCCACGCGCACAGGAATACAGCGCATGTGACAGTAACTCCAATAAGGCTGGCATCAACGTTGGATATTTCTGGAAAGTTGGTGATCCTCCAGAGAAAGTACACCGAACTGGATATGATGGATGCCGATAAGACCAATAATCCTATCATCCATGTGTCACTTCGTCCACGGTTGACTAGCCATCTCGTAATTTGACCGGCCGCTTGTATCACAAGCAAGCTGCAAAACCCTTCGGCCAACTGAAATAAAGGCGTCGAGTATCGGAGAACCTTATCCCATGTGCCCACGGTCATCATCTCCAACAGTCCTCCAGGTCCAAATATCCACTCCCTGACACTCGTATCCTGCGCCCTCTTGTTGTTGAACGTTCTTGCGACCCAATCTCCATTATTATTCGCGTCCACTGCAAATCTGTTCATGCTCCATATCAAAAGCCCTGGCAGTAATATCCACTGCGTTACTGAAATCAACTGCACTAGAGCCCATCTCCCCTTTGATCTTTCTGGCGTAGCTAGCTTCAGTGTCGAATAAAAAAAGTAGAAACTACCATCAGAGTTAGCAGGAGCATCTTGGACATAGGGAGAATGTACTGACTAAAACAAACTCAAGGAGAAAGCCAACCCACAATCCCGCCCCCCAACATCGAAAGCAATAGGTATCGAGAGGATGATGGAGAGGAGGAAGATGGCAGACGAGATCACTCCGAAGAACCACATCTAAGCGCTATGTGCGCCGGAGCGAGCGTTGAAGCGCGCCCAGCTTGATTGTGGTAGAATCTGGCACGGAGGACTCTGTATTATCGCCTTCCAAAGTTGAAGGACGCGTGGAGGGAAGGCGACGAGGTTTCGAGGGGTTGGGTCGATGGTGTGCCTGTTGCCAGGTTTGACGTCGCTTTTTCCTGCCTTGCGGAAGAAATGCCAGGGCAGAAATCGCCTATCAGAGATGTGTATCTGCCTACGGAGGTACGAGGATTTTGCTGTTGAAGGAAGGTCGCGCACCGGTGGTGGTTTGTGTTTGGCAAATGATAGGAATAGTATGGGATTCACAGCTCGAGGTGATTTTGGAAAAAGGCAGGCAACGCAGATTTTGCCTGGTTGGGAGCTCCCAAAGTCGGTACCTACTTCTGAATGGCGGTCCAGGTCGCGTGCGATGCACTGGGGGGTTGTGATCCAAGATTCCCTGCTGCCGCTGCCGCACCAAAAATGCAGAGCACCAATACGTGACGACACGTAATTTGTATTGGCAGCGAATGGTAGAGCAGCTCTTCTCAGGGGAAATTGCTGGAGAGGTAGAGGAGCATCTAGAAGTGCAGGTGGCAGTGAAGACCGAGAACAGTTCACGCTGGTGGAATCGTGGGAGAAGATGCTGAATATTCCTCTTGAAGGCTCCTAATATATTATAAAAGCGGCGGCGATTACCTGCTGGTTACTCTACTTCAAATCTATACATAATACGCGGGATTGAACCAAAATTCTGGTTTCTTTTAATTTGATTGTTTCTTGAATCTAAATCTATACTTTATTTTACTCTAAATGGCCAACATAGGTGACATCTTGAATTATTCCTAGAGCTACGAGGCTATTTAACGCCGCTTTATTGTCTATCGATATCAGGAAGAACGTCGGCTCCTGCTTCCCTCACCGCCCGAACAAACCTGCGGGGCAATATCAAAATCTCAGAGAATCTCCCAGCCCACCAAAATAACACCAAACAAGACTGAACACGTTTCTGCATGTTCCGCAGCACCCTGAAAATGGCAGAGACAGCAGCAAAAAGAGTCAAGATCTCCCCGGTCAGTATCGGCACTCACAATGGCCATTTCCATGCCGACGAAGCTCTCGCGGTGTACATGCTCCGCTTGCTCCCCACCTACCAAGATTCTCAGCTCATCCGTACTCGAGACCCGGCCCTTCTCCAGACATGCCATACCGTCGTTGATGTAGGAGGAGAGTACGATGCTTCTGTTCACCGATATGACCACCACCAGCGCACTTTCACCACCACATTCCCTGACCGCCCTACGAAACTCTCTTCCGCGGGGTTGGTGTACATGCACTTTGGCAAAGCTATCATTGCACAAAAGCTTGGTGTTTCTGAAGACGCGGAGGAGGTTGGGGTTATATGGGGAAAGATTTATGAAAGTTTCATCGAGGCTTTGGATGCTCATGACAATGGTATCTCAGCTTACGACCCAAAGGCAATCACCGCCGCTGGACTAGAAAAGAGATTCAGTGATGGAGGTTTCTCACTCGGTGCCATGGTCTCGAGACTGAACCCAAACTGGAACGATCCAATCCCATCTGACCCTGTCGAGGCTCAAAAGTTCGAGGACAACAAGTTCTTGGTTGCTAGTGCAAGGATGGGCGAGGAGTTCTCAAGAGATCTGGAGTACTATACCAAGGCATGGTTGCCAGCAAGGGATATCGTTCACAAGGCATACGCAAAGCGATTAGAATACGACTCACAAGGAAGAATCCTCGTTTTTGATGGTCAATCTGTTCCATGGAAGGACCACCTCTACACACTCGAGGAGAAAGAAGGTGGAGCTTCAAAGGTTTTCTATGTTCTGTACCCCGAGAAGCCAACCCCTGATGCCAAATGGAGAATCCAGGCTGTGCCCGTTTCAAAGGATTCATTCGAGAGCAGAAAACCATTGCCAGAGGCATGGAGAGGATTCAGAGATGAGAAGTTGGATGAGATATCAGGGGTTGCCGGTGGTGTGTTTGTGCACGCAGCAGGATTCATTGGTGGAAACAAGACCTTTGATGGTGCTATTTCAATGGCTGTCAAGGCTCTTGACCTTTGAATGATTTTACAGATCATTGAATACCAGGACGTCGAGTATATCTCCAATCACAACGTCTTCAAATATCGCCGAGGAAATCGTCTTGTCTTGCCAAGGCGGATCGCTTGATTCCCAAATCGCTAGAAACCCTAGCCATTAACAGTCCCTTGTTTGGGATTTGGGAGACTTGACCCCCCACAGGCACAAAGGATGCCTGTTTGTGTGCTCTGCATCAATCAAAAAGTTATATCAGGAAAACAAAAGCAATCAATACATCACCATCATCAAGAAACCTCACAATCATATAATAAAGTGAAAAAAAAGTATAGCATTTGCTTCTAGCAGTGCTACAGATGGGTGAAACATCGCCGTGGTCTGATGTGAGGAACAGCCGTGACATCTGCGAACATTTACATTTGAAAGTCCTAATCCGACCCCATAAACCCTTATCAAAGCCCTGAACGCCAGATCCATCAATCGTAATATCATGGTACTCCATAGTATGAACCGTCACTATTGGGCGAATCCAAATTCTTTCGAGCCAGCAGCTTATCTTCTAATCGGGATTCCTTCCTTCGCGGGTGGAGGACTAGCACTCTCAGCGACTCTACCAGCACCAGCCTTCTCCTTCTGATCCAACTCATCGACGCTCGTTTCTCGATTCAAGAAGCTGCTCTCCTTGACTGGGCTTCCGCTGGGTAGACCGGCTGTGCTGCCTGGGTGGTGAAGGACGTTGCCGTTTCCGCTTCCTCCTTGGCTTGGGTTTCCTACGCCGGGGGAGGAGAGGTGGGGGATGTTCTCGGGGAGGGGGTGTTGCGATCCGACGCTACCTGTGTCGACGGAGCTGGCTTTTCCTGCTTTGGAGAGGGCATAATCGCCGGAGTCGAAGTATTTGCGCTCCTTGAGGTGTTTGGCTAGGTGGTCGGATTTGGAGGGGAGCTTGCCGTAGAGGCGGAAGAGTCGTTGCTCATCTGGGGAGAGCGACTGCACATGACGATTAGCAACAGGTTGGCAGAGGTCCTCGAAAAGGTCGTATATGGGCAGCGTTTGTGCGAGGGCGCGGGAAGTACTCACATTGATGTCAACTTTGTTCTTCATGTGTGGATTCATGGTGATGGTAATTGTGCGGGGTTCTTTGGTGTTGCAAGAGCGGGAGTGTGCAATCTCGGAAGGGAAGTTTAATCGTTCTGAGGGATCACTCGGGTTGGATGCGAGTACGTCGTGTGCAGTGCGTATGCAAAGGCTTTAATAGTCGCTTGAGGATTTTTTGTTTTGCAAGCTGCAACTGCGTGGTTGCTGCCAGGGCCTGGTCGTCAAAACAATTCACAGATCCTTGTATGTCGTCGTGATAGCAGAGAGCATTAACAAAGATGCCGGCTCCACTTCCCTGGTTTCGCCCACCAAATTGGCTGATGGCAAGGGTCACGATTTGAAATGATTCGATGTCGCGGAGATGATATTGATCGAGATCAGTAGGAACGAAGTCGAAGAGTTTGGTCGTTGAATCAATTTGAGGGGGAGGAAGAGGGTGGATATGCAGTAGCGGCAGATTTGGAGGGGTCCGGCGATGAGCGAACTTTAAAGACGAGACTCGCTTAGCAAAGCTTCTTAGTGAACAATACCTTTCTTAGCTTCCTCGCAAGTTATTCCCAGTCTGTGGACACCTCTTTTGACAATCAATTTAATCCTAAATCTCTCTATATTCCACTCCTCGGGCTGTGTCAAGATACCCACCAGTGACGTAAGTTTTGTGCCCAATCCTATGAGTCTTCATATGACAAAAGTTCTTGGCTTTTTCTTTTCCCACAAGCGGATCCAAATGGAGCGATTTTCCAGCAAAAAGATCTTCCTTGATCACAAGACCTCAGAAAGAAACAATCCCAGACATATTTATAACATAACGCTTACTATTCTAGGGAATTGATAGTGGTTTATACCAGTGAGGGTGGTTGAGACGAGTCATAAGTCTCAGCTTCCGGTACTCCCAAAGCCCAGCTCTCCAAGCAGTAGACAAAGTTTACCCCGCAACAACGCAGACGAGCAAGTCTTCCGATTCGCCATCTTTACATCGTCACCTCGAAGTAATTGGTACCCAAACCTTCTTTAAACTTGGAAATTTCCTCCGGAGGTGTTCTTGACCACTAAAATGGCCGGAAAAACATATGTTGTTGAACATCTGGATGATGAACTTGGTCCTTGGTCTGAACTCGAGTACCTGACTATCGCAAAAGAGTCTCACGTGGCAGGTGCGAAGTTCTGCTTATCTTCGGTACCTTCATCTTTGGTATTACCGGATGCTTTGAAGGCTGCTCCTGGGTTGACTGTGGACGGGAAGAGTGTGGAGGAGATTTATGCTGAACAAAAGGCTCGAGTTTGTCTGCTTGACCCTTCTGCCACGAAAGAGTTGAGCCCTGAGGATGGAGATAATTTCGACATTTTCTTGTTTGGGGGGATCTTGGGTGAGTTCTGAAATTTAGTTTCCCAGATCTTGATCACTAACAATTGCTAGGTGATGACCCACCAAGAGGTATTTAGAAATGCCGACAACTACGATACGTGGCTAAGAAGCATCAGATAGGACCTCGGAGTTGAGAAAGAAAGGATACGAAAATCGACGACTCGGACCCAAGCAGATGACTACTGATACTGCAGTCAGAGTAACTAGACTGATCGTACAGGGCAAGAGTAAGCAACCCCGCATCTAGAAACCGATACACTCCTAACTGTCGCATAGCTCCCCTTGAAAAGATTGAGTATATCGATGATCCAGAACTTCGCGTCAACAAGAATGAAAGCACCGAGATGCCTTTCCGATATGTCAAAGGGGAAGATGGAAAGCCAATAATGCCAGAGGTAAGTTATCAGAGGAGACAATTCTTACTGTCATATCTTTGTTCTGTCGGCTCTCTCTACCGGGGCAAGCTTGGGAAATTCAAAATATTGCACGGTAAAACTAGGAGAAAAGAATACTTGATTCTCCTTGACCGTGCATGGAATCTAATTGCCCTAGACTATTTAGAGCAATGTTTGGGTGACCGAGAGCAATGAGCGGGCGTTTTACGCTGATAACGGGATTCCGAATTTTCATTTGGGTTGAGGAGATATCTGTTTGAATACTGACATTGCATAGGGAATGGTGGAGCTGATCAAGAAAGATACCGAAAAGGGCTTTGGTGATCTCTTCTAGATGTCGTTGCACTTGCTGTGGTAATTTCACTACTGCCGCAGAAGGGTTTCGTTTGACAGTTTGAATCACCTCAGCCCGCATATTTCAAAGCGTACAAAATACCAACTGGGTAAATTTGACAAGAAAAGCTTTATAGCGGCCAGCTTAGATGGGGAGGAACATTTCAAAATCCATAGAGGAAAACAAAATGCATCGAAGTCTAAAAACTGGCTATAACTGTGACAGGAACCGTCGTGGCGTGCACAAGCACTTCCTAGTCAAGCTGTCAGTTCTGATACGTCAAAGGAAAATTATTTAAACACTATTCCTGAGCAGTAGCAAACTCACGAAAACGATTCACGGTGACTTGAAAAAGATTGGAATATAGAAATCATGACTTGAGTGAGATGTGGTGAACAGTAGTAAATGATCAGGACCTCGATTTCGCTCCAAAAATACATTTGATCGGCTGCCCAGACTCATGTTCCAGGTTCCAGGGCGGAGCTTTGACCCTTGTACCGCCTCGCCGCCGCGTGTGCATGCTTCCTCAACTTTGAGAGACAAAGCCAGACAACACATTTGTCGAGGCCGACATCTTGGGTTCTAAGACGAAAGACATCTCAAGATAATTAACTCGGTCGAATATATTCACCAACAACAAGAGAGTGGCCATCTCAGCAGAGCACACGTAGTCGTTCTTGTAGCTGCACACGGCTATTCCGGTTTTGAAACCCGGAACCTAAGACCAGATCTTCATTTTCGGCAGTACACTTGATCCCTCCAAAGGCAGGCGACACTTCATGGATAAATAGACTCAGGTCCCCGCGCGCACTTCTCGATTCCTCACCTCGATTGTTGAGTCGACATCCAAGATGCGACTCTCAACTCGTCCTCCCGGGCGATTACGCTCGTCAGGTTCCCCGATGGCGACTCTGCTGGGGCTGTTCTCTTTCTCTCTAATGCCTTTAATGGGATTGGCAGCAGATAAAACGGCCGCCGATTACTTTGTGCACTCGCTGCCGGGAGCTCCTGATGGGCCTTTATTGAAGATGCATGCTGGGTATGTGGTGGAGATAGTACCTCTATTGTTTAAGACCTTGCTAACTTAGCTCCCAGCCACGTCGAAATAAATCCCGAACACAACGGCAACACTTTCTTTTGGCATTACCAAAATAGGCATATCGCGAATAAACAAAGAACTGTCATATGGCTGAACGGTGGACCTGGGTGTAGTTCAGAAGATGGTGCCTTGATGGAGGTTGGTCCATACCGGGTGCTTGATGAGACACATGGTCCAAAGCTCGAATACAACCCAGGATCGTGGGACGAATTTGCGAATCTTATGTTTGTCGACAATCCAGTTGGTACAGGTTTCAGTTATGTCAATACCGACAGTTATGTACACGAACTACCGGAAATGGCCAACCAATTCGTAATGTTCTTGGAGAAGTGGTTTTCTATTTTCCCAGAGTACGAGCATGACGATGTAGGTGGCAAAATCCCCTTCTACACACTTTGATTTCACTAATAAAACACAGATCTATCTTGCCGGCGAATCCTATGCAGGGCAACATATTCCATATATCGCAAAAGCGATTCTTGATAGAAACAAAGCTGGAGCGAAACACCAATGGCAACTCAAGGGAATGTTGATTGGAAATGGATGGATTTCACCCGAGGAGCAGTACAAAGCCTACCTATCATATTCATACGAGAAAGGGATTGTGCAGCATGATTCTGAGGTTGCCAAGCGATTGGAATCTCAACAAGCCGTGTGCATGTCGGCTTTGAACGAGGCTGGAGGGAAAGATAAAGTGGATATTCCAAAATGCGAGTCCGTACTCCAGGAAATTCTTCGAGAGACACAAAAGAAAGGGCCAGATGGCCACATGCAATGTATCAACATGTATGATGTCAGACTGACCGATACCTATCCAAGCTGCGGCATGAATTGGCCTCCTGATCTTGATAATGTCACTCCCTATCTTCGCCGAAAGGATGTTACCGAGGCTCTCCATATTGATGCCGGGAAAACGACTGGGTGGACCGAATGCAATGGTGCGGTCGGAGGCGCTTTCAGGGCATCCAACTCAAAGCCATCCATTCAAATATTGCCGGAACTTCTCAAGGAAGTTCCTACTGTTCTATTTTCTGGAGCCGAAGATCTCATTTGCAACCATATTGGAACAGAAGAACTCATCAGCAATATGCAATGGAACGGTGGAAAGGGATTCGAGCTATCACCAGGCACCTGGGCCCCTCGCCGTAACTGGGAATTTGAGGGTGAGCAAGCAGGTTTCTACCAGGAAGCCCGAAACCTTACATATATCTTATTTTATAACTCGTCACATATGGTTCCCTTCGACTATGCTCGAAGAACCCGAGACATGCTCGACCGATTCATGCAAGTCGATATTGGTAGCATCGGTGGAGTCCCAACCGACAGTCGCATCGATGGCGAAAAGGGCTTGGAAACTTCAGTTGGTGGCCACCCCAACAGTACCGCTGCACAAGAAGCCGAGACAGCAAAACTCGAAGCTGCGAAATGGTCAGCGTACTACAAATCTGGAGAAATCGTTCTCGTCATTGTCATCATTGCAGCAGCAGCATGGGGCTACTACATTTGGAGAGACAGACGTCAACGAACCGGCTACAAAGGCGTTTTCGGGGGCGAAACTCCCATGGCACTTGGAGGTGCCCGCGATAGAAGCGGAATGGGACTCGAGAACTTCAGGCATAAGAGAGCGAACCGGGGTGATGTTGAAGCCGCGGACTTTGATGAAAGCGAACTTGATGAATTACATGTTCGAACTCCAACGGAGGAGATGGAACGAGAGAGATATAGTATTGGAAGTGATGAGGATGAAGTTGTTGAGGAGAAGCATGGAATTACTCAGGGGAAGCAGGGTTAATAGGTTAGTGGATAGCATTATATTCGATATTTGGGGGCGGGCATTCTTGGTTGGGTGTTTGGGCGTTTTTCTTAGAAAGCAGGCATTTAAAATAGGCATATGCCTTTAGAGAACGGATGGTCATTTGTGTATGAAACAATTGATTTTTCCCATGCGATTTTGGCTCTGGTCTTGATAGGATGCCTTCTAATACGGTGAGACATGGAGGCTAAAATTCCGCGAGCACGGAGATATCAGGTGAAGTCCTTGCTATATTCTCTCTCTTAAATACATATCTCAGTATCGAAAAGATATCTATAATGCGAATTCAAGACTCGGTACAACATTTGATTGGAAGGATATTGGGACGTCACAGTAATACAGTGATCAGCAGACTAGAAGCCCTGGAGGATATCCCGTTCGGACCCCGGCCCAGGTGCCTGGAGACGAAATCTTTATGTTGACTTTTCAACCCCTCTTTCTTTTCCTCTTAGCTAACATTTCCTCGACTATATATATATCAACACCAACCCCAACTTCGTCGCATCTCCGATACCCATCTAAACATTCGTTCGCATAATACCGCAGTCTCTAGAAACAAGGAGTTCCCAGCCCATGTTACCCCACTACCGGTTTCTTTAATCGTCTTGACCGCTGACAGCAAGAAATGGCGGAGATGGCGACATTAGTATCTTTACGTAACTGGCGGTGGCAATATTAAACCTCCTTTCACACATGCAATCTTATAGACTCTTACGAGAAGCTCACTCGTCACAGATAGAGATGCACAAGCACAAGCACCAGCGAGCATTGGCATATGCGATGAAAGCAGATAAGGCATGCAAGAAGGCACCATGAACCAATGTCTTGAGCTTTCGGACTTGTTCAATTTACCAATAGCCTCCTCAGAAATTCCTCCACCGCGCTGCACTCGGCCGCATTTTCATTTTCTGGCCACAGAACTTCGTCGTCTTCAATTCCCTTGACAAATCTGGCTGATGCCATTCGCAGAAGCCGGGGAATCCAAAGTACGGTGCAAGTATTCGTTGTTCATACCTTTACGTCTCGATTACTACCTTCTGTACTGCTACATACCATATTTCGACCTCCCTGGTCCTTATTACCCCAAACCTTGAACTCTTCTGTCATACTATCAAGAAATATTATGCTTTCTCCCCTCTGATAGATGGGGTCGTCGGCAAGGGAAGCCGCATATTTTTATGCCTCATTTTTCATCTCTCATATCTATTCAATATTTTCATAACACTCAATTGCAATTGGAATTTGATTCTTTATTTCCAACACGCGACATCATGGACGATTCCCAAGATTCCAAGTCTTGGTTACCCAAGTTTCTCCAATCCAAAAATCACTCACCAACATCCACCCCACAATACGAACGGGAACCCCTCCTACCTAAACCCACCAATGCACATTCCGTATCCTCATCCGCGACGGAAGGAGAAACGTTCGAAGTAGGCGAGGATGAATCTCCAACCAAACAATGGCTCGCCGAATTCCTACTCTTGCTTCGAGGCTCCCTGCCTGTTATCCTCGCATATACACTACAAAATTCCTTGCAGACGATATCTGTTTTGATAGTGGGTAGACTCAGTCCGGAAGCTCTGGCTACAGCGGCGTTTAGTTATATGTTTGCTATGTCGACGGCATGGCTCATTGCGCTTGGAGGTTCTACTGCTCTCGATACTTTGGCTTCCTCGACTTTCACTGGGAGTAAGAATCCACATGATTTGGGGATATTGTTGCAGCGATCGTTTATTGTTCTTACTGCGTTTTATGTTCCTGTTGCGGTTTTATGGGCATGTTCTGCACCGGTGTTTAGACTTCTCGGTCAGGAAGAATATATATGTGTCGATAGTGCTAGGTTCTTGACTGCTTTGATACCAGGAGGATTGGGATATGTATACTTTGAATCAATGAAGAAGTATCTCCAAGCACAAGGTAGGTCTCACTATCCTTCCCCCTTCCATTATTAATTTTTGTACTAATTACCGCCCAGAAATAATGCGACCAGGAACCTACGTCCTCCTCATAACCTCCCCCATCAGCGCCGGACTGAACTACCTCTTCGTCTACACCTTCAACCTAGGACTCATCGGGGCCCCCCTCGCAACTGGCCTCTCATACTGGCTCTCTTTCCTCCTCCTAGTCCTCTACTCCCGCTTCATCGCCGGTTCCAATTGTTGGGGAGGGTGGTCCGTTGCCTGCACCCAAAATATGAGTACCTTCGCCCGTCTCGCAATCCTAGGAGTCGTCCACGTCGGCACCGAGTGGTGGGCTTTCGAAATCGTTGCTCTAGCAGCTGGTCGTCTCGGCACCATCCCCTTAGCAGCTCAAAGCGTAATCATGACCACAGACCAAGTAATGAATACCATCCCCTTCGGAATCGGCGTCGCAGCATCCGCACGAGTGGGAAACCTCCTCGGAGCACGGAATGCCAAAGGAGCAGCTCGAGCAGCGAATGTCGCTGCTTGGTTGAGTATGTGTATGGGGATCCTCGTTCTTATCGTTTTGATGGCTGTGAAAGATTTCTACGCTAAGATCTTTAATGATGATGTCGATGTTATTAAACTTACTGCCGAGGTTATGCCTTATGTTGCGCTTTTCCAGATTGCGGATGGGTTGAATGGGAGTTGTGGGGGGAGTTTGAGGGGAATGGGACGACAGCATATTGGGGCAGCGGTTAATATTGTTAGTTATTATATGGGTGCTCTTCCGCTTGGGATATGGCTTGCGTTTCATGGCTGGGGACTTGCAGGATTGTGGGTGGGGCAGTGTATTGCTCTTTATCTTGTGGGCGGGATTGAGTGGGTTATTGTTGCTTGGAGTGATTGGGATCATCAGGTCACCAAGGCGTTTGAGAGGATGGATTCTGGGGAGCGGATGGAGGTTGGTGGTTTGATTGAGGGACAGACGAATGGAGGAGTGGGGAGTGTGGAAAGAGCTGGTGTGTGAGAGGAGGTAGAAAAAAATTTCATACACATTTCAAGAGTATTTGAATAGAACCAAGGTTGCATTTCGACGTGGGCATTTGAATGATCGCAACTCTCTTCTTGGCCCCAGAATTTCAGGCCTGGCTTGCTCAAGAATTGTTGGCTTACTCGCAACGCATCTTTTTGGCCCCCAAACGAGAAGCTTGGCTTACCCAACATTGTTTGGCTTACCAAGTAAAAGTGTAGCTTACTCGTAACTCAGCTTTTTGGCCCCCAAACTTGATTTACTAGTATAGTTACACCGAAAACCTGTAAGTTCTTTCTTCGATTCATCTTCTGAGTTCTGAAGAGGCTGGATAAATGTATCATACATGGGTCTCCATATTTGTTGCTTAATTCTAGAAGGAGTCACATTTTTGACCACCATGGCCATTGGAGAATAAAAATCTTTGCTTTTTTGGAATAAATTCCTTTGTTGAACAATTACCAACAGAGATTGAAAAATAAATAGAGTGAGATCTAGACTCTGTAGAAGTGAGGTTAGACTCTTTATGGTTATGTTATCTCAATAAATCGACCATATGAAAAGTTGAAAAGGGGCGCTACTGGATTAGAAATCAAGATGGAAAAATCAGCGAATGAAAGACCTTCCATTTGACTAAAGTTTAAAATCCAGTGAAAGAGCTTGGAGTGTGGAATTCACCCCTATGGTCTCATGTCTGAGCTTTGTCAAAACTGTAGAGTTGTGGGGTAGATTACCTGTGAATTTATATGGAGGTTGAGGTTAATGGTAATATTTCTTGCTTCACTATCTCGCTAAATTTATTATCACAAGTTTACTCAAACCATTCATTTCCCCAGAGAGCTAAATGGATGAACCCACTTGCTAAAATATAAACGCGCTCTTGTCATGCTTTTGGTACAATCCTCATCACTTTTGCTTCAGCACATCACCCTTGGAAAATGGATCCCCCCGCCGTATTCCCAACTTACACTAAGAAATGGCACACAAAGCCATACCCCGCCATCTCACCACTCAGACCTGAGTTGTCAGCCAAAGGAAAGTTCGTTGTCATCACAGGTGGTGGAACAGGAATCGGCCTCAGCATCACAAAAGCCTTTGCACAAGCTTGTACTTCCAATATTGGTATCATTGGAAGAAGAGAGTATACCCTCAAGGCCGCCATCAAGGAAATTGCAACGTATTCTACCAGTGGAGCTAAGATTGAATATGCAGTTGCAGATGTCACCAAACCCGCCGAGATCAACCCCGCTTTCACCACTCTTGCTGAGAAATTGGGAGAAGTTGATATCTTCGTTTCTAATGCCGGTTATCTCTCCAAACCAACTCCTGTTACAGAAGCTGATGATACTGAATGTGAGTTCTCTTCTCCAATAGATTGATGCTAGCACTTGCTGACCTTTGGATAGGGTGGACCTCCTTCGAGACAAACGTCAAAGGCACCTTTGATGCCGTTCGCGCATTTCTCAAACATGCTGCTCCCAAGCCAATGCTCTTGAACTTGGACTCTGGATTGGCTCACATCGACCCTTACTCAGGATACGCATCCTCAAAGGCAGCAGCTATGCGAGTAGTTGATTATTTCAAAGTTGAGAATCCAGATTTGCATACGGTCTGTATTCAACCTGGAACCACGGATACGGCAATGAGTAGGAAAAGCGACTGGGAGACTGCGGAATGGGATCATGGTAGAACTTCCTCTGAATATTGATACGCATGCTAACGGGAGATCGTCTAGGTGAATTGCCTGGCCACTTCCTTGTTTGGCTTGCCAGTCCCGAGGCGAGGTTCTTGAATGGAAAATTTGTTTGGGCGAATTGGGATGTTAAGGAGTTGAAGGAGAGGGCTTGGGAGACGAAGCTTCCGCAGAATTTGCAGTTGACTATTGCTGGTATGACTCCGCCAGGTTTTACTTTTGAGACTGCTAAGCTCTGATGGGATTCTTGATGAAGAAGTTTATTATCCATTAACATGTCCTTGATGGATGTGCATAAGTAAGTAGCAAGAAGAAATGGTAAGGATCGGGAGCTTCCATTGCAGGAAACACTCATGCCACATCATATTTCGCAAGCAACGAGAGGATCGATGGTGATGAAATTGTGTTTGCAAGGAAGTAAGAGACTCAACTCACACGCTCCTTACTTGTCAAGTGCCATCAGTTGTTGTTGCGTCCTTGGGCTCACCCCCCGCGATTCATTTTCGAGGATGAAAAAGTGTGTATATGGGGAGGGGAGGGGAGGGGAGGGGGTTATACTCTGGGCGTAGACAGAGTCGTGCCTTCCCTTCTTGCTGCTCGCTTGTGTCATACCTTAGGTAGTGGGTCGATCCAGTTGAATCGAGATGAAAAGAGCGACCTCGTCATTACGACGCTACACCTCGATCGACACTTACGCGACGGTCATTCGTTCCCTCCCCATCTCAACCCGTTGGGCAGCTCCCGCGATCGAAATGGCGAGTGCTCTTCAGAGTGCGACTTTGACATGTCGTGGTGATTGGGTCGAGGGCAAAGAAGCACTAAAGTAATTGGCGATGGAGGTAAACCTGCAGCTTGCAACCTCGCAAAAACTTCTTTATCACCCACCTCGCTTCCACTTCCAAATCTCCATTGTACCACCATCTTCCTCATCTATCAAATTGCCAGCACCAAAGGCATTGTTTGTGTCCAATGCTAGTGCTGGTACAATGCACCGTGTATTCGCTCTTTGGTTGTTCCTCCAAGACGAGATGGCCGTGATTCAAGCCCGAACATGAAGGGCTCCAAGGTTAGCTGGTGTAGCCAATTTTGGACAGATGAGGAGCTTCTCTCCCTCGAAAAGAAAGAGAAGCGCACAGAATATTGCGACACGTCGAGTAACCTGTAAGCGGATGGTGTTTCTCTTACATTCATTTTCAGCTCGATGCGTGTCACGGCGAAAGAGGCGCCGATCATCGTGTACCAGGAATCCTTCAGGGCGGAGGCTTTGGTGTCAGCACTACGAATATGGTCAGCCAGCGCATTGTCTTTTCTTTTTCTTGTAATCCAGTTCTAATACCCTCTTTTCTGTGAACTTCCTGTCTTTACATCTAACCAAAGGCACAATTGCGTTGCGACTGCAGGCGGGCGAATTGCGATCCACGACCCCGAAACGCTCTTTCCGAATACCCTCAAATGCCAATTCGTACCCAAACTACAATTCTCCCTCCCCTAATGCAATCTCAAGCGATTAATTCGAATCTAATCTATCGCACAAGATGCATACCTCGACAAACCATCGAACCCCTAGGTTCTTGCAGCCCATATCGCAATCAGCGCTCACACGATGCCTTACCTTCCAACGAACACGAAATCCGAAGGTGATAGTTGGCATACTTCTCGCAATTATATTCATGTTTTCTTTTGGTGGATTTCTCATGGGCATGCCGGCTGTGCGATTATACGAGGATATCATATGCCATCATTATTACAACAGGTTGAGTGGGGAGGGACATATCGGGCTAGATGAACCAATTGATGAGGAGAAGTGCAAGGGGAATGAGGTTCAGAATGAATTGAATATGCTTTTTGGGACGATGCATTTCCTCTCGCCGATTCCGCGTTTGTTGACTACAATTGCATATGGGGCACTTGCAGATAAGTAGGTTGATGAATTGTCTATTTTTACCCTCCCGGATTTATATATGTAATTACTGGAACTGATTGTTTATTTCTAGAATTGGAAGAAAACCTGTCTTTATACTCTCCATAATTGGATTCATCCTCGCGGGAATTTATGAAATCACAATCATTTCCTTCTGGAAGGTCTTGCCCTTGCGATTGATTTGGCTTTCCCCTCTGTTTACTTTTATCGGTGGAGGGGAATCAGTGACATCAATGATGGTATATATTTCCATTTTATCCTATGTTCTTCCACATAACCAAATACTGACCCTTCCATGTTGTAGTTTTATGCTGTTGGTTGCGATATAACTACAGAGACCACCAGGTTTGTGTACCGAGATCACTTCTGGAAACCGTCTGCTGATATTTTCCAGAGCGAATGTCTTTTTACTTGGGGGCAGCGGAGCCCTTTTTTCCACGCTTGCTGCGCCAGCTTTGGCTAGTTTTCTTATGGCTAAATCAGCTATGCTTTCACTATATGTCGGATTGTTAATGATTATACTTGGAGCCTCTATTATAGTCTTCATGCCAGAAACCCTCCATCTTCGACTTTCAGCAGCGACTGGAAGGCTTACTACAGTTTCTTCGACGGAACATCCTGATATATACAGCACCGGAAAATCGAACGACAAAAAGTCTAAATCCTTCAAGTCGCACGTGGCAGACTTTATAGGCCGGACCTACGAAGCTACCAAAGTTATTCGTTCTATTCCAATTATGATTCTTCTTTTTACATTCATTGCTACACCCTTTGGTTCACAATCCGTTGGGTTATCCATTAGATACATATCAAATCGATTCTCCTGGAAACTACGAGAAACGATGCTTTTATTATCCCTACGCGCTTTGGTAAACATATTCGTTCTTTTGGCATTCATTCCACTCGTATCGAAATTTCTTATTAAAAAGCTCGGCTTCTCCTCAAAAGGAAAGGACCTCATACTCGCTCGTTTCTCGATCATCGTGCTTGTCATCGGATCTTTTGTCGTTGCTGCGAGCCCCACGATGGGCCTCACGATTTTTGGAATGATTATTTGGACTATTGGAACGGGATTCGATTCCCTTACACGCTCTTTGATTACAACCTTGGTGGATAAAGAGCACATTGGACGACTTTATTCAATTATTACAGTAGTCGAGACTGTGGGTGCTTTGATAGCTGGACCAACCTTGAACTGGCTTTACTCGGTCGGGCTGAAGAAAGGAAATGGCTGGATTGGATTGCCATTTTATTTCCTGGCCCTTGTCTGTCTTTTTGCTAGTTTTGGTACCTGGTCTTATGGTTTATATGGATCGAATCAGAAGAAGGATCACTACTATGAACATGTTCCGTTTGGGGAAGAGTATCTGGATAATCTCGAAGGGGTTGAAGCGAATGGAGATGACCTTATCATGTTAGAGACGGATGTTGCAGAGAGAGTTGTGTAAAGGGCAAGCAAATAGACCATGATTTCCATTGTGCAGATACACACACATACCACTTTGGCGAGGATAAATTTGTAAGTTGCAGTTTACTGTTATCTCGAACTCCAAGCTCATAAATCACACAGAAGCAATACTTCATCTCACCACATCTTTAACCCATTTTGGGTTCCGGGCTCGTTCTCCGCAGTCACCTCGTACGCCAATCGATATTGTTTCAATCCCTGGGAAAAAAGTAACCTTGTTTCCTTCCATCCCGTCAAGGCTCTGAGCTTCTCACTTCCCGTCCACTGCGAGAAGCCAAATACCATTCTACTCAAATTCTCATCCGCACGAGCACCTTCCGGCCAGGAATTCTCACATTTCACAGTCGCGAACCCATACTCCTTTGCTAAAGCCTCCGCGATTTCTCCCAGGGTCTCATATCTGTACGAAGACATGTTGAAGCATTCGCCCTTGACCGCTTCTCGATTCGAAAGCCCGGTCTCGGCGAGAGCTACATAGGCATCTCCACAATCATCAACATGCATCGCATGCAATATCGTCTTAGGGTTTTCGTTAAATTCCAAAACGCTGCCCTTGTTTTTGGCTTCTTGGGCTGTGATGAAGAAGCCTTTGTAGTAGCTTGAACCGAAACCATAAACATTCGTTGGTCGAATAACAGCTGCGTCGAAGGAATCACCATGCTCAAAGGTCTTGATGGAGTAATTTGTGCGATTTGCCAACATCTTTGGAGGGTTCAAAGGAGAAGTCTCGGTATGAGGTTCCAGTCCCGGTGAGGTGGAGAGTTTATCCATTATCCCATAATCTTTACAGCCACTCGTAAAGAGAACGAGTAGTTTCTCTTTCCCGCCCAACTTGGTTAACTCAGAGACTCGGAGGAGGAGAGCGATGATGGCGTTATAGTGAGGGATGTAGTTTGCGAATTGCTCTGTGGTGGAGATTGCTACATCGAAAATTACTCCTTCTTCATTGAGTTTTGTGAGAAAGGGGAAAGATGTGTCGTCGAAGTTTCCAATTACGGGGATGATTTCGTTGAGTGCGAGAGTGGAAGCGGATTTCGAGGAACGAATGAGCCCGTATGTTTTCCAGCCTTTTCGCACGAAGGAGCGCGCGATGGCTGAACCGATGTAACCATTTGCTCCGGTGACTAGGACAGTCTTTGGGGTGGGATCTTGGACCATGGTAATGGTTGTGGTTGAAGAGAGAGTTGGAGTTGTGATTGCTGGAGGGGAAAGATGTCGAAGTGAAAAGATTTTGGAAAAGAAAAGCTGTCGGATTGGAATTGTTGAGTGAGGAAGAGTTGATGTTCTCTCAGCTTTCGGGGGGTTTTCGCGTGATATAGGGGTTTGGCGACAACAACGACGTTCTAGTGCCATTCACAACTTCTTTTGATTTCAAAGCATTATCCACTTTTCTTTTGGCTTGTTGGAAGGTGCATCTGTGCCCCTCACGCAAGCTATGGGGAAAAAATGAGGGGTTTCCCATTCTTTCATGAATTCACGTGGAGTTGGGTTGTGGTGGGAGGCTTAGGTTTAATGAGATTTTAGCTGGAGTCGGAGGGATGTTTGTCCGGCGTAGGAGATCGCTCTGTGTAAAAGCACGAATATTTATCATTTTGCAAGCTATAATGGCAGGATTGATACTTCCGATGAGACAATGGGTGAGATTGTGATCTTGTTTCAACAGGAGATCGTAAAATCGGTCGCTTTGGCCGAATCGGATTCGGGATACGGGGCTCGGGGCAATTGAGGAGTTGTGGTATTCAGATCGCTTGCCTAAGCAGCAAGATTCAATTTCACGCTATGGAAAACATCGTGCTGGTATATATGTACAGTCCCATGTTTTAAGGTTAGACGACTTTTCTTGCCCTGTCTTTATCAAATTTTCTTGTAGATCGCAGACTTTACCTAACACTTACTAATTATTAGTAGTCACTTGTTGAGATCTTCCGAGTTTCCTAGTTATATGGACAAATTTCCACACCTGCGGCCTCGAAACTTCTATATTGCCTTACAAACACAATCTTTCCCATTCTATCTTTTGGTTAAGATTGAAAAGTCTCGTAGAGTTTGTTTGCTTTTAAATGACCTTCCAGGGCCTCCCTGTTCTTGGCGGAGAGCTGCCGTTGATTGTGCAAACGTTACATGAAGTAGGTTTGTAATGAGCTTCTCTATCTACCGGCAGAGGAATATTTGCTAAATGTTTCCCTTATGCCATTCTAGGAAGAGCATTCCATGGAATCTAACTCATTGGCCGATGTGCATTTCGGTCAAATAACATCACTTCAAGAAGTCACTTCAGCTTTATAATACAGCAACAGCAACAGAGAACTGGCAACAAGAATTGAGCTTAAGAGAAGGGTATTACGTAACCCCACGCGCTTGACCGTGAGGTTTGCTCGAAGGTGACGTCTTTGTTTGCTCTTTTCTCAAGCGCGTTCTACCTCAACACCCAACAAAAACTTTTCAAGCATAACTTTGCAATACGATTCGCAACACCGTTTTACAATATACATCTACAAGATGAGCGAATACCAAGCCAAAGCCAATGGCGAGGCCTCACCCCCCTCAAGTCTTGCAGACCCGAACATGTTGAGCAAGATCGACCGGCTTTTCGCATGCAACGTCGGCCACCTCATCGATCTTCCACAGATCGTTGTTGTCGGTGATCAATCAAGTGGTAAGAACAGATACGGAAACTCCTCGATTGGAGCAGAAAGCTGACGTGAGTTTCATAGGCAAGAGTTCAGTTTTGGAAGGTCTCACGGGCCTGCCGTTCCCTCGAGACAGCGGATTGTGTACAAAGTTTGCTACACAAATCATCTTCCGACGCTCATCTTCGAAGTACATCTCTGTCTCGATTGTCCCGGCCAAAAACGCTAGCGCGGAGCACACCGCGAAGGTTCGTTCATGGGGTAAGAAGTTGAACGAGTTGGACGTAAAGTCTTTTGGAGAGATCTTTCATGAGGTAAGCTCAACTTACATTATGCGATTCAGATTAAGCTAAAAACAACCAGGTCAATTCAGTAATGGGAATTGCTGGAGAGCCATCTACTAAAACCTTTTCGGAAGATGTTTTGCGCCTCGAGATCTCTGGACCTGATCAAGACCACCTGAGCGTTATCGACATCCCGGGCATTTTTAAGAGAACAACCAGCGGTGTCACTACCAAGGGCGATATGCAAATGGTCAAATCCATGGTGCAAGGTTATATGGAGAATCCGCGATCCGTCATTCTTGCTGTGATTCCCGCCAATGTTGATATCGCCACTCAAGAGATTCTCGAGATGGCCGATGAGGTTGACAAGCAGGGAGAACGAACACTAGGTGTTCTTACAAAGCCCGATCTTGTTGATAAAGGCGCAGAAAATGCTGTAATGGACCTGGTCGAAGGCAGAAAACACCAGTTGACACTCGGATGGCATCTCATTCGAAACCCTGGCCAACAAGAGTCTTCTGACCCGACAACGAACCGACACGCTTTGGAGATTACCTTCTTCAACGATCGTTCTCCGTACAATGCCCTAGATAAGGATAAAGTTGGAATACCATCTCTTAAACTCCGCCTGCAAGAGATCTTGACCATCCATACCCGTCGGGAATTCCCAAAGGTATGCAAAAGATGACTGTTGTATTCTAGGTATTCAGCTAACGATTGTAAGGTTAAAGCAGATCTTAACGCAAAACTGAAGATTTGCAAGTCAAAACTCGAAACACTGGGTTCAAGCAGAGACACAACGCAGGAGCAGCGGGAATGCCTTGTCCATATTGCCGGCCGTTTCCAGGAATTTGTTTCTCTTTCTTTGAGTGGAAAGTATGGATGCGATGAACTGTTTGACCAATATCCAGTTCTCAGACTCGCTACTTTCGTTGTCAATCGCAATGAAGCCTTTTCGTTTGCAGTGGAGCTATGTGGTCATACATACGATTTTGAACAAATGGAAGAGGAAAATAAGGTTTTAGGAAAGGAAACCGGTGAGAAGGGAGACAACAAGAACCCAAAATCAGTTGACTATAGTCGGGAGGTTGATCCCCATGATGATATCGAGGACATTCTGAGTGAGAAGAAGAAGCTCACTATGCCCATCAAGCAAGATATCATCCCCTGGCTGACCACGATTCATCGAGGAAACCGCGGATTCGAGCTTGGAACTTTTGATCCTGCAATTCTGGGGTCTACAATGAAGAAGATATCGAATCAATGGACTGACATCTCGCTTGGATATGTCTCGGATGCGGTTACACAAGTCCACAAGTTTGTCACTGCACTTATTTCTATAGTCTGCCCGGATGATCGCATGCGTGCTGGGTTGATGTCTATTTTGATGGACGGCCTTCTTCAACGATACAAGCGGGCGATGGATCAAGCCGAGTTTGTCTTGCAAGTGGAGAGACACCAGAATCCGGCCACGCAAAATCCTTCATTCAGCGACCAACTGACCAAAGCGTAAGCTTCCACACCCCTTCAAAGTTAACTCATGCTAATTTTAAGAACAGTCGGCAAAAGCGAATGCGGGAAGCGGCAGCAAATAAAGCTTATATGGGGACCGATGACAACCTCGTCGTTCGGGTTGATGACCTTTTGATTGATCACCCCATGAGCAATTTCGAGCAAACAGTTCTGGATCTTCATGATATCCTTAAATCCTACTATATGGTTGCTAGGAGGCGCGTTGTGGATAATATCTGCATGCAAGTAGTCGACCATCACTTGATCCACGGACCAGAAACACCATTGAAGCTCTTCTCGGCAGTTTTTGTTAGTGGCTTGAGTTCTGCGCAGTTGGATGATATCGCGGGAGAGGACCCTGGAAAAAAGCGCAAGCGCAAGCAAATCAAGAAGGAGATGGAGGATCTTGAGACTGGCAAAAAGATTTTGGCGTAGGGTATTGAGGTTGGTGCCGTTGGTCTTGTACTCGTTACTCTAGATATCATGACTGCGGTTATGGTTGCCTATCTTTAGGGGCACTGAGCAAGTTGGGATGGTTTGATCTCACGGCTGAAGTGTATCTTCAAGCTTAAATTGATGGTATGTTTCACGATAAATATCTGCGTCTCTAAAAATTTCTAGTGATGAAGTGAGCTGGGGGCTTTTTTCCTGAAAATACATCTTCCAATAAAACTTGTAACAGAGGAAGATGCGAAGGGGAAGCGATATCTTAATTATCACACGTGATATTGAAGTGATCTACATAAAAACTTGGAGTGCCTAATTATACGTAAGGGTTGTGCCTTTCAGCGCTCAATGTGCTCTTTTTATAGACCTTCCTGATTGAAACACTTTTGCTGCCTGGAGGCGAAGCCAACCACCTGCATTGTTTGTTTGTTGGATTAGGCATCCCCTCACTACTTTACCGTACCTGCCTTCCTTCATGGACGCTGCAAGTAATTTGACAACAGTCTTCTCTCTGCCATCCTTCATTAATCAAAACTCCGCATCACAATTCAGCACCTCGATAATGACATTGATAATCCATTATCCCATGGACTCGAAACCAGCGCAAGAACAGACCTTGGGCAACATGACCCCCAACTCCAAGGAGTCTGCACCAGTTCACCCAACAGACCCACCACATAACACCTCGTCTTCAGCCGTTTCAGATGCCACTCTAAAAGCCCCCTCCTATTCCTCAGCAACTTTTGTAGGCGCAAGCACGAGTATCGACTCCGACTCCAACTCCAACAATGATATCCCTCATTCTCGCAAAACTGGGCACGGCATGTGCTGCAACCTTGATTTGATTAAACGGTGCTTGGAGGCTGAGGAAAAAGACCGTCCAGTGGTGCCGTCTGCTGCTATTATTGAGTACATGGCTTCATACCGAAAAAGACGGACCCGCCACCAACAGCAGAGGCAATTGAACGCGTCCGGGCACGGTTTGAGCTATATGCGCTGGCGACGAGCAGCCAAAGCGATAATGAACTTACATGCCAGGACACTGGCAAGCGGAATACACCACCAACAGAAGAAGAGAAGGAAAAGTTACGGGCACAGATGGAGGCACGCCTGGAAGGGAAAAGCAACAAGACTGATAAAAATGGAGAGACGAAGAAACTTGACTTGAGAAAATATACCCTCCAACCCGATGAGAGCGATGATGAAAATGAAGATCTACCACAGAATCTCCAGACTATGCGCGATGCGGTTAACAACGCGCTTGCTGAGGCAAGCAATCCAGAGAGACAAGATGTCTTTACTATAGGTTGTCGCATGGCCCCAGTGGACACAACTATAAAGATGAATCAGGCACGTTTGGACAGAATGTATGGTGAGCCCTACATGAGAATTCCACCAGATCCACACGAAATTGACTTATGAATTCAATGCACAGAAGATGATTATCAACCTTCGGTAGAGAAAATGGAGGAGAATCGGAAGAAATATATCGGGGATCTTCAAGATGGTCCTAATACAGAGGAAGCGATGGTGATCGAGGAGTGTTTGGAGGGGAAAAACGACAAGCCAAATACAAACACGAAGGAGCATGACCTGAGAAGATTCGATTTTCAACCCGAAGAGAGTGACGAAGGGAGCGACGAAGAGAGCGACGCAGAGCTTGTCTTTAGAAAACTTGCTCGGGTGCGCAAAGAAAGAAAACCAGAGACCCTCTCCGATATCTTTACTCGAGGCTGTACCGGGGTGGGATCTGATGTAAGGATAGTCCAGGCGGCTTTGGACAGAATGTATGAAGAATCCCACCCAAGTGGTCCCCTGACTCTCTCCAACATTAACCTAAAAATACAATGTACAGAAGATAATAACCAACGTTCGATGGAAAAAAGTGATGAGTTTTTGAAAAGAGTTGTCGGTGATCCTGATAATTGTTCTGATGAAGAGGAAAGGATGCTAATTAAGGAACGTTTGGCGCGGGTAGGAGACTCGCGGGAATCTGGGCTTGACAGTGAAAGGGATACTCAACTTTGTAGTTCACAACCATTTCGCCAAAATCAGGCACTTTTGAACAAGATATATAGTGAAGCTTCCCAGAAATTCTCCACCAAACATTGGCTTACATATGTAACTTGCAGGTGATCATGAACCTGTAATATCGGGCGACTCGAACGAGTCAGGCGGCCTCGATGCAGATAATATCGCATTTCCTTATCATCAACTGGTGGACAAGCCTACCATAAATGAGGCTGATGAACCATTCCCCATAGCCGGTCCCCCAAATCCCTCCAAAATTGAATCGAAGATGCGATTTAAAGAAAACGACCAGGAGTTCCCGGAGGTAGATAATAGGGAAGAATCAATTAATGGATTGAGAGACGAGAGTTGGGTTTGCGGTATCAATCCCAGGTGGATCACTATACCTTGTGCTCAACAGGAGGGCTAGCCTGTTATGAATAAGGCACATCTGGAAAAATTCAAGATCGAGCCACGCCACGTGAGCGGTCCTTCAAATCCCCCCAACAATGAATTGAAAATGGAATGTGGCTTGACAGAAGAAGACCATGCACTTTTGGAAATGGAAGAAAATGTTAAAATGCTCAGGGAGTATAGGAGGCGGTCTGATTTAAAAAGAGACCCAACCCAGCTTGATCCTAACAGGATTGCTACTCTTTGTGAATCACTTCCAGTTGGTTACGTTGGTATCACTATGAATAGGTCTCGCTTAAATGGAATCAAGGGCGGAACATGCTACGCGAGGCGGTCCAACCTTGAATTGAGAATGCAATGCAATCTTACAGAAGACGACCATGTACTTTTCGAAGGGAAAGAAGCAATCAAGACTCCCAAGGAAAGGCGATAGCAGACAAGGCAATTGGAGTGGAAAAGAGCCCTTGTGCTTCCCAATTTGATCACAACAAGGTTACCACACCTTCTTGTCCACCAGTTGAGACCGCCATGAGTAGGTCTCGCCTAGATAGGATAAATTAAATATCATCAATTGTTGAACCCGATGCATCATTGAATGATTGCTTGTACCGTACTGAATTTGAGCCATCTAATTACCTGGCTATCATTGCTTTAGAAAGTTGGGTTATCATGAAGTAATTATGCAAGGTCTTGGAACATCGAATTCATAATTGAAACAAACTAGGTCTCTGAAGAAAGTTGTTTGAAGTCCGTTGCTCGTCCCTCCGCCCAATCTTTTGTCTTCAAATACGATGCCATTGCGAAATAATGATACGTGTCCTCTAAGAAAGTGTTATGGACGTGGGGTTGTAGAATTTATAGGAGAACGTACCATTAAACCTCGAAACTTCTGGGTGATACCAAGCCAAAGTGGGAATTGCACGACACTAGTATGAGCTTTGGCCTTTCTCCAAATCCCCCGCGTCGTTGTATTCTGGTTTGTCTTGTATTTCTGTTTAAAATCAATAAAAGATTTGGAAAGTGTCGTGATAGAAACTTATCCTCTACTCCAACCATATGTGCTATTTCGTGCAAAAAATCGCCTGGTATTGACCCGTAACCATCTAACTTGTCATCATTATTGATAGGAATTTCCCCTGACGCATACTGTCTCAAAGGCTGCTTCCTTGGACCATCGAGAAGAAATGGGCATAAAATGATCGTTTTCAATCTTCGGATCCTCAGCTCTCTTACACTCTCTTTACAAGGGGTGATGTCGGGACCATATTCTGCATCAAAAGCATACCATTTGTCGTCAGCGCTCCAGTACGCGCCTTTGATCTCAGGATTCTCTTTTGGAATTCCTATCAAATTCAATTCAGTTAGTACTTTCCTCCCTGGTGAAGCTTTGGCTTGTTGGATCTCCTTACCCTCTTCAGACAGTGTAATGTCCGTCTTTTCTCCTGTGTCTCTGTTATAGACCGTCTCTGTATATTCGAGATATTTAGAGTCGCAGTACAGTTTCGGCTTTTTGTTTCTCTTTTTTCTGTTCAGGGGCAGAAGAAGAGTGCTCCCACGATAAACACCTGCCGCTCTATAGTATTAGCTTTTGATGCGAGTAAAAAATGGACTGTCGATGTTGAGGTGCTCTACCTTTTGTATAAATTAACTCATCCTCTTCGCCAGCAGTCAATTCACGTGCGTTTTTGTGGACACTGACCATGTCGCGTCCAAACATCATGGTAAAGTGTTTGGCATCAGTGAAAGTTGCTTTTTTATCTTGAAGTCTTTGAATAGCGTTATATCCTGCGGTAGCGATTTCAAAAGCCTCTTCAAGGTAGTTCCCTAAAATGGGCAAATACTTCTCACAACTACCACCCCTGCTTGTTGCAACATCGAAGTAGTCTTTAATGTCAAGTGTAGCTGAAATAGAAGGTGCTAGTAATGATATTGAAAGAAGAACGCTGGCCAAATATCGTGCTGTGGACATTGCAAACATAATGGAATTTAGAACACAAAAAACAAAACGAAGGTAGTTATCAGAAGCTTGATGGATGGGAAAAAGTCTACACGCTCTTATTCAAACACTGTGATAAGTCCTGCTAGAAGGAATACCAACAAAAATTAACAGCGCCTCAGAACAGTTGGGAGGCACAAGTTGGCACCCAAAATTCTGCTTCCCGTTAATTTCCTACGATGTACAAATTCTCAGCCTCAGAAGAAGTATGGGTAGTATGCAGGATCACTTGGAATTAAAACCAACATATACACGCTGAAGAATTTGAGGTTACCAACTTCTACAGCCCTTACTCGCACCTGGTGCAAAAGGCGCAAGCCACACTTAGTTCCACAGCACTGGGACCTCTTGAAACCCAACACTAATAATAGGATCATACCAACAGCTCTGAAAATTTCTTTAACAAATTAAGGATTATATAATGACCATTCAAAAGAAGTTACTAAATAATAACATCGTAACCATGACCCCTAAGAAGTTTGAAACACTTTGAGATTATGGACCAACATCAGCTACCAACTTCTGCAATATGTGCGCCAACAGAAGGAATAACTCCGTCAACAAACTGCTTGGGTGATCTACAGAAGGATCGCTTGACTTTACTGAAGGATTGTCTTGACAAATCACCAGATCTTGTTAGTTTTTCCAGGGGTTGACCTCATCAGCTTCCTCAGTCAATAATCCGAAACAAAATGAAAGGTATGGTGGGTTTAGAGAGAGTCTAGCAAGAATTATACTTTATACCATAATATTACCTCCTCTATCCAATTTCGTTTCTCTCAATTTTGAAGAGTCTTTCACTGTCTCTACTGATAGTCAATATCTTTCGATAATTTCACCATGCGTCCTTCTTTAGCTCAAATTTCTTGTATAATTTTGGCTTTTACAGCCAGCGGTCCAAATTTCTGTTTTGCGGAAAGCCCATCCGTCAAGGTTCTCGTTGTTCCATTTTCGAATTTCTCAAACAGTCTACCTCTAAACTTATCATAAACGCCGAAGAATTCCTCACTGGTTCCTATAAACACTTCCAAGGTTTTACTTGGCCTAACGGGGATTTCGACGGCGCTTTCCGCTTCTTTTACCTCAAGTATTTGGATCAATTCCACCTCTATTTCCAGTTCAGTCACCTCAACAAGCTCTGCGACATTGAGCAGTACAACTCTTAGGACTGGGAATGGCACTCTTTTGATCCCGGACGGCTCATCCAAATCGAGTAAGTCATGCTCATTTGGATGCTTCCTCTGTATTGGAAAGTTCACTAATAATCTTTAGATATACAAAGTTTTAGCATAACTTCGACTCAATCACCATCAAAGTCACTCGGTGCATTAAGCTCAAGTCGATCAACAGAACCTTCTCTAGTGGTTCTCTAACACTTCCATCTTCTACAACGCCAAAGCCATCTTCGACAAGTTCGAGTAGCACATTTAGTGTGGCACCTATCAACCAACAGCCTGTAATTTCAACAATCATTATGGTAGCTTCAGGGACAACGCAGCTAGTACCCGCCATTTTTGGTGGCACCTTCGAAGCCTCTGTCCCCGTGATAACTACTGCACCGCCAACTACGATTCTGGCAACTGGAAAAGCAGCTAGCTCTAGTGCGAGTGCTTTATCGAGCAAAGTTAATGTTGTTGTCTTACCTTTGATTAAGGGATGGACCGACAAACCCGAAAAGGATAGATCTGATGCTGCTGTTGTCGCCATCAAGGGGATACTCCCAGAAGCTGTTAACCTACTCAAGTCACTTGGAGGCGACGGAAACAAGAGTCCGTGTAGTGGGTCAAAGAAGAGAGATTTGACACTTGTAGCGAAGGGTATCCCCAATCCTTTCAAGATTGCAGCGGATATTATACATAGCGTCGCTTGTAGTAAGTACCCCTTGATTCCTATTTGCGGTTTATGATTTATTATAAATTAATAATAATTCGGCTTTGTATGACGAAAGCATTCCTCTGCCTAAATCAAAAGTATATGAAATTTTATGAAATAGACTAATCTCTAATTTTAGTAACCAATACTTTGAGCAAAGCCATCGGCGGCATTCAAGGGAGGATCGAAGGGGGCATCGAAGCTGTGAAAGGTGTTCTCTCAGATATCGATGATTTGAAAGGTTTGACAAAACTTCTCTACAAGGAAGTGAAGGATGAAGACGACAACGATGATGATGATGATGACGATGATGATGATGATGACGATGATGATGATGATGACGATGATGACGACGATGATGATGAAGAGTCAAAGTCTGAATCAAGGGCTTCTGCTTCCAAAACCTCGGCTTCTTCATGCTCCCAAACTTCGGTAACTCAAAACCTCTATGTCAAGTGTTTTCCCACAACCATTACCGGCAGAACGAGCCAGGTCACTCAGACTTGCACAACCAAAACTTCAACAATTAGCGGTTGTAGTGTTTCAGCACTCACTACTACAACGACAGCGTCTGGAAGTGTAGTTTTTGCTACCAAAGTTGTTACGCTTGATATAGATCGGCCGGCTTCTGCTGAGCCGGTAAACTTTTCTTTGTTCTCATCGCGTCTTGCATTTGCGGAAGCTAGTGGCAGATACGGAAATCCTACGGGAAGTGGCAAGATAACCACCAATTCAACAACCTCAACAAGCACCTCTCTCAGCTCCACGTCAACGAGCTCAGCTGTTTCGACAACCTCTACAAGCCAAACAATCTCCAAAATCTCAACGACATCGACTTCGCCACCAACATCTACAAAGCAGCCAGATCCACCGTCACCTACAACAACACCAAAACCACTCACCTTGCCAATTCCACAAATTCCTCCCCCAAAAACCTCCGTCAATCTGCCTCCACCTCCGCCTCCACCGCCTCCACCGCCTCCACCACCCCCATTTCAAGGTGGAGCCTGCAATGTACACATCTTCGAACAAGCAACCGATGGCGACAAAAATACAGCTATAGCAACCGTAATAGAAGTCAAAGACGTGTCCGGGAAAACCCTATCCGCAAAGATTATAAGGCCAGATGGATCCTTGAAATGGGACGGGAAAGTAGCGATTCCAAAAACCGAAACCAAACTTCCCTACAATGTGGTTGTCACATTTACTAGAGCATCGCCCAAGAAACGATCACTTCGTGGTGATGAGTCCGTGAAGTTCAAAAGACTTCAAGGAAATCCTGCTCCCGCGAAGAAACCGGATTATACGTATGAAAAATGGCTGGTTGTTGTGGAGGCTGGACCTGTGACCTTTGATAGTGGACAGACGGATAAGAACAAGATGCCGCATTGGAATGTTGGGAATTGGGATAATAATGCTAGTCTGTCGGTAAGTACTTCTTTGGCGAGAATCTTGAATGTGATGCTGACTTTGTGTTTTAGACTAGGCAAATGGACGCATTCTGGGCATGTTAGATGATAGAAACGGGCCTGTAGAAAAGTAAATTTTATGTTTTGATGACCAAAGCTCGGCATTCAAACTTGGCTGGTTTGTAGTGCAAAATTTGTGACCTGCCAGTCCATTCAAAGGGCAAAAACATCTGCTAAGTAGAAGCAATAAAGCTGTCTCTGAAATCATAGTGTTGGGAGAAAAGCCGAACCCTGTTCCCTTTTCCCCTCTCCCAACTACTACCCCCTTTTCTATTCCCAACCCACAGCCGAGAATCCAAAAAAAGCACAAATCCCCCAAATCCCCACTCACAACTACCGCCCAAATTACGACATGCAACAAAACCCTCCCTTTCTCCTTCTCCGCTCCGCTCTCATCCCCCAAACCTAAAATCCCACGGTCCTCCTCGCTAACGCTGTGTCCCCCTCGCGTATGTCACAGAACCCCAACACCAACCCCACCTAAAACGCTTCTTCAACAACTTTGACCGAAAAGACGGTCTGTGTACCATTCTTAAACACGAAAAACCCACAGGTTAAATGTTTGAGATTGAGGGCGCGTATTTTGCGATGTGCAACAAAGAGAATTTTTTTGATGAGAAGGTGATTTGTGAGTGGTTGGATTTCTAGGAGATGGATAGAGGCTGTGTGTGGAGGTGTTGATGGAAAAAAGAAAAGGAGTTTAGAGGAAAGGTCTGTGTGGGTGAGAGAGTGGATTAGGAATGCGGCGCGTATAAGTGCGATGTGCAACGATTCGAAAAGTAGTTCATCTAGTGGGAAGCAGAATTCTTGGATCTGGGGTTGTGAAGAAGTTGTGCAATTACTGGGTGCCTCAGGTTGGAATTGAAAGGAAGAGAGGAGGAAATAGATATGCAGAGTAATCCTTCATCGAGGACTTCTAAGCCGTAAAATAGAAGTAGGGCACTGTGACCATTCAAACTACTCTGTACTTCCCCATAGTGAGTAATACACTCTTGAAAAGCTAGATCGTATGTGAGAAAGTCACCCTCAAGTGGAAAGGCAATTTTCAACCAGTAACAACAAATTCGGACTGTGGAGAAAACTGCTTTTTCGCGAAGTGCAACAAAATACCATCAAGAAACTCCATTAGGAAATCTCCCCACACGTAGAAGGATTTAGCCACCGGGTAAAGTGTAAGCTGACGTGGGTGGACGGGGGGACAAAGAGAGGGAGAAATCATGTGACGTAATCCCCTTTTGAGAATTTGAATATGAAGAAGGAAAAAACCAAGATCTAACAAACTGAATGCCAAAATGTAATTAGAAAACCAAGAGCTAATCTAAGTAAAACCACTCCAAGGAGTTTTATCACGAGCCTTGGTCCACGTGACTCGACGAGGATCAGAATACCGAACATAAATCTTCACTAAAAGACCCAGGACATAGTATGAACAATGAAAACCATTATGCCAAGTCTTCTGAATCGAAGAGGTTGGGATATATTCGTTGTTCACCGGTGCTATGTTCTAAGTTTCCTGAACATAACGTAGACGTAAATCCAGGAGGTTGGTGTCGTGTTCCCACCTTCCAAGTTTTCTCCGATAATTGGGCTTGATTAATCCAGGAGGTTGAGAATTTTGATATCACCACCCTCTTCTTCTCTAAATTATTTTGTGCGAGTAAGCCATCAGTAAGCCAAGTAAGCCAGCAAGTAAGCTTCAGGATAAGCCACAAGTAAGCACATCTTCTCAGCTACTTTCGTGTTGCCTACCCTCTATTTCCTCTCTTGGATTGACCTGCATACAGTGTTGCACAACGTTGTTAGTCTATCATAGACTAAAAACTCTCGCTGAGGGTGGTTGTGAATTGAAGGGGGGTTGGCATTGATATCTAGAATATTGGAAAATCGAGTGGCCATAAAAAGAACCCGACAACAGCAAGAGCAAAATTCCAAAGCAGTTTCAGCCCAGCACATATTATCCCATCGTCCATCATCGAACCCAGGAAGAACCCTAGAAACGGACATTCAAATCCCCAACTCGAGAAATAGAGAAAAAATCCATCACATAACATTCTTGGAAGTCTCCCTTCCATCCTCCAACTTCTTGGCCTGATCTTCAAGATGCTTCCTCTTACTCTTCGGTTCCGATGCCATCGTAGTCGTTACGGGAGATAAAGACTCAAATAGGGGAAGCGATCATGTGAACCCCCCCTCTCCCCCGGGGAACTTGGATAGAAGATAAGGAACAGTTGAATGAAGATTTGGTATTAATAGCAAGTTATCGTGACAAAATAGGATGGATTGATATCTCGAAAAAAGAAAAAAAAAGAGGTTGAAAGGGAACCAACATAACAATATCGCACTTCAGAAGAGGATACAAGATAGAAACACCAACCAAAAAAGCAAATAGAAAAAAGAGAAGGAAACATCAAAACTACCCCCAAATCGCAATCTCCTATTAAACCCACCAAATCCCAATCCCAAGAAATCCATCACATAACATTCCTAAAAATCTCATGTCCCTCCTCCAACTTCTTAATCTGATCACACAAGTGTTCCCTCTTCCTTCTGGCACTCAGTGGCTCACTAGCCAAAGCCTCTGCCTGTTCCGGTCCAAGAGCACTCACAAAAACCGGCGAAAAGATCTTCTCCAATCCCTTCACAATGTGGCGCTCAATAACCTGTTGCGTAACATTCGCCACGAATGTTTTCTGTTGCACTTTGTAGATAGCGAGGAGACAATCAAGTGCTTCCTCACAGGAGAAATTGTCCATGTTGGGATCGATGTCTTTCGTATAACTCTCGATGAGTTTCTCCACGTTTACCTCTGTGGTCCCATCGAAAGAGTTGTGGGTTGTGGCTGCGGTGAGAGATTTTGAGATTGTGGCTTTTTGACGTTCTTGTCGACGCTTTGTGATGGTGTCTGTGTAGTAGTGGTTGTAATTGATGGGGAAGTTATCGTGGTCTTCCATAAGCAAACCGAGTTCTTTGACAGCAGCACGGTAGCGGGATTTTAATTCTTCTGAGATCTTCGAAGCCCAGATTCGACGTTCCACATCCTCGGGACATTTGCTTTGTAGTAGTGCTTTGAGGAAGTGAGTACAGACTTTTGCGACGTTGTCGATGTGTTCGGAGGCCATTCCTTGCCATTTCTCGCTCATCTCCCAGTACAATTCGCCGATGAGGAGGGGATTGAAGTTGCCGATTAACTCTTTGCCACGATTGCGAATTAGTGCTTTGCGAGCCCACTCAATGGCGTCTTTGCCTTTCAATGCCTTTGGGGTTTTCGACGAATTGGAGACGGCTGTTGAAGATGGGGTAGCTGCCATGTCGATGTGGTATTTATGACCACAGGTGCGCATGTCTTCTGCATACTTGGAGTTGAGCGATTGAACAACAGCACGAGTACGTGAGATGGTAGAAATAGACGTCAGTTCGAAATTGGGATCAATCTCCTCATGGAAATAACCACCCTCGTAATGTCCGTCGATGGCAGCTTTGCAAGTCTCGTAGAATTCCAAACTCAGTTGTGCTAGGAATGTCTTGCAATCGCCACCTGAGGAGCGCGCTTGACCGAGTTGATTGAGTTCTGATTTGGTGCTGGCGAGTTTCGACTCGAGTTCCTCGCGTAGATTTGGTAATTCTTTCTTGACATGTTCAAAAAGGAGGACACTTAAACGACGCTTCAAAGCCTCGACTCCGACTGATTCTTTGGGAAGACACTTCCAGTTTGTTGTACGGAAGAAGGTGTCTTCAATTATTTTTCTCTCCGCAAGTGTCGCGTTCTTTTCCTTGAAGGTGCGATTCTTGACCACGTGCCATCCCAACTTGAAGAATATGTCCAAGTTTTGCGCCAATTCGATGTAGGTTTCCTCGCTTCCGGAACCAGCAGGTGGGATATCAGGCTTGGTGATGACACCGAGGGTGCGCTCCCCTTCAGGATCTATGTCGCGGACCATCTCAAGAATTCGTTGATTGGCATGGTCAGTAGCTGCGCTTACGACAGCGAGGCAAATGGTTCGTGGTTGCTCAATGTAGTGTTTTGTGATTTCAGCCACAAGCGAAATGTCTTGCTACAAAAAGTTGAAGAGTTAGCATTGCACAAAGCTGGTGTAGACATTAGTGCACTTACCTTCGTTGTATGTTTGGTCTCAGCACCGATAAGACCCGGAATATCAACCAGAGTGAGTTGAGGAAGTCCAGGACCAGCATACTCGATACTCAGAACATCCCTTGCGAAAGCACGAGGTTTCTTAACTGTGCCATTCGCATCCACAGGGGTCCCCTTTTTCTTGTCGGAATTCCCAATCCCCATGACAGTCATGGCTTCATCCATAACCTCTGGAAGTTCAGCAAAGTCAGTGATGGATTTCTCAAATGCCTTGATTCTCTCTTGCTCGGTCGCTGGTCGAGATGGATCGGGAATGACTCGGATGGTGATGGCATCGGTAGAAGCAAGACGAAGACTGATCTCCGTAGCATATCGAGTGCAAAGATTGTCATTTCTGGGGAATGGGATTTCGGTGACTGCCTCTAAGACTGAACTTTTGCCGGCTGATTGATCTCCGCAAACAACAATTTGTGGAAGCGAGACAGTTCCTTCGAGTCCACATTTTCGGACTCTGGCAACGGTGTCGAGTACACGGCGTTGTTCATCGGTCTGCAAATCCTCGAGTGCAGTACCGTTGTCGTTTTCCTCGATAGAACCAGGAGTGGGCGAGCCTTGTGCCGTGTTCGAGGTACTGTTACCCTCTTGGTTCATCATTTTGGCTCGCTTTCTTACTGAACTTGACATGTAGTTTTGCCTTCGCTTCTTCGTCATAAAATGCCACAGTAATGTTGATTGTTTGCAGTTTGGTGGAGCTTGTGAAATTGTTGGAATTGAAGAAGGTGGGTTGGTTGTGATTCTGGCTGTGGAAGGGAGCAAGTGCTTCCTTAAGTATTCAACAGCAAACATATTGTTACTCGAGGCGAGGGCCTCAAATTTGGTCACTGTGCTTGAGGCAAAGTCATGCAAAGGCTCGAAGCAGATAGAATGCATGAGAAAGCCAAAGACAAGGCGGAATACCAACAAACGGATTCGAAACAATATGCCAGTCACACCGAGCTACCCGGAAGGGAGCGTTGGTAAAAAAAAAAACAATAGAGGAAGCTAAATGTTGAAATCGCATGAGTTCGAAATGAGGTATTGTCGAAATAAAACAGAAAACAGAAAACTTTTAATTGTACAATACCTAATAAGCATGCTCAATTGACCCAGCGTAGAAGCACTTGCAGCATTTCTGAAGCAGCAGCCATCATGTAATGAATACAATCAGGATACACTTTGCGACGCGATCGTAGTTCACCACCAAAAAGCACCTCATAATCCTTTCACAGACACGACCCCCTATCATCGAGGGTTTCCTCCTCAACTACCCCGTTTGTAGAAGAGCAATTTGCTCGCAGCCGGCCGTTCGGGATATCCGCGATGGCAGGCTCCCGTAACGTGTAGTACAAGAAACATGGAGACAAGGAAATCTGCAGTGGAATTCTCGCCACCGGTATCTGATTGCAGAGAAGCTGAATGTTGGATCGGAGTTGGTTAGGCTCTAGCCAACATCCTTAGGTCTCTCACAGCCTTGCTAGCCACACATTTGTGCTTAAAGCGGAGGATAACCTGCAGGTACATGCAGGCAACAGAAGACATCCCTCTGAAATCTCCATCGGACGAAAGAATGGACGAGAACAGAAATTGGAAAGCGTTTGGCTCACCGAAATGGTTGCAACCCCCCAAGCCACACTCCCCCACGCTCCCAGCCACACCCGCCTCGCATGCTACAAGTTTCATGTGCATCAAGAAAAAACCATAACATGTGAAAGACCAACAAAACAACTTGGAAAAAGATCATCGATTCCTTTCTATATGTACTCGGTCTTTGCAAAAAAACACAGACTAAGTATACATGGTATAATGCACAAAAACGCCAAACCCATCTATCCCATCATCTCCTCAAACTCTTGATCCCCCAAATGCGCCATAATTATCATCATCTATCATTTAAAATCGTCCTCTAGATCGTCATGTTATGTCTTTCGTCTTATCTTAATCACGCACCCGAAGACCCCGTCTCCCAAGCCAGCTCTTCTTCTTACCCGCATCGATACTTTCGAGAATGGTGCAGCTGCCACCCGATTGACAAGGCTTGCTTCTGCCTAGGTTCTTGTAACTTGGTCCAAATGGTCCGTTGACATAATGGTATTGACCAACAAAGCGCCACTGTCTGATGTCTCCAAGTTCATAGAACTTGTCCCCCCAACGGCCGCGGTACCACCACCAGCCCATTGGTGCCTTGGGGTTGTTCAAAGTTGGTTGTAGTCTATCCATGTCTTCTGTTGAAGTGGCAGTCTGGAAAGATCTCGCATCAGCGTTATGCGTGATGGAAGTGTTGAAATGGTAGGCCAAATAATTTTGTGCTGGATCCCAAAGTGGTCCCTTGTCGGTGACATCGGCGAGAAGGCCAAAGGGGAGAACATAGGGATGTTTTCCGGGAGTTGCATACATAGCATGGGACCCATAAGCGGAGTATAAGACAGGACGCCCCTCCCTACCTGGCCCTTTGCCTTTCTCAACGGCATCATAGGAGTATGCGAGACCACCAGAATGGGCTGAGAAAAATACTGCCTTCGGTACCCCGTTGTGGAATCGGATCAGAGAGTGCTCCCAGTCTCCAACATGGTTTCCAAATCTGATATTTAAAACGGTTGTTCCGAGGTTGTAACTGTAAAAGTAAAACCAGAAAGCATCCACGATTCCGTGTCCTTTATCCACCATAACTAAGATTACGGGAGCTGGTGAGTAACCACCTGGTGCAGTGATGATTGGGCTCCGCTTTTTCGTCTTATCCCGAAGACCTAGTCGAGGTGAGGGACGAGGAGATTTCGGGTTTTCGAAAGATGCCACTAGTGGTTCTGCCTTTTTCTGTTGTGGTGATGCAGAAGGATCATACCAAGGCTGCTGCTCGTATAATACTGAAGATTCCGCTGTAAATTCCATTGGCTTCTTAACCAAGTCATCATCCTCGTCTGGTTCCTCGTAGTCATCATAAGGTACTGGTTTGTTGTAGGCACTCGAGAGCCAATCCGGTCGTGTCTCTACATCATCCCTACTTCGCATGAACAAGTACTTCCCTTTCGCTTTCTCGTTCAGTTTGTGGAGGTTGAAGACGTTGTGTAAGGTATTATTCTCCATCGCCAGAGAAGTGTGATTTTCGAAAGGAACGGTATGCATCAAATGCTCAGCTATATCCGAGGGCCAGAATTGCTCCTTCGAGTACAAGTGAATGAGGGGTGCATGGTCGAGCACATATTGAGGAACCTCTTTGAGAACACTGCTATCTCCATCCCAATCTCCTGGCTTTGGCTTCCCCCCACCCGCAATGTCCTTCCAGTCGATGTATTTCGCATATTCCTCCTGCTCTAGAACCATAGGTTTCTGAGAGCCCGACCTCTTCTTATTCCTCCATGATAACGCCGCGGGGTCCGGATGGTAATGCGCAAGCCCGCACACTGCCAACCACTTGCATGCCTGCCTGTCTAACCAGTATTTCGAAGTTGCGATCCAATCTGCATCCTCCCTTTGTTCCTCGCTCTTGTGTGTGTTGGGGTCGAGGTGTTGACGCAGAGCGGAAATGCCAAAGTAAAGTCCGACTACGAGGACTATGCCGACGACAAATCGGCGGAGGAAGTACATGGAGCCTCGCTCCTATACCCAGCTATGTCTCGATAAACGACACAGGCAATTCGAATACTTTATCGAAGTTGGGTCGAGAGGGTGGCGTTGGAATCAGCTCGACGATGCCAGCGGAGCTGTTGTTTTATATCAGCAATGCATCGAGGCACAGCAGTGAATCGACAACAACGAGAGGGAGAATGGGATATTAACAACGACCAGCGGAAACGGAATTCTCGTGAATGTTATGTAGCTGTCGATGGAGCATGGAATAGAGTAGGGATGAGGTGAGCTCTGATGATAAATCCATTGTCCGGCGCCATCCCAAGGGTAACCTTCAAACAAGACTCCGAAGGATCCGCGAACGGTGGATGAGAGAAACCTTCGTCTCGCCCACCCGCTCACGGTCCAACACAACCGCGCAGCCACTCGGTGCAGGCCTGGAATCTCAATAGAAGTGCCGGCCAATATATTAGTGCAACGAATTCAGTCGGGTCAACATGATATTGTTGATAGGCTGAGAGAATCCAGAGAATCCAGAGAATCCACGCCTGGCGCTGATTCCGCAGATGCCGGTGGTTGGGTGCGAGAGGGTGGGATGCAGGTGCAAGTCAGAAGCCCAGAAGGGGAAAGCACAGGTGGGCATGAAATCCCAATCTGGTGTGTTGTCGTTGGGCTGGCAGTCCAGTCTTGACTCAAGGCATGAATTAGGAGAAGGGATGATTGTGGAAATATACATATGATGAGACGAGAACACGCAACTCTACCCGATTAATTATTCTGCAAGTCTCATTCCGAAAAGAGAATGATACATCGAACTGATGAGTTGAGGCTGATATCTAATAATTGTCCGATTTCGACTGCCGCCAGCCTCCATCAATCTTATCGAGGACCCTTATCGATAGCTTATCGTTCTAAATTCTTCATGACGTTGACGATGATTCTATCCTCTAAAAATCATACTGCTCGCGTTTCTCGTTCAAAAAAAGACAACCCGCATTCTGCTTCTCACTCACCGCCGCAATTTCTATCCACAAGCACCTCCTTTCCTCCTTCCGCAACTCGGAGAATTCCAATCATCGTGCTCCCAAAGAAATGGAATTCCGGCAACAGCGGCAACAACGCCAAGTGGCAGTTGTTAATGTGTCTAGCTTTCCAGACTGATGGATACTTCCGGAAAATCCGGTCATGGAGCACGCGACAAAAGGTTGTTTTCTCGTCGGACTTTACGGTGCAATACCTAATAGCGAGGCGAGTTGTTGTGGGTCTTTGTGCAGTGGTGAGTTGTGCATGTTGATTATGAAGTTATCCCAATGCCACCTCGGGATTTGTTTTCGGATTCTGGATCCGGCAATTTTCTGTGGTGAGCTGCAAGTACAGTTATATCTAATGGAATTTTTTCAAAATGGATTTCGTTATGCTCCACTGAGTTGGTCTGCTGATCATTTTCTTTGCTAAATTCCCACGAGATGGATGGAGTACGGTCATTCTAGCTTTCTAGGATGATTGATTTTCTTCCCATCTTGTTTGAATAACTAGTATATGTGTTTCCTATTCCAGAACAGTTTAAGATTTTGTGCATGAGCTTTCACTTAGGAAAGGGAGGAAAGGGAGGAAAAGGAGAGAAGATACGGGAGTCACGTGTTTAGCTTGATTTTCCTGGTCGTGTCACGTCGTCTTACAATCTTCTCTATCTTGCGTTTTCGCGTTCATTTTTGCACTCATTCCTTCCTTCACAAAATCTAGCCTGCCCAACTGTGTAAGCCCTCTGTGTTTCTCGCGTTGAAAAGAGTGATCAGCTCGGAGCCCCCTCGTCGTACTCCGTCAAGCCGTCAAGTCTCCCATACGAGTATCGCGCAACACGGTGGGAGAAGAGGGTGCCCCGAATTGTTCAACTGGACTCGTGTTGTGAACGAGAGTAGCGGGGGTTTCTTCAATTCACTGCCAGAAGGTTATTTGTTTCTGAAGTACCATTGCCTCATTATTGCGTGCTTTATCATGAAGCGGAGAAAGTGGCAAGGACCCTATTTCTCCAGCTGCAGGTACGGCTTCTTAAAAAGGCGTTTACACGCAATTGAGCTCTTTCTCCGTTCTTCTTTCCTTCCAGTCCTACATATATCATGCAAGACACAATCTCCCAATGTCGATTTTATAAATGCCCCGAGCACCTCTTTTTTACACTCTAAAGCTTCGTTTTGAGTGGTTCATGCATCGAGCATCGAGCATCGAGCACCGCGACACCAACTCAACAATCTCATACATCAAAAACTCCGGAATTTGCGAGACAACCCCAGGCGTCAATCAATACTCTGGCTACGTAGAAATAGGCGAGAACATGCACATGTGGTTTTGGTTCTTCGAGTCACGCAACAATCCCCAAACCGATCCTTTGGCAGCATGGTTTAATGGTAGTCCTGGATGTAGTTCCATGCAGAGTGTTTTTCGAGCAAATGGACCTTGTTCATTTTTTAATGGGTCGACGGAGCCGAGTTTGAATGAGTTCTCTTGGAATAGGGTTGCTAATATGTTGTATATTGATCAACCTATTGGTGTTGGATTGGCTCAGCCATTTGATGCTCCCTAACCGGAACCCTTCTGGGATATCATCTTCTTCCGCCATCTCGTTGTCGTCGTCGAATTGCTCATCTATGGGCGCTCCTTCAAAGTTCTCCTCGGATGTACGCTCCTCCACAGGTTCGTACATACTGTCTTCCTCGAATTCGAAATAGCTCCGCTTCTTAGAGAGACTGGCTCTTTCTATTGGCGACCAAGAAGAAGAGCGACGATGACTTTCGCTGTCAAGCTCCTCCTGCCTCTCAAACCGCATAACTCCGCTCAAAATCCTGAAATCAACTTCTGCAAATAACTGAGCACTTGCACCGGTGCCTTGACTGTATATCTCCAGCTTGAAAACCTTGTCACTAGAAAACCTATGAAGTAAAGGACTGGTAATTTCATATGCGCCCGAAACATGCCACTCTCCCTCACCAGTCAATCTCTGGACTCTCTCTGGTTCCTCTCTCTCTTTTCTAGCCTTTTCAATCTCTACTCCCATCTCTTCCATAAGCACATTCCATTCCTTGTTGCCTGAAAGATCCGGTTCGGATCTCGCAATCAGCACCATATATGGGTAGCGTGGATCTTTTAAGTACGATTCTGGTGCTTTTACCTCTTCACAGTGAAGCCTTTGGCACCTCGCGTGTTGGAGCAGTGCAGAATCCTTCCGGACGGCTACCATGAGGGTACTTGATTTGTCCTTGGCGCGGTCATGGATATCGAAAGTCTGTGATAAAAAATGTTGAGGATCCCTGTCGGCCAACTCGTTGGGGGAGACATCCAAATGATTCTTCAGAAGTTCAGTCATTGGCTCATCCTCGCCCTTCGCCAACCTATTTCTTAAGAGAGTTATTTTGCCGCGCCTCCCCCCCGTATTCAACCCACGGAAGTTGCATTAGGCTTTGAGAAATTTGAGAGTATCGTCGCGCAAGGATCTGGTGGATAACCGAGGTTGGAATATTATTTTATTTAGAACAAGACTTCCTCGGAAATAGATGATACTTGTGTTCCTTGGTAATCCAAGTCGTGCATTGAGTGCCGCTATTCGGAGAAAATAGAATTGATTAGCTTGAGAACCTGGAAAAGGGTAAAAACGTGATTCCAACGGACTGACCATTTGTGCTTCGCCTCTTCACATTCTTCTTCACAACTGGATTAGGATTGTCAAAACAGTATTCTTCATGATTTCTCAATGGCACGAGCCTCAAATCACAGAACGTGCATAGGAAAGGACCCTTTCCCGTCGCGTCTGATGAGTTGTATCGCCGGTTCCTGGACATGGTTTTTATTATGACTTCAATTGTTATGTTAGAGGTTGCCAATGAGAAGATGGCTGAACTTGAAAAGGAGGTGTTGAGGGAAAATTAATGGGGGCATGGGTTGATCCGGAAGTGATGCGTGAAAACGTGATTATCACATGATGGGAGAGAATTTAAAAGATTATTAGTTGCTCTATAGTAAGGTATATATGGATGTTATTATAGTAGAAAGTCATAGGAAAAGCTTAATTGAGGGATAGTGAAAAATTAAGTACAATTTACAACTTTGGCTTTTTTTGACCAATCAGCATCGAGGTGGTTAATGTAAGATCTCACAACCAACATCAACTTGTTCCTTCTTCTTTGCTCGCTGTTACAAAGGAGTGAAGCAAACTTCAATTTAGATATATGAGCATGTCTGACTTCGAATTTATCATCATTGGTTCTGGTAAGCATATTTTTTGTCGATTGACAATGGCATAGCTGATTTAGCCTCTCCTTGTTTAGGCCTTAGTGGTCTAGCTTTTGCTAGGTTCTACTTGGAAATCCACCCGAAATCCAAGCTTATCATAATCGAGGCCGACAATTGTATAGGAGGTGTCTGGAGCTCATGTGAGTAGAGAATATCCATTTTTGATGACAAAAGAATACTTACCGTCTCTGGAGCACGCTCGTATGAAGAATTTTGGAGTCAGAGTGGACGAAGAATGACCGGATTTTCTGACGTCCCGCTAACCGTTCCCTCTGATGCACCACTTTTTCACGACACTTTCGAAGCGAAATACGTGACTCAATATCTCGAGGATTATGTCGATAGTCATATCTACAACGGCACGTCTTTACGAAGCCGGGTATTATTTAATCACCGAGTCCAGAAAGTCGAAAAAGTGGGCGATTTCTGGGAAGTTCACGCCGAAGGTTCTCAAGTTTTCAGTTGTCCCAAGCTTGTCGTTGCGACTGGTCATACATCAGTTCCAAACATACCCACTATCAAAGGCCAAGACCATTTTTCTGGACAGGTTATTCATCACAAAGATTTCGGGGTAGCCTCAAAGTCGGTATTAGCGAATTCAGAGTGTCGAAATATCACTGTCTTAGGAGGCGGGAAATCTGCAGTGGATATGGTCTACCAATCTGTGAAGAAAGGTAAAAATGTCAGCTGGATAATCCGAGAGAATGGCCAAGGTCCTGCTTTATTTTTCACTGCGTCGGCCGTTGGTAGATACAGGAATTCTGTGGAGAGTGCCAATACTAGGTACAAAGCCTGTTTCAGTCCATCTTCCTTCATGCCGAATTTCTGGTTGCTCAGATTATTTCACTGGTCGAACTATGGGAAAAATACTATGACAGAGAGGGTTCAGGGTGTGGATCAACATTGCCATACTTTCGCAAAATATCAAACCAGAGAAGGAGCCTTATCAGGTTTTCAAGGACTTCAAACAACAGCTTCGTGAGTATTCAATTCTAGCGCGTTTGTTTTTTATTGACAGTTTCTAGTGCATTTTGGTACACAGGACCAGTAGGACTTGCGCAGCATGAGGACTTTTGGGATACCATCGCGCAAAATGTCAAGGTTTACCGCAAAGACGTAGACTCCATGAAACTCAATGCAATAGTCATGAAGGACGGGGCTGAGATTGCAACTGATGCACTCCTTTGTGGCACAGGTTGGAAGTCAAATTATTCTTTCTTTGACTCTGACCTAATTCATTCTTTGGGTCTGCCTCGCGCTGCCGAAATCGAGTCCGAACCAGAGGCAATGCCTTGGAAAGACCTCCTCGAAGCTGCGGATAAAGAAGTCCTTGCGAACTTCCCGCAACTCGCCTGTCCCCCTCCACATCGAAAACCCGAGGAAATAACTACGACGGCGAAGCTATACAAAGGCATTTTACCTCTAGAAGACCGCTCGATTGTCTTTCTTGGCCACCTGGATATTTCCAATGGCTTCCGGTCAGCGGAAGCTCAAGGAGTCTGGACAACAGCATACTTCGACGGTAACGTGAAGTTGCCCCACCTCACACAGATGCAGAAAGAAGTTGCCTACATGAATGCGTTCTCGAGACGAAGATACCCTTCCCATGGTCAGAAAGGGGATTGCATCTTCTTTGAGCTTGTTTGGTACACTGACGATCTGCTTGCAAGTGCAGGTTTGCGGTCACACCGAAAGGGACTCTGGTCAGATTGGATAGAACCATGTCTCCAGGTTGATTTTGAGGGTGTTGTCGAGGAATACCGGCACCAACATGGATTTTAGGAGCTTTCAAATGAAGATGAACGTATAAAGTCATGGAAACGAACATCATTTGCTGCGTAAGTATGACGAACTTATCAATTATATTTGTGAGGGTGATAATGGTCTCCGTAAATATTCCGTCGTAAAGGTCGCCATTTAACATCTCAAAACTTAGCCTAGAAAGAGTTTTTGACCACAAGTACCAAAGAAGGAGCATAATAGCAAAAATCTTTCTATAAATGCTGGCAACATTCGCCAAACCTTGGTCAGCATTCCTGGTAAACTACATTATACTAACGAGAAGGACCAAATCAGCTACATAAATAGCTCAACATATTTGGCTCTCGTTCCCCTTCGTTCCCCTAAGCCCTCTGGGACATTTAGGTCAAGTGCTCTAGCACTTCTAGCATAAGACCTCGCCATGGGTATACACAGGAGGATGATCGAAACTCTTACAAGCTACCAAGATCCATTGTGTTCTTAAGTTATTTCTTATCATGCACAATTCTGTATTGCTATCATTGTAGCAATAAAACACCAACATGCAGAGAGCTCAGAGCGATAGCATTGGGTGACGAGACCTCACCGAGCAGCGTCGCTGGCAAATTCTGTCAATGCAACATCGAATTTACCCTTCGCTTACTGCTAGGGTCAGCTACTTTAATGCCAACACTTGGACCTGAAAGTTACCACTCAAGGTTTACGAAAACCAACAATTTATATAATCGCATAGAAGTCTACGTAGCACTGCGTCAGCGCTCCAGATTTTCAATAGTTTCCACCAACAAACCATGTCCGGAAAACCCTCGGATCAATTGGAGGGGGTAATTGATGTTACTAAATTCCGAACCCCTCATGTTGGATGAATCGAGTTATTGTTGTCTTATTTAGTGGGGTTTTTAACATTTGCGGAGTGCACCCTCTATATTTTGCAACGATTCTATACTTTACTGTTAAGTTTCCACTCGCTTCATCGAATAATGGCCGAGCTTCAGATACACGCCCCTTTTGTTATGGCAGCAGGCGCTGTCTTTATCCCTGTATGCTCTATATGTGCTGCGTTTACGATTTTACGTCAGGAGGTCGAAAGGTGGAAGGTTCCATCCTCTTCCAATAACCTCGCTACAATGACCTTCCAAGTGTTGAAAGTCTTCAGGATAAGGCCGATTGATAAAAGATAAGGTCAACGGTTCCTTTAGGAAGTAATGTGAGGTGGTTTTATTCCTTTGGTTCGTATAGTCTTTTATCATCGTTATGCTGGTGCCCGGTCCATTTGTAGGAGTATACACCTCTGCCTACGTTAGAAGTGAATTTGAATTAGAAGTCGAGGGACATACGTGGAGCACGAATACATCAATCACCAAACTCATCTATGAAGAAGATGCCCTGTTCCTTGGGTGTTCTTATTCGCATTCTGGGTTTCTTGGAGTCGGAGGAGTGTTCCGACATTGTTCTCATTCTCATTTTGGGTTCTTGGGAGCGTGAGCGGCGTTCCAACATTGTTGAAACTTGAAGAAAGTGTGGTGGCTATCTCGGCCTAAGAAAACAAAAGTGGTTGCTGAAGTGTAATTAATCTTCATTCTTGCGGTTGCAGACCGACGAAGGAATCATGTCCAGTTCTAATATCCGACATGTAGTCAGAGATGGCCTTAGCTTCATTGTGACGAAGTAAAACACATGCGTGGTGTGCGCAGTAGTTCAATATAAGTAAATGTAATTATAACGTCCGTGGCGTTATAGGTACGAGAGCAAATAACACTGGTTTTCCAGCAACGGGGACGATGGGAAAGCAAACTTATTACAGCACACCGCCATATGAACACAAGATATATTTTCAATATTACTGTATTTCAATTTATCAAGTAAAATATACAGTTCCGAAGCGTCCCATTAGCGGTATGCCACTATCAACAAACTTTGCTCCAACAAGGAATACCATATATAAAATACATGCAATCCTCAACCCTCCTTCCGATACTCAGCACTCTCCAACTTCTCTCCCGCGTGATTATCAGCCAACCCACCCTGTCCAGCAACACTAGCTCTAATCTGCCTAAAAGTAGTAGTAGGTCTCCAAGCGCGACTCTTACTCGCCACCGTAACCTCAGCATAAAGCTCATCAACCTGCTCAAGAGTAAGACCCTTGGTCTCATAGATCATAAAGTACACGAAGGCGATACAGATGAAGCAACATCCAAACCAGATGAAGAAGATTTTGCTCTGGAGATTTGCGTTTCCGGGTCCCCATTTGACGAGGTAGGGGGTGGAGTAGGCGATAGCCCAGTTGAGAAGCCAGTTCGTTGCGGTAGTCATAGAAAGACATTTGGCCCGAACTTTGAGAGGGAAGATTTCCCCTGTTACGACCCAGGCGATGGGTCCCCAGGTAGAGGCGAAGAAGAAGATGTAGATGCAGACAAAGGCGATGGAAGCTTTTTGAGCGGCGACATTGAGTGCGAAGGTTTCACCGGTGGTTGGATTTTGACCAGTTGTGGTGGTACCAAGCACAGCGACGAGGAACTGGCACACACACATTCCAACGGCACCCCAAAGTAAAAGAGGTCGACGTCCAAATTTGTCAATGGCGTAGAGACCTGGCAAGGTGGAAACAACATTGATCGCGCTCGTAATCATACTAATGACGAAGCTGTTCTTGATGCCCGAGTTTTGGAAGTATTGAGTGCCGTAGTAGAAGATGAAATTGACACCAGTAAGTTGTTGAAGTCCTTGCAACGCACATCCGGTAATAAGTCTCTTTAAAATTCCGCCTCTGAAACAATCAAGATAGGAAGATTCCCCAAGGGAGAGTTCGTATTCGTGGTTGGCCTGAACCTCACTAAGTTCATCAACAATCGCTGGGTGGTCTGGAGGAAGACGACGAAGCTTGGCAAGAGCTTCATAAGCTTTCTCCAATTTCCCTTGTTTGATGAGAAAACGGGGAGTCTCGGGCAAAAGCGCAATTCCGATGACCAAGATCAATGACCAAGCGAACTGAACAGCAATTGGGATACGGTATGATCCAGTATCTTGACGATCTTTGGTAGAGTTATCCACGACTGCAGCGAGCAAGAGACCGATTGTAATGGCAAGTTGATAAGATCCGACAATAACACCTCGGATCCATTTTGGTGCCGTTTCGGATTGATAAAGAGGGACTGAATCTGTTAGCTAGAGGTAGGTACTGTGGAATATTTGGTAACTTACTCAGAGCTGAAACCAGCCCAACACCATAGCCCGCGAAGAATCTACCAGCCACAAACATTGGGATTTCGGTCGAGGCTGTCTGAAGAATAACACCAAGGTTGAACACTAGACCAGCTGAAATGATTAAGGACAACCTTCGGCCGAGCCAGTCTGCCAATGGTGCAGCAGTAAGAGCTCCGAAGAAGGTTCCAGCTGAGAGGATGGATACAATCTCCGAAGTTTGAGCTGCTGTGATGTCTGGTACACCACCAACTTGGTAGCCAGTGGAGAATTGTCGTTTCCAGTAATCCATGGCGAGAATACCGCCAATTGTTCCGGTGTCATATCCAAACAAAACACCACCGAATGCTACGAACATCCCAATGACGATCTGTAGAGCAATTAGTGGCAGTCACACATAAGGCAATGCTGAAAATAGCGCTTACAGCAGGCCATGATCGGCCGGGAACGCCCTCGGGCTTTTTCAAAGAGATACCCATAATGTCTTCAGTTCTTGAGGAATAGAAGAACTCCTGCTCCGATAGATTGAAATATATTTCGAACAAGGAAAAATGAATTGGGAAGGAGAGGGTTTTTATATAAACATGGGAAGAGGTCTGGTTTCATGACGATGTACATTTCCTCGCGTGACATGGCTTGTGGCGGGGTAAGGGGGAAGCACCAGAGTCCCAGCTTCCCAGAACATCTTCGATGGAAGGAGCAAAGATCGCCATGATTAAACGCGTTGATTGGCTGGCGAACAGCGATAGTAGATCTCAGTCTGGACTCGGCAAGCTGGAATAAGGCGCCGTCGACGTATGTTGGAAGGCAATTCAACGCGGCCAAACTGTGAGAGCTCGCATGGGCCCCCAAGGCCGTGAAGCATCGCTTTCTCCGCATCTGGGGATCTGGGGGCTTTCCGGGGATTTCTCCAATCAAAAAGTGGCTTGGTTGCGGAGGGTGAGACTCGGCGAGTTTACGCCTTTCTCCCCACCGTGAGTCGGTCCTTTTGCACGGCGAGATATGCCCTGGAAGAGAGTTTTGGTTGCGGGCATACAATTGTAAAAAGGCCTCCGTGTCAGATCGATTGATGCGGCGATAAATTCAGCGACCTATGCGTGACGCAAGAAAAAGCTCAACAAAGAGTGACGACATGGGTACCCAGGGTATTGATTTGGCCAAACAAGCCTTTTCCAGCCGTCTTCGAAGGCTTGTTGTAAGCCACGCACGTGACTCTCCTTGTACCGGTCGTCTGACTGAATATTTTGGAGATCGGCTTCTGGTCATTGCTGAGCTGCCATGGTCTAACCACAAGCGCGCGGAAGAAACGGCCAAATTCCTGATCAAGCAGGCACTGCGTCCGGATAGAAAAGGAGGAAAGAAAAGATTTGCAAGGATGCAAAGTGTTGAGAAGAGATGGTGGTAATACAAATCGGTCCGGCTGAGGATCTTGCATGTTTATCCTAGCAATTGCACCTTTGCCTGCATGAAGAAGGATAGTTTGTAGTCTTGATATCAGCAGCAGTGGAGAATGGGGAGAATGGGGAGAAAGGGGAAAAAGGGGAAAATGAGGAAAAGATACGGGTGACGGAAACCACGATCTTTCGTGGAGGCTCCAGGAAACAAAAGACAGAGTTGTAGATCAGAGGTTGGGTCAAAGCAGCACAACCACGGAGCCAGCTGGCAGTTCCGTTGAATTATCCCAATCGTTTGTGGTACGTGGGTCAATTTTCAAGTCTTGTTCGAACATTCAGATGAGAAGATAACTGGTATTATACTCTTGGCCAGTCACGAATTCTTGCACCCCCTGGTGGTACATCTCCCAAACTACATCCCAATCTGGACTAGCTCCTAGTATAACGCCCCCTCTGGATTCCTCTTCACCACCTTTTTGTACTTGAAAACGAATTGTGGGGGGGGGGGGGCGGCGGGGAACACTTCCACAGTTGGGAAACAAGCACACCTATTACTTTCTTTCTATACTTTCCTCTCCGAAGCCGTCCCAAGTTTTTTCTCGTCAAATTCTGTTTACTTTTTCTCTATAGATTATGGAGAAGTCCAGATGTTTCTTAAATCAACTTGCACCCAGCACCCAGAGCCATATCGAACCACAAAAAGAGCAAAAACAGACAGAAAATATTTCCATATCCTCAAAACTTTCAACCTAGGGCTTCACAGAAAACTTTTCATCCTTGTTCCAATACATCAAGGACGGGTCCTCATTCTTGGTAGGAGGTGTCTGGTTTACAACTCTGGTCACCCAGATCTGGGACTCCGTTTCTTCAACCCTAACTTCCGGCTCAACACATTGCAAAAATCCCATAATCGCCATCCTAGGGTTGTAAAAATGCTCATTGAACCCCTTCCACGTCCAGTCGTCGAAAACCATTGTTCCATCCAGAACCAACATATGCCATGAGAGAACGGCATCGTGGAGAACATCGACAGCAACATGTGAGGCGTCGATATAAATGAAGTCGAATTTCGCACCGCTGGCTCGGAGATCGATTAGAGCGTCTTGGCTTTTTGCTTTGAGAACCTTGAGTTTTGTCACGTTGACACACTGATTGACGTTGCTGTAGAATCGCTTCTCGAGGGATTCGACTTCATTGTGGTTGTGCTCCATGCCGCCAGAGAATGTATCGATAACAGTCATTGTAGATTGAGGATGGTTGATGAGATTGTCGAGAATCCATGTAGTTGATGCTCCCTCGAAAGCACCGATTTCGAGTATATGAAGGGGTTTAGGAATTGTTCGTATGGGGTTTGTGAGTTTCTCCCAGTCTGAAATGATAAGTTCGAACCAGTTGTTCTGAAAAGTGAATCGTGAACGTTCCGACATTTCGAAGTTGTGAAATTGAGCTGAGTTTGCCTTTTTTTCGGTCAAAGATGCCTTTATCAGAGGGGAACCTCTGAGAAACCGAGTTTCAGAGCTCACGAAAAATCATTAATGATTTATTTAGCATGATTCTTTTTGATTTGAGCTCCCCGGAGTCGGATATGTCGACAGGTACCGCATAATGCAATGCCAGCAAATGATTCTTGCGAAAATCTCTTAACATTTGTTTTCATGAACTCGCTCTCTCTCATATACATAGTTCTGGCATAGTGTTAATTATCATATTCTACTCATATTCTCCATATCGTGGATTCAGATGGCTCAAGTTATCGCCATAGCCGGAGTTGGTAACCTAGGCAAATATCTTTGCGAGGAACTTCTATCAAGTTCAATTTATTCTGTCATTGTAATTTCTCGAAATGTATGCCGCGGGCTCTTTTCTCATTTTGTCACAAAGAGTTTCAACAAACTTACGATTTTATTTTAGGGGAGTGAGTGGCTCAAGGCTCGCAAGGTCAAGGTCTACATCAGCAATTACAGCAAAGATTCAGTTTTGAGTATCCTCAACTCCGCCAGAGCAAGAGTACTCATCTCATTCATCAACTGCTCTGGACCTCTTTATTTCGATATTCACAAAGCCCTTTTAGAAGCATGCAAAGACTCTCAAACATGCAAACGTATGATTTCCTCCGAATGGATAGGAAACGTCGAAGAGTTTCCTCACTTACCTCGCTTCTACGCTAATTCCCGAGGACCATTCCGAAAATTCCTTCAAGAATCAGCGGGAGTCGAGTGGACCTTGTTCAACGGAGGTTGGCTTATGGATTATTTCTTGACTAAGGATGGGACATACATGCCAGCAATACCCGACGAATTTCCAATTGATCCCAACAATTGGCAGGCTTGTATTCGAGGGGCTGGCGATGAGCTGCAGGCTTTCACATCGTGCCGAGACATTTCAAAGGCTGTGGTTGAGTTACTTGGAGCAACTCAATGGGTGATTATTTCTCATCCAAGGGCATGAGTCTATAAGTTTAACATTGCTACAGGAACAAGTCACCTATGTTGTCGGAGAATGGACCACATTTAACAATACGGTTAAAATCATGGAAGAATATCAAAGTGAGAACCTCATACTATTTCAGCTAGGATCGGATTTTGAAACTGATTGTTACTCGCAGATCGGTCCCTGAAAATCACCTATAAGACAGAGGCCGAGATTGCAAGAGTTGCCATTGAGGATCATGGCGGCGAACTTACACGCGAAGGAGAAATTGCCCAAGTAGAGGAGTGGATGCTGGCTGGGGCATCAGCTTGTCCTCGAGAAACGACATTGAAACACAGAGAGAAATATTTTTCGAGCGTCAAGTTTCACACCATAAGTGAGCTTCTTCAAGAAGCCGGGAACCAAGACTTTCTGGTATGACGAATTATAAAATACTCTTTTTAAACTCGGGATTTCGTCTTCCAATTTGTTTCACTGCTTTCTGTTCGGAATGAGTGCCAGTTATCATTGCCCTTTGCAATTGCAAAGCAGCACGTTTGCATTGGCGACGTGACTCTGCTTCACACAAGAGAGCACTACATCAGCATGGTTTGATTGAAACCAAGATAACCCTAGCACTCAACGAAATCAATATATGAGTTGTGCAATCTCTAGATACCTGTCCAAGGGTCGGGTTACAGTCAACTCTATGCCATCTTTGTAGTATATCCCACCATTGAACAACACGTAACAGCCGAGTCAGCCTCTAATAGAGTAGAATTGATATCAGGCGAATTTTTTTGTTTTGGTGTAGCTAGCTCATAAGTATGTCGCTTGGTGGTTCGAACTATCTTCTCCTATCTATATATGGCTGTTAGATTCCCAATAATTTCAACTTTCAAACATCTCGTCATGGAGCTTCCGACTCTCAAATTGTCGTTGTTTACGCATGGAAATGAAGAAGAACGTCAAGGACTCGCGTCTGACTTGCTCAATAGTCTTGCGCAGCATGGATTTGTGAAGCTTATCAATCATGGCGTGCCAGAAGAGTTAATATCGACCATGTGGGAGCTAGTATGTCCCTCCCACTGGGATCTTAGGTTTTGATGCTAATATTGTCTTTTCTTGGTTGAAAAGAGTAGATCTTTCTTTAAAATGAACCCAGATGAAAAAACCCGTATTGCACATCGACCAGGACCAGATCCTCAAAGAGGTTGGAGTCATGTTGGAGCGGAAAGCAGCTCTGGGCTTTACCGGAAGGGGTTCTTCAATCGCAAGAAAATTTGGACCTTAAAGATGCCAGAGTAGGAATGCATAGCCAGCTAACATTGGGTCTTGTAACTTACATTCCGCGTTAGGAACACTGGGACCAAGGCTCAAAGACCGATATGCAATATCCTAACAGATGGCCAAAGGAAACAAGCCTTCCGGGCTTTCGGCATTCAATGGAACAAGCATTTGAAATCCTGGAGAGCGTAAGCTCAACGATAATGAAGGCTCTGGAGGTTTCGCTCCAGGTTCCAGCAGGTACCTTTCTGGAGAAAATCACAACCGAGAAGAACGCTAGCGAGCTTCGGATGAACCACTATCCATCCATCGAGGTTGCGGAAATAAAGGGGGGAAATGTCAGCCGTATTTGGCCTCATTTTGACCTCGGTGTCATCACGCTTTTGTTCCGTAGGTAATGGGGACACTGTTCTCCCACTTCATTTCTCTAGAATCACCCACGAACGACTTCTGTACCCCAGCATTTATCCCCCGAGACATTTCTTGATAGCCACATACTGACTCCCCCTTCATCTAGAGGACTCTGTTGGTGGTTTGGAATTTGAAAATCGTCAACAACCAGGATCATTCAGTCGTATTGAATGTGGGTCAACATCGGAATTGATTGTGAATGTGAGTGAGACGCTGCAACGATGGACGAACGATTGTTTACCTGCGGGTCTCCATCGAGTTAGCCTGCCTCCATTGTTGGGGTCATGCGAAGATGGATTGGTACCTGAACGATATTCCATCGCGTACTTTTGCAAAGCGGATCGGGATGCTTCTGTTGGTGCTTTGAAGCCGTTCTTACGCCCGAATACAACATATAATGATATCACTGCCCTTGAGTATCAAAGGCGGAGGCTGGAATCGGCGTATTGACTTTGGCAATGGAGGGAGGAGAAAACCTCAGAACCTCCCAAACTAGCTGCACTATGCTGTGTTTGTAATATGATCGAAACAAAAGTATTATTGGTTTTCTCAAGTGTGTTTGTGTCAGTAAATACTACACAAAACGTGCAACTTTGCGCAGATTGATTGGAGAGGACAAGATAGGGGTTTGGCTAGCAGGGTAGGCACGTGAGAAAGATAGCTTGGCACCCAACCCCTCAATTTTCAACACGATAATCTCCTACATTCTTCTCGCGTTCTAATTGACACGACATACCACGAATTATCTAGCAAAACATGTTCTTGCCTTGACCGTCACTCTGCAGAACCACGCCAGACTTCTGATATCGCAGTATCCTAAACTGTTACGCCAGCCCGCTTCTAAAGGGTGACGCCTGTCACAATCACAATACCAAGATACACAACAACCCAAATCCTCTCCCGATCATCCGTAGCCTTCTCGTGAGATGGTGTTATGATTGCCATGCGGACTTGCGTGTCACTACACAGCTTCGACCTTCTTGGTCCCCCGATGCAGATTCCCGAAAGCAAGTTTGCTTTGCAGAAACCATCCCGCAGTTTCTTGCAGAAGCCTCATCTTACAATTGGCTTTAGAGCTGGCGACGTGGGGGCGCACGTATGCGTGTGTGTCAGGAAAGGCTGCACCGTAGGTTGATAGCCAATGTCTTCAGGCACCGCAGAGGACGTCGGGTATTCGTATATCATTCTTTGGGAGCTCAGCGCGCATCGAAGGGAACAAATGCAATATTCGGGATTAGGTAGAACAAAAACAACAAGACTTTGGGGCTGCCGCAGATTTTTACGGGGAAATCAAGGAGTGAATACCGGCATCACAAAGCAAGCGCAATTTTTCATATCGGAGATAGTTGCAGGTGCATTGAATTGCCAATTATTCTCGCCGAATATTAATCTAGAGAGCTAAACAATAACAGATGAAGAAACTGTTCGAGTAGTGCTCGGTTGTCTTAAGTCAATGGCTTTAGCAAGGCTTCGCACTTGGCTTGAAACTCGCAAAAGAGCTCAATGGCCTAAAGGACTGTTAAATTGGAAGCCCTGAGGGAGGCAATACGTCTTACCCGCTTTGTTTTTGTCTCTCCTTTACCCTCTCCATTCTTGCCGAATTGGTCTCGGAATCCCGCCTCATCATTGATGAAGCTCTTCCAGCCCATTGTACCGAGATCGGTGTGTTTTTGGAGGAACAAGGAGTGGCTGCTGACTTTCTCTTCGGTCCACTCAGCGTTTTTTAATTCTTCTACAAGATCAGGAGCAATAGTCATTGCATTTACTCCAGCAATTAGCATCACTTCATCGACTGAAATGACGCTGCATGCCTTGACGCGGGTTTCGCATGAATGTTGTTCAAAGTATTTTTGGGCTTGAAGGCAGAGCAAAAAGTTTGGATCGTTGTCTTTGTATCTAGATGTATAGTATATTAGTCATAAGGAGAGGGAATGGCGAGATGGAACTTACGCGCTATCGAAATGAACCCTCACTTCATGCACGAATGGTGAAATCGACACGCAACCCGCTTCCCCGGCGAGTATCGCTTATTCCATGGTGAACAAGGTAGTGCCCAGGGTTCTAATTCCCGCGGATCTCAGTTCGTGGCATGCTTGGAGTCCTTCCCAGGTGGAAGTTACTTTGATGCAAAGCCTGGACAGATCAAAACTGGGGTTCAATCGTTGACAGAAACTAGCGATGCCTGTTTCGAAAAGGTCAAGTCAGTCTGCCAAATTGCTGTCTTTTATCTAGTGTTTTGTCTCGTACGTTTACCGTTGTCAACAATTTTCGCGGTTGAGTGGGAATAGGCTGGATTCGCCATGATATGAATAGACCCGGAAATGTGAGGGACGACATTCAATGCAACAATACACATCTTATTAATTAGCAGATGAGGCATTGTGTTTGTGGAGGAAATACACACGCTCAGCTCAACAGCTAACTCCACCAGAGTTACGTCAGGATATTCATTGCAGATGTTTTTTGCCAACACAGCGGAAGTTTTAAGCACGGGGAGCCTTTCGGGTCTGGACAATTCGAAATAGAAATCCGCCTGAGATGATCAGTCTTCGTGTTCTCGATGGGTGGATGCAGAGGTTTGAACCTGGTTGGATGTGGAGTCGATGAACGGCCCAAGAGTCTTCGCGACTAGATTTTGAGGATTGTGTTAGTGATTGAGAGGTAACATATGGAGTGACCATACTTTCTATATTGACGCTATCAAGATCAACTTGAGTCAGACTTCTAAGCCGTTCAAGGAGCTTGACACCTAGAGCCATTATGCAAGTAATATCGAAAATGAATGAAGTTGGAATATGATATCAGAAGAGCAGGCAAGGGGATCACAAACTGTAAGATTTTGTCTTCTGAGGCACCAGAAACCATGCTTACAACTACCACGTATTTACTAGTATGCCAGGTGTTTCTTGTGCCCCTAATTGTCAGTAACACTGATCACTTGCATATGCTGCCATTCGCTCGCTTCAAAAGGCAGGCTGTGTCTTGCAAAAATGATTAGCGCTCATATTCTCGGTTGTTCGTCGTACAGTCCACGCCGTTCTGTGTACTCAACAAACCAGTCGAGGGATATTGTTCACATGTGCTACCCAAATTCTGGCAATTGTCAGTATATACGGAGGAAAGAAAAAAGTTTATTATGCAATGTTTACCACTTATTCGAAACGCCGCTCCTTGTTTAACTTCTCTAATGGATTCTTGCCAATTTCCAACAACTCGGCGAGATGGATCAAAAGATATTGGCTATCAAAGCGTCAAATTTGCATTTCCTGGTACCGAGCCCAACAATGCTATTAAGTACACAGACAACTTCGTTCAAGCGTCATGGGCTATTCTTCTATGCCATTATGTGAGGAAGGAAAAAGTTTGCGGTGCTTGGGAATTTGGACGCCATTGACGATACGTCGCCTCGAAGTTCTGATCCTTTGTCAGACATCTCGGTTTTGCAATATGATCTGGAGCCAAGTCATCAATTGAGGGAAATACACTCCCAAGCGCAATTCAGATCTACAGCCCGTGAACTCCTCGAATCTAAAATCAACACAGCAATATATCTCCATGGCTATAGTTCAAGTAGTGGTGACCCCTCATTTAATTATTTGAGTTCCTTCAAATATTCTGTAAGATCTCCAAGTAAAGTTTTGTTGGTGTTTATACTAATGAGGGCCCAGTTTGACTTGGTTCTAACCGTCAAAAGACTTCAGCGATGTATGGATATCAGCCTCGAATATAAAAGCTCGATAATTTCCAAACGCTACGCCCAGTCCATTGTAGGATCTTTACGGATGATATTGGGAACAAGTCTCGACAAAACTTTGAATTCATTCAGGAATTCAATCGTGGAAGAAGACAAGCAGAAAATGATCGAGTGGAATCCAAAAGCGACATACAAGCATATTAGTTGTATGCACCACTTGGTTCAAGCTACTTGTCGCATTTTACCCAATAACGAGGCTATCTGTGCTTGGGATGGGTCACTTAGTTATTCCCAACTGGATGCACTTTCGTCGATGGCTGCTAAGAAATTAGCAGCAGCAGGAGTCAAGCAAGGGATGCACGTTCCATTTGCATACGAGAAAAGTCTTTGGGCAGTTGTTGCTACTCTTGGGATTTTGAAAACCGGTGGATCATTCGTGCCGTTAGATCCTGAACATCCCGCGTCCCGCATTGTGGATATCTTGACTGCTACCGAAGCAGAAGTCGTTGTTACCTCGGACTGTTTTGCGCAAAATTTTGCCAAGATATCGACGTCAGTGTTGGTAATATCTGCGAAGACGATGGATATACCTTCAATTGAACAATCTCAGATGCAGAAGGATTTCTACTCAGCTACCGTCAAGCCCGAGGATCCTATGCTAGTCCTGTTCACCTCAGGTTCGACAGGAAAACCCAAGGGCGTAGTGTTAGCTCATGGTGCGATTTGCACACACGCGGTTACTCATGGCGAAATCATGAAGTATCACGGTGCTCGTGTTCTGCAATTCGTAGGTGTTCTCCGAGTTCTTTCCTCCTCTTTCAGGTTGTCCTAGGAGGATTAAGACACCATCTCCTCAGAAAACTCTGTTTCCTCCCCAGAGATACTTCTAGAATTAGCAATACTGACTCCGAGATCTTCCACAGGCTGCCCACACGTTTGATGTGGCAGTGATTGACTTATTTACAACATTGGTGTTTGGCGGTTGCATTTGTATTCCATCAGAAGTACGTACATGGGCATTTTTCGAACAAATCCCCATGTTTTATGAAGTCATGCTAACTGTGCTCTTCATATATTAAGGAAGAGAGAAAAGGCGACATTCGCAAAGCCATCCACAATATGAAGGCCAATTATGCAATTTTGACGCCTTCTTTTGCAAAACTGCTCAGGCCATCAGAGGTACCAACTCTCACCCCACTTGCAATTGGCGGCGAGGCGCTCCCTGAAGAAAGTCTCCGAGGGTGGGTGAAGAAAATTTCCGTTACACAGATTTACGGCCCTGCTGAAGTTGGAATCTGTTTGAGTATGGATATGAGCCCTGATACGAAGACTGAAACGGTTGGGTACCCTCTACCGAACTGTATATGTTGGCTTGTTGATCCTAAAGATTCTGATGTCCTTGTCCCTATTGGGGCTGTTGGTGAACTCGTTGTATCTTCTCCAAGTCTGGCTCTGGAGTACCTAAAGAACGAAACAAAAACTCGTGACGCCTTCATCGAGAACCCTGTCTGGGCTGACGGTATTCTGCCAAAAAATACACGACTTTTTAAGACTGGGGATCTCTTGCGGTACAACACTGACCTTTTTGATGGCTCTTACGATTTTGTTGGGAGAAAGGATTCCCAGATCAAACTCCGGGGTCAGCGAATCGAGCCCGCTGAAGTGGAAAACCATCTGTTAAGTCTCTCAGATGTAGCATTTTGCGTGGTAACTCGTCCTACTGAGGGATGCTTCTGTGGAAAATTGGTTTTTGTTGTGGAGGTTAAAGGTCCTTGCTCCTCTCAAATTAGAAATGAGCCGATCGCGCTCGCCGACACTCAATCTTTACAACTGCCTACTGTCCAAGACCATCTTTCGAAATTGCTACCAAATTACATGATCCCCACGGTATGCTTGGTTATCAAAAAGATGCCATTTGTTCCATCTTTGAAGATTGATCGGAAACGAGTCGAAGCATGGTTGTTGCAGATGAAAACGCACCCTTTCGAAGAACTAGCAACCACTTCCGAAAGCATGAACCTTATGCCCCTGCCAAAATCTGAAGCGACTGCAAACAAACTTAGTTTGGCAGTTGCGGATATTGTAGCTTCCAACGATGCACTCTTGAGATCTCGGCTCCGGAACCACGATTTTATCTTGCAATCGGCTGGCCTCGATTCAATACAGATAACCTCTCTCTCTATGTTTTTGCAAAGAGAATATGATTGCGAAATTCCACTTTATCGAATGATAGACAACAATATGTCTATCAGAACACTAGCTCATCTAGTTGATCACCGTCAGGACTCTGGCAGAAACCGAGAGCAATTTGCCATTGACATATTTCATGAAGCTCAGAATATTTTTCTGGGGCTCCTTCATAGTATCATTATCAAGGCAAATACCGGCTTGCCTAATGGGCAGGATGTTTTGAAGCGCCCAACTTTAAAGAACGTCTTTGTTACTGGCGCTTCAGGCTATTTGGGAGTAGCAATTTTGAAACATTTGATGGAGAGGGAAAATGTTGTAGTTTATGCTTTGGTTAGGTGCTCTGATGAAAACACTGGCCTTCAACGTTTGGAAATTTCTGGTAGAGAAGCTGGTTGGTGGAAAGACGAATACAAGTCACGGATAAGGTAGGACTATCAAATTTTCAAATTGTCAACAGTCGCTAACTAGTCTACCAGAATCTGGAAAGGCGACCTAGCTCATCCAAGCCTTGGCCTTGGTGCTGCCAAATGGGACCGGCTTAAGGGTTTGTCTGTGGACCCTGATTCTCATATCCATGCCATTATTCATAATGGAGCAAAGGTCCATTACAGCACTTCATACGAGGCCTTGAAACCAACAAATATCGACCCCACCGCTATCCTTCTCAAAACTACGGCATTGGCACCCCACATAACAAGCTTCACATTCATTTCCGGAGGTCAGCTGCCAGACGATCGATCACTTGAATCTGGCAAAATTGACGACACTGAGATGAATGGCTATGCACAAACCAAATCAGTCTCTGAGATTCTGGTCAGAAAATGTGCAGCCGCCAATCACTTCTCCGGGAAGAAACTCCATATTGTCAAGCCAGGGTACATAATTGGTTCTCTAGAATCTGGCATAGCAAAGCCGACTGATTTCATATGGCGTCTACTTGCGAGCTGTGTGGAACTCCGTCTCTTCAACAAAAGTGCTGGGTCCCAATTCGTATATATTGCAGACTTTGACCATGTTGCCCGCCATGTAGTTTCTACTTTAGATGCGAAAACTGGTGGAACAATGAGAGTTCTAGAAGGGCTAAAATTTTCTGATATTTGGACTGTTGTGCGAAATCAATTTGGCTACGCAATGAAATGTATTGAGGGGGATAAGTGGGCGAGTCGGATGACTAGTGAGATCAGGTCATGCGGGGAAGGACATAGGCTTTTTGCTTTACTTCATATGCTAGAGAATGATGTTGGACCAGAGTCTTTTGGAGAATCGGATATCCAAGTTCGGAAGCGGATGATGAGGGTGGTGGGGAAAAATGTGCAATACTTGATTGGGATTGGCTTTTTTCCAAAACCACCCGATGCTGGTGGTGATTTGGAGTAGGCTCAAAATCATGGGCTGGCTGCTTTGTTAGCTTTTGGATTTTGATAATTGATGCAGGACATGGTATTCGAAGACGTCAATCTTGTTCTTGCCTAAGTGACCTCTGCACCCACCACTGAGGAATCTCAACATCCTTCACAAGCAAAGGGAATTTCTCAACTCAGACCAGACCATATAACCAAGCAGCTTAACATTTCCAGTACCCAAAGCCCTCCAAGATCCCAGCGCCCACCGGAATTCATCTTCCCTTTCGCCGCCAACAGATCATTTCGTTTCGGCGTCGTCGGTGGAAACATCATGTACCACACGGGAACCCAAGATTTGAAAATACAATCCAACAACTTCAAGATCACGCCGGGGAATACAAAAAACGCGGTTGACCAAGGCTCGCGCGAAGTAAGATAACTACCAAGTCGGAAAACCAAGGGCGTGGAGGCGTATCCACAGTAAGCGAGACATAGAAAAATCTTTGGATGAAATAATCGACGCCATAAGGTAGCTCGTAAAGTATGAAAACGTTCATTTGTTGAGGATAGAATCGCACCGCTGACTTCAAAAGTCATGGAGGTTAGGGAAGCAGGCAAAAGAGATATTAAACATCGATATGCGGTGTCTACAAAGTGAGTGAGTGAGTGGGTTAGTGAGCATGGATAAAAGCACTTACAAGGTGAGCACCAGATCTCATTACTCTGATAATTCCAGACTCGCCGTATGCCGACATGGCTGCAGAGCAGATAGCTATTTATCTTTTGAAAGATGAAATATGCAGTAAACACACGGTATAGCGTGTAGGAATTTTTTGCTAACCTCTCAAAATTCCCAATTTCGCTTGAAAATAGCGCCAATGGGAGTATGATCAATGATAGAACGGTGGTGATTGGCGAATAATCTCGAAGCGTCTGTAGAATAGCAACAACTCTTTGGAACCAATTCAACTCAGAAGTGAGCTTCGAACCCGGGAGGTAGAAGCCAAAACTTTTATGAACCACGGTTGAGCTATCAGCCTATTGAGATCTCTTGGTCAGCCACATCAAGAACTTAAAACAAATGACCAGAGAGTTAATACCCATCTCATCCTCTGTTTAACATGTGCCTTCAAAGACTCGGGAGCAAGCCCAACCTGCAACTTTTCCGGAATAAAAGCAATTTTCCAACCATGATCACTTAATTTCGTGGAGCACATGAAATCTTCTCCCGATTCTACCTGTGGCCAACCTCCAATTTTCTCAAGCGCTTGTCTTCGAACTACATATCCTGTTCCTGTGCACATGGCTGAATCGAGGCGATCGTTCAATGGTTCGTATACACTACACCAAAGATCGAACTCTGCCTTGTTGCCAAGTGGATCATCAATCGGGACGTTGTAATAATCCTTCATTGTCATTAGCAAGGTACTTTGAGCAAGTTATATGATTTCTCGCCTACCTGTGGTTGGGCAACCAAAGCGATCCCATCATCGAGAATCAAATGCGGGACGATTTTTCGAAGCCAGTCTGGCTCAGGAATCATATCTGCATCGAGTGAAGCAATATATTGGGACCCAGACCTGGCCTTGCTTTCTTCGATTCCGAACTGGATATTCCCGGCTTTGAAGTATGATTTCAGCCCCACCTCAACATTTCTCGAAAGATATATCAACTGAGGACCATCCGAGTCTTCCAGGCTCTTGCTAACTCGACCAACCCCTCTCCGAAGCTCCTCACTATGTCCATCATCTAAAATAAACACCTTGAATTTAGATTTCGGATAATCTTGTGCAGCAGCAGCAATGACTGTGTCAAGAATAACATCTACCAGTTCTCCGCAGCAAGTGATGAACACATCGATTGATGGCGCCTCTTTTCCAACTAGCTCATACCTAGGGCGGGATGGAGAATTTGAGGCACAGAGGAGGGTAAAGATTAAATTCAGCCCCAGAATCATTTCCGGGAAGTTCAAGCAAAACTCGCAGGCTAGAAGAGCCCATATTTTCCAGGTCGCTTGCGAGTTTCCCGTAGCAATCGTAGAAGCGAGCTTGAATTGAAGTATGTTGTATGAAAACCACAATGTCCAAGTGACGATGTTGGATAATGTCAACAGGTGTGAGTAGCGCTCGAAAGGCAAAGGCTGAGGGGGAGATCGTTTGATTTTGAATCCGGAGTTTGATATAAAGTGACAATTGGGATCCGCCATTTTGCTGGTTTACCCAAGTTTTTGGAGGATAGAATAACAAGTGAATACCCACTTTACCGCCTAGATTTTGAGGAGAGTAAACATTTATGGTTTTGGTACGAGTGTATGCGGAAATGAGGAAAATCGTGTAGCTCAACTTCCTTGCGGTAATACTTCTATATTGAATAAGATGAGTTCGTGTATACATTACACAACGTAATGGTGGTTCTACAGCTCGCACAACTTGGTGTAACAAAAAAAGTGTGAGTTGGACACATCTACGTTCTACAATATACAGGAGCAAAGATTGTGTGCGGTAACTTCGGAACGCACCATGGTCCTCCACATTAATTTGTATCGTACGAAAGGTCTTATTCGAGAAGATTTACCAAAACCTCTGCTTGAATGTTTAGATACTCTGGGAAAACATTCTTGAAAATCACTCGAGTAATAAGAAGAATTAGAAAGACAGTTAAAAGGCTTGCCACATTGCGGAGGAAGTGTCGAGGGTTTGAGAGTGGAGTCTGATGTGGTATCGTTGAGAGGGAAGGAGCGAGCTGGAGTGTCGAGGGGTCACGCAAGCAAGGATGTCTCGCTGAGGTGAAGGCTCTCAAGGTGTCGAGGGCTGAGGGGTGACGTGGTGAGTGGCCAACAAGGTGTGCCGAGGTGCGGCCAAAGGGTCGAAGGAGTCGAGGCGTCAGGTCGAGGCCAAGGCGAGGTGTCAAGAAGGAAGGAGCGATCAGAGTGTCGAGGGGACCAGTGTCGAGGGGACCAGTGTCGAGCGACGGGTCTTGAAGGCCTCGAGGGTTCTCCCTTTCTACCCATGCCGCGTCATGAAGAGAGGGAGCTAGAGGCACGGACTACGTCCCGATTTCTGTCAAGTATAACACACCCCTCCCCCCTCTCGCTATCCCCATATATACGGTTTCTTGCTGTTGAAAAAGAATCGTGGGGTGTGAGCTCTGAAATTTTATCCTTGGCTGCCTTCTATAGACTAGAGAATCCTTGTTAACGAGGACCCGCGCGGGTGAAGGCTCTCTTCGATGTTTCCAAACTTTTGTGCGTCGTGTTATTCGGTTGATGACATGGCGCCGAAAAAGGCGACGATGATGCATATCACGTGATGACTTTGACATCCATTCCCCTGTTATCGATTCTGAGTATACATGCATAGTTGGAATAGACGTATAACAGCTGACATATCTTTTTCTTTCACTTTTTTTTTAATACGACATTCTACCATAACACGTGAGCCTAGGTAGCATTTCCTGCATCATCAAAATATTTATCAACAAGCCAAACTTTCTATAACATACACACTCACAGACTCAATTACAACCCATAGATTCCAATTCCATCCAACTCAACCAAAAGAGAAACCCTTACTCCAGCGTCTCCTTGTTAATATCGATACTCCTCACCGACTCGGCGGCTAACTGAATTTGATCTGAGAAAAAAGGTTAGCACATCCCACAACGAAACTTCAGAACGGCACCGAACTAGAATATCAAAGTCCCAAAAAGGACTCAAACAAAAGACAAGGAGAAAACTAACCTCTCATCCCCCCCAACCCCTCATAAGCCCTCCCATAATTCCCCAACGCATCCAGAATAAATCCCACCCCCTCCCCCAACTGCGCAAGCAACCTCCCCGCAGCCCCATTCCCCACCAAGCCATCCACCGGCGACCCCTCACTAGGCACAAACCCCATAGCCCTCGTCTTAAAACAAAGCATAATCATCGCATAACTAGCCTGCATAGCACAACACGCGAAAACCGGTATCGTCCTGGGAAGTCGTTCATCCTTGGCCGTAGGCATGAAGAAGGACATCGGGTCGTTGGAGCGGATTGCTTGTGGGTAGGGTAGGGAAGTGAAGGAACGGGCGATGTTGAGGGAGGATTTGAGACAGATTTTGGCGGAGAAGTGGGAGGTGAAGGGGAGGAGGGGTTGGGTTGGTGTGGTGTCTTGGGAGTGGGAGTGTTGGGATTGGGGGCTTGTTTGGGTTCGTCCTGTTGGGGTGTTGGAGTTTGAGTTTGAATTTGATGTAGATGGTGATGTGGCGAGGGGGATGGATACAGCGGAGTTGATTTGGTGGAAGGTGTTGGAGCAAGCACAGTTTGGTGCTGGAGTTTTTGGTTCCATCGAGGCGGCAGTGGCGGGTTTTAGGTCGCAGTGTTTTTTTGTGAAGATGGGGATATCTAGGAATGCGCAGTAGCGGTGAAGTTTTATCCTTGCACTGAGTTTCATATTAGCCCGCTGCCTCATTGTTTTCCACATCTATTTCTTTGATTCACCTATTCAACTTGATCCTAGCCATCCCTCTCAATGCTTGCGACACTTTCAGTTCCGAGGAATCGAGAGATAAAGGTGGAGAAGATTCCAAAGCCCAGGTATCAGCTTTTAATACGAGAGGTTCAATGAGGCCTTCCAGTTCAAGCATTCGGTCCCAGATTGCTGTGGTGGTGGATTGGGTTTTCATGGCGACGTCTAGGTCGATGACAAATTGGGTTGCTGAAACGATTACTTGTTGGGCTTCTAGAAACACTGTCCATGCCTATGATAGGGATTGGTTAGTCTTTATATGAGGTATCTAGAGAAATGGAAAGGGGGCTTTACTGATGGGTCTGCTGAGAAACAGGGGCCGGGTGTAGTGAAGCGGGGGTCGTAAAGGAGGACTGGTGGTGGCTGTTAATTGTGTTAGCAGACTGGCATTGGATAATAGCGGTTTTTTTGATGCATTTTGTTCAAAAGCACAAAAGCTCCCCAAATTCCCCAAGGTTTAAGCGAGGGAGGGGGAGATTGCGAAGGACCCGATGTGACGAAGATTGAACTTACAGAATTGCTAAGAATCGAACCTTGGCAAGCAGTGATATACTAGAAACATTATTAGAACCCGCACATGCTGAAAGCAACACTTTTCAAGACATACCGTCATCCACCAAACCCTCCGATTGGCCTCCGCATAATATTCATCATCATCCAGCTTCGAATGCAACCCCAAAGCAATCGCCGCATTCAAAGCCTGACCAGCCCGATTCCTCATCTTGGCAATATTTCCACGTTGAGCATACTCATAACTACTAAGCAAAAGTAACGCGATGATACTCTCATTCTCAATCGGATTCTGGGGGTGAAAAGGGTTTCGATTCAAGGGATTTGGTTCACTGCTCAAAGCCTCCGATGGTTGAGTGGTGGAATCTATTAATTCCGATTCAATTTCGATACTTTCGAATGCGGACTGTGAAAAAGCTTGAGCTTGTTCGCGACGAAGATGGACGGAACTTGTTCCTAAAGGATCGGGGTCATCTGGGTGAGGGATTAGAGCGAGAGTGGCTGATATTGCTAGACTCAAGGGAGTCGAAGGCTCAAAGTTTGGAGCACTTTGACTATTGAAGAAAGCATCTGGTGCTCGTCGTGTGCCTAGTTCCGGGTTATCGACGACTTGGTGGGTTTCGGGTGGTGGTAGGACGGGAAAATAAGGATGGATGTAAGTGTAGTATGCCCCAAGACTATTCGTTAAATTAGCGTTGAAATGAATACATATCAATATATACGTACATTTCTTGATCATTAGGGTATACTCGAATCGCAGCAAGTGGTTGGTCAACTTCAGAAGAGGTTGCAGGGTGATCTGAAGTCTCATAGCCACTATCGTGAGGTTCAAGTTGGGTATTGAATATGGCATCAAACATGAAATCCGTATCTTCGAAAGTCAAGTCGAGTCTGCAAGAAGTTAGAACAAGGAGTTAGATTTCGAACGATTCATATTAATTCAGGAGGGAAAATCGCGCCTGGAGGAAGCATAAGCTTCAAAAAGTAACCGCAGAAAGGGCCATTGAGGCGTCCCATGAGAAAAGAAATAAGAATACGGCGGCACAATTTCATGCAATCAAAGAACAAGATAAGCCAGAATACAAAATAGGAGCGCTATTTTTTGTCTTCATGGCCTCGCTTGCCATATTATCAGGTATGGTGTAGGGAAATTGATCAATTGTCCGAGGAGACTTAGAATAAGTCAATAACGATGGTTTAAACCCTCTTCGGACAATTGATTCAAACTTCCTAAATAGGACAATGTAATATTTCTCAAACGAATTTGTTGAGTTATACGCAAAATGATCTTCTACAAAGTGAACCAACCAGAAAACTACGTACTGCTTCAAGCCACCTCCCGGAGCAACCAATGAGAGCGGTTCTGAAAACGAGGCTATAAGATCAAAGTCAGTGAGCGGTTGCTTCCGCACCAAACCAGAAGCAAAATTACCCTGAGTAATTTCAGGAAGTATCGACAGAGGAACATGGTTAAAATCGCTATTGTCAAGATTCAGATCTTTGGGATTCTTGGCAGATAATGATCCCCGTCTTTTTCGAATTCTAGAGCCACCACGTCGACTTTGGGTATAAACACAAGTTTTTCCCTTGGTTGTGCACTGTATTAAGTCAGGAATCTGTTTGAAAGAGCAATGGGGTATACAAACGCTAGTGCACACTGTCTTTCCATCGCAACGAGTTCTGGAAGCACGACATTCTAGACAGGCCAATTTTACCGGTGGAACAGCAAACTTCTTTCTGACTGGTTTTGCTGCCGAGCTCGAAGTATTTGCGTTGCTTGTTCGAGGCCTATTGAGATCTAGGTCAACTAGGTCCATGAACGATGATTCGGCGGGACCCGCGGAGATTGGGATGCTAAAATCCATCTTTCTCAAAAATGCAAGAAGATGTATGGTGATAGAGCGAAGTGGGATGACGGATTGATGAAGATCAAAAATCGCGTGGGAAACATACATCTGATATAAGCTGCCACGCTGCAAATGCTTGTAACCGAGGAAAAAGAAGATAAGGATCCGTACAAGTCCTGTCGCGACCCCTGTATGTGAAATTCCAGATACACCAAAGTTTAAATTCGAGGCGGCAGGGAATGATCAGGTGAGGATATCTGCGCAATATGTGGTGTGTTGCAGCTGGCTGAATAAGTCGGTGGCTGGATTCAGCCGTTGGGCGAGCTCGGTACGGGGGTGTACGGGAGTTCTTGGTGTTAATGGTTTTCAAGTTGGTGAGAAGGAATGAGGGGGTTTAAAAACAATTCCAAACGCGAAAGAGGGAGAAAGAAAAAAGATCTGTAAGCTCACTGAGCCTGACAAAACGGACGCACAAGATGACGCGTGAAGCATTAATCGTATGAGTCTTTCCATGCTTCTACTCTTCAACATTTTCAAACCCCGTCGGGATTTGAATAGAATTCAACATGCACGTGATAAAATCCCCGCTTTTGTGACAATTGCTATATGATTATTTGCTTATGAAGTAGCTGGATGATTTTTTTGGGATTTTTTTTGGAAAAACATAAGACGTTCTAGACTCTATCAGAAGAGGGTAGAAGACCATTGAGGTCACGTTCTTTTTGTATGGCCGGGGAGGTGCTGAAATTCCCCCGCTTTTTACATCTGAAAGAAGGAAAATATATTCATAAGTCACCTTTCAAGACTTCATCCCTCGATAACTTTTCGCGTCGCCTTCAATCCGGCACCATCAAAGGCTTGCTGGAAATCGTGAATAATATCATCAATATGCTCCAACCCCAAGCTCACGCGTATAAGGTCAGGCGTCACACCAGCCTGTATCTTCTCCTCGTCAGGTAATTGCTGATGGGTTGTCCTCCAAGGATGGATAATCAATGTCTTCGCATCGCCCACGTTCGCAAGATGACTGCAAAGCTTCAAATTATCCACAACCGCCGACACCTCGTCGATGTTTCCGGCAACTCCAAACGTGAGAACACCTCCATACCCATTCTTCAATTCCTTCGTCGCGTATTCGTGATCAGGATGCGATTTGAGGCCCGGATACAACACCCAATTCACAAGAGGATGTGCTTCAAGCCATTCTGCGAAAGCGAGGGCATTCTTGCAATGCCTTTCTCCGCGCAAACTAAGCGTTTCGAGACCCATGAGGAATAACCAGGCATTGAAGGGACTCATACATGGTCCCAGATCACGCATCGCGTCCATTCGAAGTTTGGCTGAGAGAGCTTTGAATCCATATGCGTCCCAGAATTTCATACCGTGGTATCCCTCTGCTACCTCTGTGAAGCCTGGGAATTTCCCGCTCTTGGACCAGTCAAATTTTCCGCCATCGATTACAATTCCTCCCATTGATGTTCCATGTCCTGGAAGACTCAAGTTAGTCGGCTGTTCTTCCTGAGCAGACGAGGGGAATTTAACCCCTGGCCCTTGAGAATGAGGAGCTTGGGTTGGGGTGAAGAAAGATATTTCTTACCACCAATCCACTTTGTCACACTATGTGTGATGATATCCGCTCCCAACGAAAATGGTCTCTGCACATATCCACCCATTCCAAATGTATTATCACAAATCAAAGGGATCCCAGCATCATGTGCCACCTTAGCAATGGCCGCGATGTCCGGAACATTATGTTTCGGATTCCCAATCGTCTCGATATATACCGCTCTCGTTTTATCGTCAATTGCGGCAGCAATAGCGGCAGGATCTAGAAGGTAGGCAATTAGCACATCTAATCATCGCAAGGAGTATTGAACAGTAACTCACCCTGTCCCTCAACCCATTTAACGTGGATATTGAACTTTTTCAGGTAAACCTTAAACTGATTGTAGGTCCCTCCATACAACCAACTCGTACTGACGAAGTTATACCCCGATTCCATCACAGAAGTAATTGCCATGAACTGTGCAGCATGGCCCGAAGCCGTAGCGACCGCTCCCACGCCACCCTCTAACATCGTCATCCTCGTTTCTAACACCGAAATCGTGGGGTTCCCCATTCGTGTGTAGACATAGCCATCCTTCTCCCACGCGAACTTCGAAGCTCCGTCTGCGGCATCGGTGAAGTTGTAGGAACAAGTTTGGAAGAGGGGCACGGCGCGGGAGCCGTTTACGGGATCGGGCTCTTGTCCTGCGTGGAGTTGGAGGGTTTCAAATTCTGGCTGTCTGGGATGGGGTGTTAATTTTTATACCAGTGAAGAGGGGGAGATGGTAGACGGAGGATAAAAAATGGAGGGAAGGGGATGGTACTTTGTGATTCCCCTTAGGGATCCTGAGGCTGGCATCTTGAAAATTGGTATGTGTTTCTGTCTTCTCAAAAGCGGGTTGCTGAGATGAGGTATCAAAAGTTGAGAACTTGGTCAATCACTCCCAAGCATCCGAGCCCCAAGAGGAGTTATATACCCACCCCTCTTTCCCTCTCGTTTCCTCTTGCCAATTTCCGATTACTTTTCCAAGTGGGAATATGCAGAAATGTCGCAAAGATAAGGGTTCTCAAATACCGAGTTGAGTGCTGAGGTGGTTCGAAGACTGCAAAGTACAAATACCGTAAGCATCGTGAGGGGTACATAAGTACTCAAACCCCGTGGTGGTATTTTGGTATTTCCCCGGGATTTCGGTGAGACGACCCCCACATTTTGTATGTACGTGTACATTGGATTTTGTGGAGTATCTTTTGGGAGGAAGCTTTCCTTATCTGTTCGACCTTTTACTTACGGGGTTGAGGTTTGGTGCTTTGGTTGGTTGGGATGCGGTCTCGACGGTACAGTACCAAGTTCCGATGCAACCTCATGGGTTCTATTGAAAGTTTGTAGAGTCACATCTTGAAAGTTCGAGATGTTTCTTGCCTTTACTGTCTAATGAAGCGCAAAGGCTTTTTTTACAAGTACTTCATGCATTTTTCCATGTTCTAGTCCAAGAAGTTAGGGCCATCACAGCTTTCGCTTTCTACTTCACCTCTATATATACTTTCTCCATCTATCACCTTGTTCTTCACATCACAAGAATACAGTGCCTCGCCTCTTTCTATTTACTCCTTGAACGCCACATTTACGGCGGATTTATTGTCCACATTCAGAGTACTGAAAAGGTTAGGCGACATTGTTCAAAGATTCAAGGAGGCGGGTACACATACAAAATATCCGGCCTCGAATAGCTTCCAACAGGATCAAAATCCATCTAGAATCACAGTAAGCAACTGTCCCAAAATCGCCAAACCCCCGTTAAAAACTTACTCTTGCTTCCACAAGATCTGAAAGTTGTAAAGTAGCATATAATACCTCCTCCTTATCGAAAACAGGTTCCACGATGAAAGATCCCAAAGGCCCAACAACACAAGAACCACCGTGATTTAGAATATCATTCTTGCTCCAGAGTTGGCCCGAGGGGTTACGATCACTGCTCCCTTCAGCAAAAGGTGGGTAATCATCTGGAAAGTCGGAGACCTTTTGATGTTGGGTTAGCCCTTTCCACCGCTAGAGGGAAGAGACGAAGTAGTACCTTGTTAAATTGATTAACGGAGATGACGAAACATCGACCTTCTTTGGCGATATGTTGCATACTTGCTGTCCAAGAGGGTAAATCGTCTGCGTTTGGTGCGATATAAATCCTGCCAAGTTCAATTAGAATTGAGTTCTCGATTAAACAATCTTTCCATGAGGGGAAGAGATCCTTACTCGATTCCCAATTGGTATAAAGCAAGTCTAGCAGCAGGCATGTAATTCTCCCAGCATATCAAGCCACCAATCTTCCCGAAACCAACATCAGTGACTTGCAAGGAGTCTCCTGATCCTCGTCCCCATACTAATCGCTCAGCTCCAGTGGGGATTAACTACACTCCTTGTTAGAATTGGATTTTTGTCTGAGAGTGGTGTTGGGGAGTTACTTTTCGATGTTTGTGAAGAAGTGTTCCTTCCTTTCCAATAAGAACTGCAGTGCAATACAAAGTCCCGCGTAAGTCCTTCTCAATAATGCCAATGGAGAGAGTAAGCTCGTTTTCTTTCGCGCATTCTAATAGGATATCGAAGTCCGGAGATGGGATTGCAATTGAAGATTCATGGTACTTTGCAAACCATTCTCGACCTGCTCTCTGTTATTGACAATTATCAAGATTCAAGAAAAAGAATAGAAACCTCGGGGTTCACGAAAACCAATCGTCGCATCAAATGCGTATCTCCATGGATACGCGGATAAAAAGCCTTCTGGAAATGCCACGAGTTCTGCGCCTTGAGATGCAGCTTCGGCTGAGAAATGCTGGACTTTTTTGAGACTTCCGGGGAGATTGAAGGATACTGGGGATGCTTGTACAGCGGCTATTTTGACGGTTTTCTGTCTTTGAGTCATGACTGCGGAGGAAGTGTTGATAAGGTTGGTGTTGTATAATGACGAACAGGATCTTTTTATTATGGCTTCAATAATCTAGTAACTCTGTTCGTAAATGGGTGCGTTGGTGATCTCCACTTAAATCGCGGGGTTGTTCCAGTCAGTCCATTTCGGGGTTTGAGAAAGTACCCCACGCAATGTACTTTGTAACCCTGGCAAGAAAATGGTGAGCACGATCATTCTCACCTGTTCTACTCCAGATACCGAGGGTTCAGAGATGATAACAGATTTGTTCTACTAAACCTGGTTTAACCATACAATCAAGAATTTCTTTGAGGTGGCTATCGATTGATAAGGTTCATAGTATTCCCTCTTGAGTTCATTAGGGCTGTTAGAGTATCCTGCTTTACAGACCTCAAAATCACCAACCCGCAGCTTAAGATGAGTAGGTTCACCAAGAGACAATTCAACAAATAGTTTGGCTAACAGATACAAGTTCTCAACTACACTCCAACCACCACAAACCCATACCATAGCTTCGTCAAAGAGCAAAAATTCGCCTTCCTAAACTCATTCGAACTCGAATCGGGGATCATACTCAAAGATGTAACTGTGGCATACAAAACATGGGGAAAACTAAATGCGACTTCCGACAATTGTTTGGTCGTGTGTCACGCACTATCAGGAAGTATTGATATTTCAGATTGGTGGGGACCACTGCTGGGAAACGGAAAAGCATTTGACACCGCGCGATATTTCGTCTTTTGTGCGAATGTTCTGGGTTCGCCGTATGGAAGTACTTCGTCGCTTAGTATAAATCCTGATACGGGGAGAGCTTATGGACCCGAGTTTCCGCAGACTACTATTCGGGATGATATTCGGTACGTAGTTTTAGTGTGTTTTCATGAATTTAATTTATGGCTGCTGACTAGTCTCCTTGTAGATTGAATAAGCTCGTCTTGGATGCGTTGGGAATTACTAGAATTGCTGCGGTGGTGGGTGGTTCTATGGGTGGAATGGCTACACTTGAATGGCCTCTTTGTACACCAAGAGGATACGTGCAGGCGATAATTCCCATATCAACTTCTGTCGACCATGATGCTTGGGGAATATCATGGGTGAGTGATTCCGTTGACCCCTTTTCAGTATCCTTTGCTAACAGCTAATCTCCACAGGCCGAAGCCCAAAGACAATGCGTCTTCGCAGATCCAGCTTTCAGAGACGGTTATTACAGTCCTACACCAGAAACCCAACCAGCATCCGGTCTCGCGGCAGCACGAATGGTTGCAATGCTCACTTATCGCTCTTCACCTTCTTTCGGTGCAAGATTTGGCAGAGGAGCCGCAGTTGATAGGGGAATAGAAAAAGAAAAGATCCACAAGATATCTAGCCCTCAAAACACGCAGAGAAGTCCGGAAAAGCCGAGGTTCACAGCCCAAAGTTATCTACAATATCAAGGACAGAAATTTGTAAATAGATTTGATGCAAATTGTTTTATCCACCTGTAAGCACTTTCCTCTCTCCTTTCTTGAACCCAACACAACTGTGCTTACTATTTCTTCCCTACTAGAACTCGGAAGATGGACCATCACGACATCACAAGAGACCGAGTGGAAGAAAAAGAGACATCAACTCCTCTTTCCCGCGATGAGGCATTATCAAAAGTTCTTAGCAAGGCACCCTCAAAATCACTCGTAGTAGGTATCGCATCAGACGTTCTCTTCACACCAGAGCAGCAAGAAGTCCTCGTAAATGCACTTCCAGCTGCAGAATTGGTCATGATCCCGTCACCGGAAGGGCATGATGGCTTTTTATTGGAATTTGAAGTTCTTGGTCCGTTGATCGAAAACCATTTGAGAGAAAGAAACCCCAGGTTATATGAGGGGGACCCATTGGTTGTGGAAGGAGGTGCTGTGGAGGTTGTAAAGAATAGTGTTTTTGGTGAGGTGGAATCTGGTTGGTGAGGGAATTGGGACTTTTAATTTCTTCATTTGACGCAGTAGCGTTTGAGAGTTCGATAAAATAATACTATAGAATCATTTCAGTGAACAGATCTCTCACACTCTTTGCAATTTCTCAAATGCTTTGAATGTGAAAGTTGGAGCGACTAGGTTGACGGGGATCTTCAAAAAAGGGGCCTCTGTTGTGTGGAGTAGTATAATTGCTCTTTCTGTTTCTTTCTTTACACCCGCGAGCCGCCCAAGCGTAATTTCGTTTCTTCCATTCAAATTCCATCTACATCATCGTATTTTCCTTTTTTCTTCCCCAAAGTTACCTGGGTCTGTATTATTCGAGAAAAATTTACGTTACCTCAGATTGATTGTACTAGATAGATTGTAATAATGGGACCGCATTATTCCTAAGTTCTCTGCCCATCAAGTTTGATTCAAATTCAAGGAGGTTGGGGCACACGGGATTCATTGGATGTTGTTCCAAGTCTCCTCCGATTATCGGCTTCATTAATCCGGGAGGTGTGGGTGATATCCACACCCTTCTTTTGGCTAACCCTTTGGGCGTAAGCTATTCTTTGTCGAGTAAACTGCTGTTGTGGGGTTAGGCTGTGGTTCGTCGGGTAAACCACTAAGCTGCTGCTAAGCTGCCAAATTCGAGAAGGTTGGAAGCATTGATATTCTTACCCTCGTTCTGTCTAACTCTTTTTGGGGGTAAGCTGTTCTTCAATGAGTAAACCAGTAAGCTGCAAGTGAGCCACTGGTATGGTGGTAAGCTGCGAGTAAGTTGGTAAGCTGGAGGTGATGTGTGGCTGGTGGCTGGTAGAATGGACCACTCACGTGTTAATTACCCCTCTATTCCCTTTTTTGGATTGAGGTGCAGGGTTTGTTGCAGGGTAATTTTTACTTTCTTAGAGGGTAAACACTCCATCTCAAGATCGTGGAGATGTTTTCAACATTGCACACAGAGGAATGACCAAAGTATCTGAGGAATTCTCTCAGGTGGCCTTGACAGTTGGAGGCTGTTTCAAGAGATCTAGATTCATAATTCGGACTGTTTTATTCGAAGAAGATCAATTTGTTGTCTGTTACGTTCCTTCATGTAGAGCCACCTTTGCACCAGTCTATGGGTGTGTATTCTTCCCTCCTGAACCCCATAATAAACCAAACATCGGAGAGGCCCGGCATCAAACCATAATGACCCCATTAGGGCCTATGATATGCGAAATAAACAAAACTAATCAGCTCAGTTCATATTCAAATCCCCCAGAGCTGGATACCACAAATCCCGATTTGACACCCCGAATCCCGAAGTCACCCGTCCGCATAACCACTCACACATCCAAGTTTCTTTCCCCACGAAACCCCACAAAAACGACATGGAACAAGCAAACAAGAAATCTTATAATACTCAAAGATTTCGGTAGGTAATCCACAATTCCACAGTTGTTTCCTTCAAACTCCGAACCACTTTCACACCATGCCTCTCCTACAATCACCCAAACCCTGGATCATCCAGAAATACGGTGGCACAAGCCTAGGAAAACTTCTCCCTACAATCACGGGGGAAATCATACCCCAATATCTGGAGAATAATAGGGTAGCAGTTGTATGCTCGGCGATATCAGGGGCTTCGAAAAACCTTGGGACCACGAGTTTGTTACTCGAATCAATCGAATATGCTCTGGAACCCACCAAGAAAGGAGTTGAGAACTTGGGTACTACGATTGATAGCATTAGGAATGCACATTTGGCAATAGTTAGCGAGTTGAGAAGAGGAAATGATGACGAGGAAAGAAATGAGGACTTTGACGAGTTGGAGAAGGGGATAATAGCGGATTGTGAGGGAGTGAGGGGGTTTCTTGTTGCTGCTCGGGTTTGTTGAAATTCCCATTCGTTTTGGCGGACAGAAATTGACTCGGCGACAGACGATAGGAGAGCTTTCCGGTCGGTCGAAAGATAGAATTGTTGCCACCGGAGAGAAGCTCGCTTGTAGGGTTGTAGTAGCTTCGCTAAGAAGTAAAGTGAGACTTACCTTCTTTCCATTACCAATGATACCTGACAGATTTTAGGGTTTAAATGCAACACTCATCACACTTTCAGATTTAGTATCCGCCGCTTACGGTTCAGACACCCATACCCAGAATCTCGCATTCTCCGATCTAGGACCTCGGTTCTTCGACTTATTGGCTGTCGAAATCGGAAGACGTTTAGAAGAATGTGGAGACAGTATACCGGTAGTAACAGGGTTTTTCGGAATGATGCCAACCTCTCTTTTGCAATCCGTTGGACGCGGATACTCGGATCTTTGCGCGGCAATGTGTTCAGTGGGAACCCTAGCTTCCGAACTCCAGATTTGGAAAGAAGTCGATGGTATATTTACTGCAGACCCGAGGAAAATTCCATCAGCAAGACTTTTGGCCACTGTGACGTTGGAGGAGGCTAGTGAGCTGACTTATTATGGCAGTGAAGTGAGTATTTCTGACAGCAAAAGTGAGAAGAAGGTGCTGATAAATGATAGGTTATCCATCCTTTTACAATGGAGCAAATTCGAAATGCCAATATCCCCCTCCGAATCAAAAATGTTAAGAATCCAGGCGGGTCAGGCACCATTATCTACCCCTCAAGATCTGGTGGCAGCACACCCACTTCCGACTATTCCAATCCCAGAAATCCAAATACTGGCCTGTCAGATGCTGCCATAGCATCATTTATGAGTGCAAATGGGTATTACGGTATTTCTCAAAGTCGACGTGCACCGACAGCTCTGACGACGAAAGACTCCATCGTACTCATAAATATACAATCAAATCGACAGATCAAATCGCACGGCTTTCTTGCACAGGTGTTTAGAAAATTGGATGAGTTGGATGTTGTGGCTGACTTGATTACGAGTAGCGAACAATCAGTGAGCTTAGCGATATCATCGCTAGATGGGAGCGAGGATGTACATATGCATAGATTAATAAAGAGTTTGGGGAAATGTGGAAAGGTAGAGGTCTTGAGTGACATGACAATCGTGAGCGTCATCGGACATAAAATGAGGAATATGGTTGGGATTGCGGGTAAGGAAATAGTCAAATGCTTACTCCAATATGGGCAATGCTGATTCGAAATAGGTCAGATATTTTCTAAACTCGCAACTGGGGGTGTGAATATCTATCTGATTGGCCAAGGTGCAAGTGAAATCAATATCTCGTGAGTTACGACAATTGTTTTGAGAGATCGTACTGATTGTGCCAAAATAGACTTGTGATTCGAGAAAAAGACGCTCAGATAGCGATGGATATCATTCATGACAGCGTTTTGGGAATCCCAAGACATAGTGCACATATTCCCATTGTACAGAATGGGATGATAAAAGGTAAGTGGGAGGGTAAAAATGAAGTGATACTGAACACTGACATTTTATCAGGGCCTTGGTTGTACTGAAAAAACGTGGGACTTTGGAGCGGGAAGTAAGTTGGGGAAGCACGCACTTGTTTCCAAATGGATATTATGAAGTTGTATTAAGCATTTACTGAAGAAAAATTACGAAGCATTAGGTCCCCACTGACTATATATGATTTGCGCATCGTGATCGGGGGTTTTTATGGCGTGCTCCGGGAAGCGAGCTTTTCCATCTCCCCTTTTTGCAACGAGAGACGACATTTCTTTTCACATCTCTGAAGGACGAATCACTTTAGATGTTTGTTTAATGTATATATATGATATTATTTATCTAAAAAATTAACTTTTACGTCCAGATTACAAAGTAATCCATCTTCCCATCCAGGTCTCAACAACTTCCTTAGCCTCATCCACCAATCCCATATCCAACAAGAGTTGGGTAGTACCTCGAACTGCACTATCCAAAGCGGAAAAGATCCAAGCATGAGTATAACTAGTGTGCTCCCCGATAAAGATGGTCTTGAACTCAGTCTGGTAATAAGCTGGGAGATACAAATCTTGTTGACCGACGAATGGGCTTGCCCATGCACCGGCTTGATGCTCGTCATGTTCCCAGATTTGACGCTCAAAGTTTCCAGTCCATTGTTCGGCGGCGATAGGACCGTGGACTTCGACCATAGCACGTTGGATCATGGCCACGTGATCCTCAGTGCTCTGGGATCCAACACTGACGCAGGCTGCACCTGAAGTATACGACGCTAGGATGACACCTGGTCCGGTAGAGTTAATCTTGTATGCGGGATAACAGACTGAGCCTTGTCCGGCGATATCTGTTGCTCCACAACCACCGAAGATAGGGTTGTCAAGGTGCTCCCAGAAGCGAGTCTTGTAGTGTAGTGCTACCTTGCATGAGGGCTCGTAGTTCATGGTTGAAATTGCACGTGAGAGGAGGGAGGAGTATGCTGTTACGGGTTAGTTTTGTTGTAATTAGATTTAGGATGGGATTAAACTTACGAGGCATCTTCCAGACTCTAACCTTGGAGAATGGAACTGCGACAACGGCGTAGTCAAATTCTTTACTTTGGGGTTTCATGTCCAACTTATGACCAGCATCGCGCCAGTTGACCGCAATCTTTCCAGAGTCTTCCTTGTACTCAAGACCAGAAACGAATCGTCCAAAGGTAGTTTTATTCTGAACGTGGGGCATGAATGCTCTTGGGAGAGACTCAAGGCCTTTGTCAATAGTTCTCCATGTAGTACTTTTGGGCGTTAGGGGCTTTATCATGCCAATTTGAGGAGGGAATACTTACGCAGAAAAGTAGAGAGTGTCATAATCCCACATTGGTGAGGACTCAGCTCCTCCCAAGAAGTCTGTAACGTTGAGAGAAATGCTAAAAAAGAGTTAGTTTAGTTGCTTTTGGAAAGAAGAAATTTACCCTTGTACGTAGCGTAGATAACCAGCCACGGAGAAATCAAATAGACCGTCTTCTTCAGCTTGCTTATGTGCCTTGTAGACGTTCAAGCCAATTGCTCTCATTTTCTCTACATCCATAGCCTCAAATTCTTCAAGTGCCGCTGAAGCGATTGCTTCTTCAGTTGAGTTTGAAGAGGTTTGGGCAGCACCTTTGAGGGTTGAGTTTGCTGCGATCTGTGCCGAGCTTGGAATTGTTCCATCTGAAAGACGGACACGGTTTGAGTTTGCCGGAAGACTGAATTTTGCATTAGTATAGAAAATACCGAAAAGCGAGTAGTGACATACTTCTTTCCACTTTGAATCCATGGAATAAAGTTCACAGCCAATTCGGAGTTATTTCCGTTCAACTTGTTAAGTGCGGCACCTAGCTGGAAGACCATTTGATGATCACGAATTTCCAAAGTCTCATTTGTCTCTGGGTAGGTGACACTGACAGGGACTTTTCGAAATTAGTGGCGCGTCGTCTTAATCGTCAAGAAAACACTTACATCTCATTGGTCCCATTTCTTGATATTGGTAATCCGAGGGTTTGGTGCCATTGAGGTACTTTGTCCGAATACGTCTAAAAGGGTCAGCAAACACTCGTATCCGAACCAAATCGTTAGGATGTAAGCTTACCCTCCCACACGTTGGCTCGACTCCATGATTTCCCAGTTCTCGATTCCTACGGATTGTAAGAGGAGACTGGTCATGAGTCCAGACATGCCACCTCAGACAATGGCAATAGCTGGGAAATAATTTTAACAAAGCTTTTGGTTTCAAGTGGAATGGAGGAGTTACTCTTGTTTTTAGCAGCAGAAACAAAAGCATTGGTGTTTGTTTTAGATTGCATATAAGCAACGCCATCAAACCTATAGAATGTTAGCAAAGGGCATGGCGATCTGGGGGTTTGGGGTGTATACCAAGGACCAGACGCATCAGCAACATCTGCGATTGATTCACGTTTCTTCAAGGGAGCTGCTTCCAAGGAAATTGGCTCAGATTTACCAACAAGTTGTAGACCAGAAATTGCGTGAAGACAGCCTCCATTTTTCGCATCTGCGGGAACGATCCAAACAAAACGTTCAGGTCGAGATTCGGAACGTATTTCTGTACGCCCAACAAAATGGCGCATGTTCTCGGTATCGGTAGACTCACAATCTCCATAGTGCATTTGAAGATCTCCGATGAAATCTGGCTTTAGATATTCGATTTGAATATTGTGAAGCGAGTCGAGTTTCACAGATCGTTTAGGGAGATGGAATCGAATGTGGTCAGATCGAGGATCATGATGTAAAGGAGAAGCAGCAATTGTGGAGGCCAAGCCGGCGAGGCTGGCTGCGACAGAGAGAAGATGCATGCTTTAAAACAAAAAATCAACAACTTGTGCGGAGGGATGGCGAGAAATAGAGAGAAAGTAAATCTCTAAGCTACCTGCTGAGCAGAAACATTTTACACTGGGCAAACTTATTGGTTTTATGCTCCAAAGAAAACTGACAATGCTCCGATTTCTTATCAAAACACCACTCTTTCACGCCCTTTGATGGATATGATTGCTGTGGGGTCTGGCCGCGATAATGACAGAGTCCATAGTGACGAGGGGATCAAATGATTCGTCAATTGGACGAAGGATGGGGAGAGCCGTTGAAGATGGGAACCTAGGAATGGGGAAATGGACCAGGGTGTAAGAACTTGTGGTGGTTCCTGGCCTTATAGCTTATTGAGCTTGCTAGTTCATGACTGTGGGAGCAAGTGCGGGGAAATCGATTGACAGGGCATTCAATGTCTTCGGCCTACTCTTCAGAAATAGCCATTATAAAATTGAAACATAAGCTATAAATACCGAGAAAATGCTCTACCACCATCACTTAGTACCTGAATGCTGAAAGCCGAGGAACTGGAAACCCCACTCTCAAGTACTTAGCATGCAGGAGGAAGACTTTCTCCAAACAAAAAGCTTGACAGAAGAGTAATAGCAATTTGATAACATGCGATGGACGCCGAACAGGCGGTTGCTACTAGCCACCTCTTCATAGTGGATCTTGGTACGCGGGCCAAAAGATATCCATCGCGCCGCACAACAAGATAAGAAAACCCGCGTGGGTATGACTCTGTGGATGTCTGGATGGGGGGTTGCTCTGGAATTTTGAGGGTATGACGACGATCATTATCATTCCGTACTCCGTAGGTACGGAATGTTCTTCAAGCCAAGAAGAAAGGTGGATGTAGCAGGTGGGTCGACCCCTGTTGGACACTCGCATCAAACTGGCATACATGGGATCTTGGCATGTAGATAGATAAGAAAAGAATCCAAGAAAGAAAACAGTTCGTCCAGCTGACACCGATCAAACTGCATTCTGGTGATGAGAACGTGTGAGTCAACGCATGGATATGCCTTCTCGCGCCCTCCACCATTGCTGACTCGGGGAAATAAATATCAATGATTATGGGGTAGAAGAAAGTTTCGAAGATTCCGGAGCTTCGGCGTAAGAATTAACATGCCGGGAATGAGAATGTAGAGATAGAGAATGAAGCATTTGTAAAATAGAAATCACCAGCACGACTTCGTATCCACGTGACCCACTTGGTCGTTCATCTGCGCCATCTGCGCCAAAAGATAAGCCTTATGCGTTCAAATGAATTGGTAACAAATGTACAAACCCACTAAACGTAACTTCAGTAAAAACAGTTGATAAAAGATGGGGTGAGGCTGTCAGAATCTTGGGCGGGATAGGGGAATTAGGGCTTACCCCAACGCTAACCCAGAGATGGAAAAGAAGACTTGAGTATGTGTTAAAGTAAAAGCAAATGAAGATCGTGCTTGCTGTCTGTAGAAAGCTCTCCCCTCTGGTCGTGAAGAAGTCGAGGTGTAGTTGACCTTGAAAGTTAACGCAAGGGGTGCGTTGGAGATATCTCCACGTGACACGTTTTCGTTACACTTTTTCCTTGTATCCGGCATTGCTTGAAAGGGGGCACGCGAGCAAGACTACCCTATTTCCCTACATGCCCAAAAGACTCGTATAGTTTTAAAGCTGTTTTCTTGAATTACTCTAAGAAGTTGGATCTGTAGTACTCAAGTACTGTCGCTTTTAGGCACACAGCCACTCATAGTTGGTGTAGCTGCATAAAACCAACACTGCAACTCACCCCGCTTCTTCAAACTCAACATACCTGAACCTGAAGTAACTAAATACAATTGGAGCTTCCAATGGTGACACAAAACAAGTTTACTTCTTTGGTACGAGATGTCTCCCCCAGACGACCCTGAACCCCTCACCTATCCTCCTTCCTGAGCCTTCCTCGCGAACTACGCGACAAGATATACGAAATTACGCTGGTTTCAGAGTCAACTATCATTGTGTGGAAGGGAGAATGGAAATTCGATCCTCCCACATCCACTTTCAAGCGTCAAATCGACCAAGAAGCTCCATCAGTAAGCCTTCGACCCCTCAGTCTCAATATACTCATCTGCAATGTTGCCGTGGGTCGTGAGGCAGCTATGGTATTCTATCAGAAGAATACGTTTGCCTTCTTAGGAGATCACAATTGGGACCCAATTGTTTTCTGGCTTAACTCCATCGGGGACATGAATCGAAGTTCTCTTTCATCTCTGGAAATCAATGGGGATCGGCCTCCCAGGGCATGGCAGCGTCCCAACGGCGAAAGATGCATGGGCCCCTCTTGTCTGGAGAGTCGGCCTGGATGGCTCCGAGATATGGTGATATATCCACGGCATCCGTGCCTGAATCTCAGAACCCACAAAACTCCTCTACCACACGGCCGGGTCGATAATATTAACCCTGCTTCAGAAGAAGTTTTCAAGTTGCTGGGAAAGAGGTCAATGAACCGGAAAGTCACTATTATTATGCAACTCCGTGACCACTACCCAGGACACAGAATAGACCGATTTGAGGAGGAAGTGGAGGGGCCAGCGGAAAATTGGTGGTATAGCATGGATCTTCCGAATTTATTGGAAAAATTCCGGTCATTACATACAGAGAATCTTGAAGTACTCTGGAATGGTGACCGAAGGGAGCTTGAAGAACAACAAACCGCAATCGAAAGGATTGGGTGGAATATAACTTTACATCCTGTCGAGGAAGATCAACCCCACCACTCGAACAGGGAACCTGCTCATTTTTTGAATTGTTATGGGCATGGGGAACCTAACACTTGTGGAGTCGCCAAATATACACTGAAGAGAAAAGGGCCGGAGGAACCCCTCTTCGCGTCGGAACCTTTGTCTTTAGAGCATTTGTGGTATTTTGAAGAAACGGATATAGGGAGTCTAGACTTTGCCGCGCGTTGGTTGTAATATGTGAAGTATAAATTGGCCTCGCCCAGGGGAGCCTGACAGATTGGGAGGGATATTGTCAGCCATGAAAACAAATTCACAGTTGAAAACATGACCTGGTTAACCTTATAAACGACCAATGAAAGTCTTCCAATGTTCCTCCATCTGTCCTTCGTAATCTAGGCTGCGCCGTTAAAAAATACGAAACGAGAGTTCAAATACTTCGAGATCCGATAATGTTAACAGTCATTTAGGGGACCTTTTCCTGAAAATGAAAGTCACATATGTGGGGTCACACATGATTTATCTCAAAAAGAAAGAGTATATAAGCTGCGATATATATCCAACGCGGAACAGATACAAGTATCACTTAATAATCTCTCGCCCAAACTGCTTCCCTCCAATCTCAATCCAAAATACAATTGACCCATTACTCACCTCCAACATGATATCGTATCTCAATTTCCAATAAGGTTCCTTGTCAGAAAAGCGTGCCATTTTGACGAAGAGGTCGTCAGATACATCATCTAGAGGCACTTTGATGGTACTTTTCGTGCTTATGGACCCTGAATAATAAAGATTATTAGTAAGGAGGGCTAGGAGGGAGTAAAGAATGGGTAAATAGGGAAAGCTTACAATGTGTTGATGTATCTGGTGGAAAATCGGCACTACTTTGCTCCAGGCTTGCTACGATGAAGAACTCGTCGCTCTCGGGCTCTGGACCGCATTGTTTGTAACAAGGCAAAGTTACTTTTCTTGATTTCCGAATATCGTCCCCCTATTACTTCTCGTTAGCTTCAGGGCCAATTCATGGAAGTAATTTGACACTACATAATGTAGGCATTGTAGAGAAGTTTTTCCAATTCCTAACCTTTTTGATAATCCAGTTGATGCTTTTGTATCTCCACACTCCTTCCCAGCTATCCCAGCTTTTCTTTTCATTCTGATGTGCTGGATCATTTGCATCCCATTTTGGACAGCATGCCACACCATAGCTCGCGTTTGCTTGACTTGTCATACCTCGAATGAAGGAAAATACACCCAGGTCGTTGGAGGTTTTCTTCTTTGACGGAGTTTGACTGAGTATTGCCCCACTTTGAATATATCAGCGGTGAACTTCCTAGAATATCATGACAACGTACCGAATCACTGCCGTCCATGCGTTGGTTGGCTGAATGAATTTGATTGTCGGAAATCTGTCTCTAAGGTGCTCCAGCAGATACTTACTGCTTCCGAAACCCCCAGTTAAGATCACAGCCTAAATTCAAAAGTTAGTCCTAGTTAAAGGACATAAAGTCTCAGAAATGAAGCCAATTCCTCACATTGACGGATGTCTTGTCACTATTATTCAATTCGACTTTCTTCAACTTGACGGTATTGAGCTGTTCTGTGATGATTGAAGAGACAGTATGCGCAACCGGTAAAAAGATTGCACCAAGAGCTTTCCTAGTGTATATTATTATCGTTATAAGTTCAAAAGGAAGGATTGGCCTTTACTTGTCAAAGATCATAGTGTTATTCTTCAATTTCCCATCTGAGTAGTCGGTCAGGGTGGTTCCCTTAAGCGTAACAGAATATTGCTTGGTGCTTGAGCTGGTAAAGACGGGCTTGATCTCTTTATCAAACTGTTTGAGGGTCTCGGGGTACAGGGGACTTTTCTTCAGCAGAATGAACTCCTCTTCCTCCATCAAATTTCGCATTATGTGGCTCTCAAAATTCTTGTCAAGATTTAGAGCACCCCCCGCTTTGGCTGCCAAGTAATCAGTAAGTATCATTTAGTCATGAAAGATGGTGGAAAGTACTGATTGGCGAAACAAACTCGACCAAAACTAATGGATTCAAAGTTTGGATTGTGTATGTAGTGAGGTTAGTGGTAGAACCTCCAGCATCGCACATAATGATAGCATCTCCCGCCTGAATGAAATTAGTTAAAAACGAGTGGAAGGGGGCCATAACTCACTTTTAGTTTACTAGCTTTTGCTTCAGTAGATTGCAAACTGAAACGGGCTGCAGCTTCGGCTTCTGCGACATGTGTAACAGGACCAATTCCGAGCTCTCTAGCAGCCTGATAGGGTCAGACCAGCGTTTTGAGAATCAGTATATGACTTTGAGTGGGTAATTACCTGCAAAAAGGTGTTCTCGATGACTGCTGGCCATCCAGCTGGGGTCGAAAGCACATACTTCACGGCGAGTATTTCTGAGTACGTCTTCGGATGCTTCTCTTCAATCGCGTGGATCGCATGTCGATACAGTTCTCCCAAGTAATCTTTTACTGCGTCGCTTGGTGTCTTGGCATGCTCCCGGAAGGTCTGTTGTACTTTGTTGATTTGAGTGTATTCTGGCTTCGGAAGCGTATTGTCGAGTAGGACTTTGAAGGCTTCCAACTTTTTATTTTCTCTCAGCCCCACCTGGTATCCCCAACGAGCTCCATTCCCTCTGTCATCATATTTGATAACCGTGGGAACTTTTGGAGAGGCAACATTGGAATTGGTTTCGCTCGGCCATTGATCAAGAACGTGCAAATTTTCGAGATCTGCTGTGAAGATATATCCGATGCTAAAAGCCGTCTCAGCAATCACATGTTTTCTTCTCCATTGGGAACAGAATATTCTTTCGCTTACCCGCTATAAGTTGTGCCAATATCAATGCTGATTATGAGACTAAGTCTTTCAACGTCTGCAGTAGCTTGCAAAGTTTTGAGAAGAGCGTTCAAATTCTGGAGCCGGAGCTTGTCTCCCGCCATTGTGGGAACTTTCAACAAGAAGCATCAGAGCAGAGCTTTCGTGCCCCCAGATGTTCGATTGAACAAGGCTGCATCCATTGTCTTGTTTTCGGTGGCAGTGCTTCAGCCCCGGCGCATAGCAAATATAAAAAGCAATTTAAAAATCGAGAGTCAAAGGAAAGCACCTCGTGAAAATGTCATTTGTGTAACCAATATTTGAGCCACGTTGGCCTAAACATTTTAAATGAGTTCATCACAGTGCATAATCATTAGCGGTTATGCAGGGTCCAACGAATGTGTGGCTTGTACCCCCATCACACCCCGCGGTGAAAACCGAAACCTTGCTTAATGGATCTTTTTTGTTGCCGGCCATGAGCTCAGCATGGGAAGTCGAAAATTGAGACAGCCATGAGGCCGCTTTATTGTTCCGAGAACCGAAGCAGGGAGTATTTTTGTTGAGACACAATCCCGCATGTTTCCAGTCTTACTCAAACATCGACAGTTGTGTCTTGATACCGGTCCTCAAAGCCTAGGAACACCATACACTGTATGAACGAGAGCACCGTTTTCTTTTGGTAGATAAAGATCTGATCGAGATTCACATTCAAATATGCAATTTAGCGATACAAAGATACTTAAAATCGAGTAACAAACGTGAAGAAATTCTTCGAACAGTACATGACCGCTCCAAGGAAACATATTACAACCCAAAAGTAACTATTGTGGTGAAGTTTGCATGATCAATTCAACAACTTGCCACTCCTCTAGACTCCACTCAGTCTTTCTCTCTCTAAATCTCTCATGTGTGGCATTGATCAAGTTTTGCACCTCTGCCCGTCTTCGTGTCGCTGCCAACAACCTTGAGTTGGTAGAACCATTGTTCCCTGTTTGTTTTCGTGCTTGGGCGACTCGTTCTAAGTTTGCGATCGTGATGTTGAGGATTTTCTTCTCCCTCACAAGATTTCCCCAGGCTTCTATGTCGTAAGAATCTATTCCCACACAAGATTCACCTGTGTCAACTGCGCCCGTAGCGACGGGAATTGGTAAATTCGGGTTCTCTCCAAGCGAGAGCTTGGAGCTTCCATGCCATTGATATTTCGTATCATCCCTAAGTTTGACAACTTCATCTCTCGCCTTGTCGCTCACTATGCTCGGTGCGAGAGGTTTCCTCTCTTTGTATGTTGTTGTTGTGACGAATGATTTTTCCTCAGAGCTCATCGTTTCGAGGTATAGTTTGGGATATTTGACTGCCTTGAAGATGGCCCATAATGACATGCTGCAGCATAGGAAGACAAGGGAGCCGATAAGGATGTATATGAAGCGATCGAGAGGGAGAATTCCGATGGGTGCAGGAATCAAGCCCCTTTTGTGGGTGTTACTGAGCTTGCTTTTGGGGACGTTCGAAGATCCAGTCGTCCAGATACCGGATATACCTGCACTGATATTGGTGAGACTGACTAGAATGTGAAAAGACATGATGAAAAACTTCTTCTCCTAAGGAGCACAACACGCAATGGATGAAGCTTTGTCAACAGAACAAAAGATATATCTGCAGGTAGATATTGAGAGACGTCAAAAGACAATCATGCCGAAACTGAAACATGACCTCGGAACTTCCAGGTGCAAATTTAACCATGGTGGCATTTTGGTGAACCACGGCATAGAAGGCTAGATAAAAAAGCTGAGCTGAACTGACTTGCCGCCCGGAGGCTTGGCAGTATGGAGTTGGCAATATTCTCCTTTTTTGGTCTTTTGCGATTCAACAGCTCCTTAAGTTTCAAGGTGCTTGCAGAAGACCAACTCAAAAAAAGCGTTCGAAATATGCCGAGCTTGTAAGTTCTCGTTCGTTAGATTGTATAATTGTTCGCCGTAGCTCACTATACTTCAGAGATCCTCTTTTGGAGGAATTTAAACATGATCTGTGGGGAGAAAAACTCATCCTCCAAGGCACAAAGTTCCACGATCGTTTTGAAATTTCGTACTTGGTGTTATCCTTCCTGACGTGGTTCGGTCTCCTGTATGCCTGGTTAAGCTTTCAACGAAATTCCCCTTTTTATAAGAAGGCTGCATTCAAATTCCGGAAAGAGTCTATCATCTATTACCTCCTGTAAGCAGTTTTTACCCTTTCACCTCTCGAAAAGCGGAAATATACTGAGAACCTAACAGGTCATATTCTTTGCAAATAATTGATATTTTCTTAAATGAGGAGAGACTCCATGTCAGGAGAGGATACACATTCACCGGTATCTTTCGTGATGGACTATGGCAGGCTTCAGACCTTCTTATCTTGAAAATTGTATGTGGGATCACATACTATCAATTTCTTGTGTGGGGAAGTGATAACCTCCTTCATGCTGTTTGGCGGTTCCTATGCATGATTTCTTTGACTACTCTCGCTGCTCTGGCTCTTTACCGATGGGGTATCTCAACCGCGTATACTATTATGGAGCTTAACGGTGTCTCTCTCGATTGGCTTGAACGATTTCTCCGCCAGGCGGCCGGATTGCGAGCCGGATATCAAGTTCTATATATGCTGGTATCCACCTTTATGGCCATTCTAGCACTCTATCACATTGGACGCCGTACTTCATTCCGAGCAAGACTCAACAAAGTAAGCCTTGCGAGCTAAGTTACCAAATATCAACCGACTCATCATTTACTAATTTTATCGCCAGGTTGAAAGCCAGTTTTTGGCTACTGCAGCACTGCTATGGATCAGATCGGTCGCTAGAACGGACATTTTTGTGAAGTATGGTCTTCATGGAAATACTAAGCCGATTTACCTTGCCACGGCGGCCGAGGCTTGCTATGGCCTCCCAACTGTTGTCATATATCTCCTTCTCAACAGTCTTAACAATCCGGACCCACCATCGGTTGCAAAATCGGATATCCTTCGTCAAGGCAGACGTACCGCGAAGAGGGAATTAAAAAGACGACAAATCGATGCATCAAATGGAGGGCCAGAATTGCCGACTCCGGCCCAAATCCTCACCGAAATTGAATTGAAGCCACTAATGTATCTCCAAGATAAGACACAGTCAAGTCTGTCTTCATTGCCGGAGGCTGAAATTCAGGATACTGTTTCCCGACACATCAGTGACGTTTTGATGCTTCGGGAAAAGATTTGAAGAGTCACTGTTTGGGTGGCTGCTGGGAAGCGGGAAATTGGAAAATTAGATGGTCATTTTTATTGTAGGGAAAATTTAATTCAATAGAGTCAAAAGTCAGCACACAGTACTTTCTAATTTCATGAAATAGAGCAAACGACATAATCCCAAGCACATAACTCATTGGTATGGACCCCGAGAAGGAATTTCATATACAACCACCTGCCCTGCTTCTAACACGATTGGCTCGCCGGCCACTCCAGCTGCCAGTGGTCGTGTCTTAACGAGAGCCCCGAATAGAGTACAAAAAATTTGAAGGTTTTTTCTATCCATTGGTCTGGATACTTGCCCCTCCGAGGATAATATCTTGACTCTTCTCTCGTCACAGGCAGATAGACTTGTGCCGTTTGAGTACGATTTGAACTCATACTTGGTTTTGCTGGACCGGAAACGCAGGGATAGCCTCAGGGAAGCAATGCACAATTCCCGAAGAGCTCTGTGGAGAGCTGCTGATATTTCTTTGGTGTCACTGTTGTCCTTGCCTTCCAGATTCATGGGACGAAGTAGGTTGAAGAGATGATTGGCAAAATTCTCGATGACATCCCCCTGGTTTAGGTTCAACCGTCCGGCATAGGAAACGGTGTCCGCTCGCCACTCAGCACTTTCCTCTGTCGATACTATATTTCTTAGGTCAGCAAACCGCTGTTCAAAGGTTCACGAGAAAATCGATAACCTTTGGTGCTGGCCTCCATCGCCCGTTCTAGCTCTTGGAAACCACCTTCCATGTGCACAGGCAATCCAAATCGTCTAGCATTCGGGCCAAAAAATAGGGATTGAAGCTCAAGGAAGAGGAGAGATATCAGTAGTCGACGTCGCCTCTCAGGATTCTTGTCTGCGCGGATTTCTTGCTCGTAGAACTCGAAATGGAAAGAAGTACTCAGTCTTTTCAACCGGTCAGTGCGGAAAGTCGCTTCACCAGGATAGAATCTCCTGACAATATCCGTGGTCATGTTTCGCACTTTGAACATGTCTTGGAGAAATTCATCATCCAGAGGCTCATCAGAGGAGTTGCTGTTGTTCAATATAATCTCATTGAGCTTTCGGATTTTGAGTTTGTGGGTTTGTTGTTGCCTTCCAAGTTCTTCTTTTTCTCGTTTTACCTTATTAAGCTTTGAGGTGAGATCTGTCGTCTCTGTTACGGCATGCTCCAGTGACTCCTTCAGCTGTTTGTTTTCTTCCGTGACCTCGGCCACAGAGATAGCGGGTATCTGGGGAGCTGCGGGTGCTGCGGGAAGGTATTGGTGCAGCTCAAGACCATCTTGAGGTAGTTTCGTCATGTTTATCTCTCGTTCACCACTAGCAAGTGGGAATGGGGGCTCATCAAATGTCAGTAATAGAGTAGACTTGTACGTGGATTTTACTAACATAGGAACCTGGGATCCGCTGCTCATAATCGATGGACATATTCTCTCTCACGACTCCAGTCTCACCATGCTGAACGAAATGTATTACTCGGTCCGGAAATCGCGATTTTAGAACATCTTGGAGCCCCTCTTCAATTTCCTTGATTTCTGCCGGGCCAAGACCCTTTAGTTGAACGAACGAATTCTGAACCGTTTGAAGAATTATCTGGGAAGAATCAGGTGCTGCCATTATGTAGTGAGCGTTGAAATCTTTCCAAGTGGGGTTTCGAGCAAAAGTTCCTGGATGCCCTTCTCCTTCGACATAAGGCTGTGTTTTTCTCCAAGGTAAGAAAATAATGAGCCATACCAATATAACTCAGCTCATTTAGGGAGCTCTCGATGTCTGAGTGCCACAAAACGCCACAATCGCCACCAATATTATCCAAGTCAAGAGAACGTATCAAATGGCATCTGAGAGACAAAATGGGACTGCTATCTGCACAGAAATCATACGATGTCGGGCAGCCGAGTGGAAGTTCCGCGGACTGTTCTGTGGGAATTTGGGTTTTGTTTTTGAAGAAGTGTCCTCTGGTTGGCTACCCTTGTATGGTCGATTTAGCGAGATTTCGAAAGCAGTATCCCGATCCTCCTTCCTGGAATTTGAATTTGACATTCATCACTTACTCTATCGACCAGCCAATATGACGAGACTCAACGAAAAACCGATAAATATTGAAGTCGGCATGAATGGACTCAACTTGGTTGAGGATGATGATGCCCAGCTTATCATCGGCCTTGATTTTGGTACCACATTCAGCGGAGTCTCATATGTGTTCACGGAGAGTGAGAAACCAGATGTCAGGGCTATCACAGAATGGCCTGGCACACCAGGTCAGACGTTACCCAAGACGCCGACACTCATAGACTATATAGCTGCAGCTGGGGGGAAACCATTCCAATGGGGATCAAAAGTCAACCCAACCAGTAAAGGGTTGCTTCAAGGCATTAAATTGCTCCTCGACACAGAACAAGACGTCCCTCTCTATGTTCCAGCCATCAACACGAAGAAGGAACTCCAGAAGTTAGGAAAGCCGGCCATCGATGTAGCGACTGATTATTTGAAAGTTCTGTATGAATACGCATTGAGCAACATCTACAGTTCTTATCCCAAAGACTACGTCGATATGCAACAAAAGAGGTTCGTCTTGTCTGTACCTGCAGTTTGGTCCGACAAGGCCAAGGATCTGACACTCAAGGTTTGCAATATTACATTCTATACATGTATTTTTGTGCTAAAACTTTTAGGCTGCCAAGAATGCGGGTATTTACCCCGTACATCTGATCAAGGAGCCGGAAGCTGCAGCACTGTATACCTTACATCATCTCAAAGGGCGAGCACTTAACGTAAGCAGTGATTCCCCAAAAACAAAACATCACACCTAATAAAAGTACAGGTTGGTGATGCATTCGTGCTTTGCGACGCAGGCGGAGGTACCGTGGATCTAATTTCATATGAGATTGACAGTGCAGATCCATTGGAGCTAAAGGAATTGGTACCTGGAACAGGTAAAGTTCGTGGAGAGCTTTTTGAACACAAATTCCTAACAAGAAAACAGGTGGTATGGCCGGCTCTCTCTTTCTTAACAAACGATTCGAAGAAGCTGTGAAGAATATCGTGGGTGAAGAAGAGTTTATCGCCCTAAGGAAGACAGAAGGGTTTGCCGACGCTGTTAAACAATTCGATCGAGAAGTTAAGCCAGCATTTTGTGGAGACAAGGAACAAGCATGGAACATCAATTTCCCTATGGGAAAGTTGGAGGATGATCTTGCAAACAACCTTCAAGCAAATTGTCTTCGTCTCAAGTAGTAAGCTTTGTCTCCACATCTTGGCACGTTGCTAACCGGACTGTAGCGAATTGGTGCATCAGATCTGTGAGTTAACTGAACTCATACGCCGAGATTTGCGGGTCCAAAAACTTCATACTTAGGATATTTTACTCATTGATTTCCATGCTCATCAGTTGAACCTCTCGTTCTTGAAGTCATTCGGCTCGTGGCAGAGCAAGTTTCCAGTGTTAGAATCAAACGGATGGGAGTCAACCACCCAAAGGGCAAAGAGATTAAAGTGAGTCATTCTGTTTTATGCAAAGGTGTCTGGTAGTAAGAAACAAATAATGTAGGCAATATTTCTTGTCGGAGGCTTCGGAGCAAGTCAGTACTTAAAGATGCGCCTTGAAAAGGTCAATCCCGACGTCCAAATTATACAGCCTCCTGATGCGTAAGTAAATTCGATTTGACAATTCCCGATAGTACTTGGGTATACATGCTGATATATGAAAACTATCCAGTTGGGGTGCAATTGTGAAGTGAGTGAGCGAGTCACGAATCAGATGAATACTAACACAGCAGCAGAGGAGCCGTTTTGAGCCAGATGCCAGATGAAGCCGTCGTTACCTCAACAAAATGCGTCCGGCATTATGGTGTAGCGTGCACTGGCATCTATAAGGAGGCAGAACACGCTGGGCAGGAGAAGCTTTGGGATCAACTGGAGGGTGTCCATCGTGTCAATAAGATGACATGGTACCTGAATTATGTGAGTAGCTTCCCCATCCCCCAAGCGTTAAAACTCAATTCATGGGACCTAGGATGACGATTTGGTTCGTGATCGAACAATCGAGTTCTCCTTCTATCGAACTTTAACTATGGACTACGAACCTGGTGATCTGATATTTCTCGACACGCTTTTACAATGCGACCAGATAGACGCTCCGAAATATCCTATTGATGGTGTGTATCTAAAAAATTCGGTTACTATTACTTCAGTTAACGAGAAGATTTACAGGTGTCACCAAACCCAATGTGCAGTTAACATCAGATTTAAGGGATGTTCCCAAAGATGCATTGGAACACAGGTGCTCAGCAGCTGGCACCTCATACTATGTAATATGGTACAAACTTGTGCTTAATACACGAACTGCAAAGATGATTTTCTCCCTCGAGTGTAAGGGGAAGGAATACAATAGCGTGGATGCAAAATACGAATGAGGGGTATGGGTTTCTGGGATTTTCATGTCATTTTTCTTCTTGATAGCTTCGCTTAGAGTGCTTTAGATTTAGTATCCAACATGACCTTTTGATTTCCGCTTCCAATTCAACAACTACCTACAGCTGTAAGATTAACCAGCTTAAATCACCAAAAAGTGATTTTGACCCGACCCAAAAGACGCTCCTAGTGTCATTACTCGACAACCACACTTCTAGGCTAAAAGCCCTATAAGAACATCGAACTACAAGGGCTTTTACTTAAATGTATCTATGTACCTCTATACCTAAAAGCGTTGCTGTCGTGTAACTTGAGAAGGGGCGCAAAGTTGAGGCTCACTCGGTCGCACACCGAGATTTCACGCGCCAGCCCCTGGATTTTTGCCCCTCTCAATATTTCTAACTAACCACGCTTCTAGGAGTTAAATCCTTAGAGAAAGAGGTATTTTCGGCATTTCTAAGTATCTATATATACTTTTTAGAGAGCTTGGACGCGTGGTTGTGGAGTAATAACACTAGAGGCGTCTTTTGGGTCGGGTCAAAGCCACTTTTTTTGGTGGGGTCAGCGATTTGAGCTAGTTAATCTTACAGCTGTACCCATAAGATATAGACAGAAAGATGGCGTGACACTAACTAATTTTTTATTCAAAAATGGAGCAAAGCCCGTCAAAGGGACAATAAAGTTCCGAAAATCTTTTGGGTGCAGCCCGTCCCAAGTGCGTACCCTGACTTCTGGTCTCATGTTTTTTAAACCAAAAAATTCGGCATCCAAATATCTTACTGACTTCTTAAGGTACTGGGGGTTGCGTCCTTCCAAACAAATATTACTTGTTAGCTATGTTGTTAGCGGGTTGAAAATATTTAGCTTCCCGAAGAGACATATTCGCCTCGCCGACTTAATATTTCATCGTTCCCTTTTTTAAGTCAATCTATCAAATTTATTCATTCTCGATTTTACCTCCAAAGAGTAACTTTTGGGATAAATCATAATCATATTGTATTCCTAATTCCACGACCTCGTGATATTATTGGTCGGCTTCCGCCTCCGAGAAGAACCCCAGAGTGCCCAATGAAACAGAGAAGACTTCAATCTACAACTTCTTCTGAGGAAACATCTCTTCATGGGAAATAGCGGTGGCCAACCATCCTAGAAAATAAACCCCAATGAAGTGTTGTTGGGTGGGGTTCAAGCCAGGAGCATCGATTTTGGTTACACAAATCCCCAGATCGTGAAAGAACACCAACATATGAACTAACACACTACCAACTCTTATAACCTAGTTCAAAGAAGTCAAGGTGATATTAAAGAGTTCCAACGTTCTTAAAACGAATATTTCATACTTGCTCAGGATTTCGAGACAAAGAATGCAGGTTATTTTCATGAAGAGGATAAACAGGAGTTACATCTCAGAAAATTATAAATTCCCAGCCCCCCTCTTTCTAAAAGGTATCGATCTTCTCAAACACGATTACGAAATGCGAAGTTCATCATCAGCTTTATGAAGCAAAATGGCAGACAGCACACCGAAATGGCCGCTTGACACAGTTCTGAAGGTTTTGTACAAAATTCCTTATGGGAAACATTTCAAAGGTGTTTTCCCATTTGACGAAGAGATACAAGGGAATTATATCAAATACTTCAGATACATATCGGTCATGGTTAATTCTTATAAAGATCTCAATATGATCGAGGGCAACGATAACTCAAAGGAAAGTCCGACATCTATCAGAGAAAAGCTTGAAAATATCTATGTCAGTGCTCACCTCGCAGACGAATCGGCCGAAACGATGGCTTCCTTAAAGAAAATACACGACAAACTGGAAGAGACGGCACTATCCCTGAATCCAGCATATCGAAGGGCGCCTGTAATCCAGGCTTTTGGACCAGCCGAGGAGGGACAAGTGGACCTAGCGAGAGACAGACGGTTTTCTAATCAAGGAGTAAAAATAGGTGCTCTAGGTGGATACCGTGGATTTGATGAAGAAAGCCAAGAAAAATAAGACGACCCTGGGCCAATAGATCCACCTGTGGCCTCTGTCAACCCCGTTGGTAGATATATAAATGCCCCAACAGGTGTTACACAGGCAGCTTTAATTGGGGGTTCAGGGAATTCTGGTGGTTCTGGCGGTTTTGGAAGCTCTGGAAGTTCTGGTGATGGCCTATATGATGAAGGTGTCGCTGTCCCCTGGGAGGAACTTCGGGATAAAAAGAAAAGCGGTGATGGCGAAAAATGATATACAAAATATCATCTTCTCGTCGACCGTAAGCGAGAAACTCGGGGGTCTGTCGGGATTTGGTGCTAAAATTTCGAGAAGAGGTATTCAACCTACTACTTGTCAAAACGTTCTTTAATATAATTGGTTATCTTTAAGGCTTTTAGTTCCAAAAAATGCCGAAATATACAAAATACATCAATGCGATATCTGAATCTCATTGCGTTAGCAACGACTTTCTATTTCGTGAATAACAAAAGACTTTCGATTCACATCCCCAACTTTTTACTCACGTGAGTAACATTCACAACCCTCAAAAAGTATAAATACTCGAAGCACCATTGTTAAATCTCTTTCACGAAACAAAACCACCGATCTAACTTCTTAAACACGCAGATAACTCTAAAATATCTACCCCAAAAACAACCAATTCTCTCAAATGTCATATTTCAGAAAACGCAACAACATCGATTCACGGGGTTCAGACCACTTCACCTTGGGTCAGGCAAGGAGACTTATTGTTCAAAGCAAAGTCTTCATGGACGCGTCCCCGAGTGGGACTCCAAGCGAGGAAAATACAGACATGAAGGTTGAAGACACAATTAAGAAATTACGGAAGGCTGGAATAGCACCAACAATAACATCAGGTGATGAAAGCCTTGAAAGCACGGCGGAGAGTACAATAGACTACACTCGTCACATTTCTGATAACGACTCGGACCTTCTGTCCACAATGAGAAGAGAGTATGAAAGGCTCGAGGGCACGAAGCTTATGCCGCGAAAACCCAACCGCTTTTTGACCTGGGGAAAAGCATTTAGCAAATGGATAAAGACAAAGACCTCGAACCTCTATGCAACATGCTATAAGTTTTACCAGTCTGGTCCGCGTCCCACCAACCCAAGACATTAAGTGTAAGGCAACCAGAATTTGTAATGTATTTAAGCTAGGTCTTTTGACCACTCTCCGTGAATTTAAATCGCAATAAATTCAAGCATCTTGGGATTCTAGCATTGAATGCAAAGAAATGTTCCAAAAAAAAATTGCATCACGTGAGAGCTTTTGAATGATTGAGATGACAGACACTAGTCCTCTTTCAGACAGTCTCAATCCATAACGAAAAGATTCTCAAAAAAAGAAATAGATGGTGCACAGTTCTGGGAGTATGAAACCCATAGAAAAGAGAACCCAGAAAGGATGAAGAAGCCCAGAGATAACGAGATCATGGGAACATCGTCATCGATTCCCAAGCAGCTTTGTCAATTTGAGAAGAATGGGAACCCTAATTAATGAGGTAAGTATGTAGAGAGCTCTAAAGTATATACCGCATGCCAATCTAAGTCATTATCCTCCACCAAAATATACACCATTTTCCAACCTTTTCGTAGTGGCTGTCTTCTTCAGCTTTGCTTTTTGAACTTGGCAGCAATCTCTTCCTCGCTGAATTTGCGAGTCTTCAACTTCAACATGGCGGCTAATTGCTCTTGACTCATTCCAATCTGGGCACCCATGGGTACCAGTTGTTTCGCGAGATACATGTAGTTCTTGGTCAAGATACGGAAAGTGATTTCCAAGTAATCGATGTTTTGGAACACGAGAGCTCCTTCTTTCGAATAGCGCTCCTTGGCGGCAAGAAATGCTCGAGGGTGATCTCGCCAATGGCGGAGTGGGTTGAGGTGATGGGAAGTGTGGTAACCATCGTTAAAACAGAAACGATTTGACTGAGTAACGCGTTAGTAAAGGTTAATAAATTTGTGAGGACTTCGGAATGACATACTGGTACATCGATCAAAGTAATACTGGAACGGAAATCTGAATCAGGGTCCACATCATCAACAAGTGCGTGTTGTCCCCAGTTCCCAATCATAAGGCCGATCCGGAGAATCACGAATGGTAGGAGCAAAGCGAACAGGGTGGGTTTGAAATTCCATCGGGCAAGAAGAAACATCATAGCATACGATGATTGCTCAGTGCAAGTGATTCGGAAAGCCAAGTTGTACTTTTTCTTGCTGATGAAATAGCGGGGTAAATCGAACCAGCAGAGCAACAAGAACCTGAGTTCGTAATGGAGAAAATCTAGAATTGAATCGCGCTGATAACGAATTGTAGATGAAAGGTCATCCGGTCCATTTCCCTCGACATGGTGAGCCTTACAATGATGGTAATAGTAAGAATCCCAGGTGTGACCCATCAGTGGTTCCAGGATGTATGGGAATGTCCAATCGAATGCTGCATATTTTTTAGACAGAACACCATTGTTGTGGATGTGGTTGTGCATCATAAGAGTAAAGCCCCCTGAGCACCAAACGATGTAGATGATGTGAGCGAATCCGTGCAATAAATGAAAGTTGTAAAAGAGATATATAGCGCTTGGTAATGCCGTCGTAAAGTACATGATGAGGTGCGAGAGAAAGACGACATCGGTCTCATGCCGAACCACAGTCCTTGCCCATTTCACATACTTTTGCAAAATGGCTTCCCGGAAGTTGCGAGGACTTTGAACAGCGTTGAAGTCATGATCCCAAGTCGAGAATATCGTTGGTTGGAATTTTGGGTGTTTTGGGTCTGCAAGGTTTTCGAGGAGATTTATGGCGGACTCATCCTGGACCGGAGTGATGGTTTTGCCAGTTCTGGCCTTTTGGTCTTCTGCGTCATTGAGGTCTTTGTAAAGTACCTCGAGAACAATATTATCTGACGGCGTAAAGTCATTTTTGTCTGGAGATCTCGATGTCGCGATGCTAGTTGTGCAAGTCGTTTCCATGCTGGCGAATGAATGCTAAGCAACCTTGACAATGGTTGGGAAAAGTCAAAGAATGGCGGGAGACTGTATTCGTATATCAACAGTATTGTACAGAGGACATGATATACAATTGAAGAATCTGTCAAGACCGGCCTTTGGATTTGAATGAGAGAGAACGCGGCAAAGAGGCTGAGGAGGCCGAATTGGGTACCGTACTGGGATTAATGGTTGGGAAGGAGCGGTGTCAGGGGTGAAGATCACGTGAAGGCGTGTGGGCTGATTGGTCGCGCGAAGAAGAAAATTCAACAACGCGGAATATGAAGGAAATTTGAAGGGCCCTTGAAATGACGAGGCAGGTGTATTGGGAGAAAGAGTAGTTATCTCGTCGCAGGTAATCTGTTTTGGGACTTGACGTTGATGAGGCAAGGGAGGACTTGAGAAAATATTTTGGGCACCGGCGCCACCTCTTGAATCGCGCCAGACGCTTCAGGTGCCATGAAACAAAGTGCATTGTTCTCCACTATTATATGCATAAGGAAAGATGATATTTCATAAATGTAATGAACTTGCGCACAAAACATAGAACAAGTGGAGGCGTGGGACGGGACAAGAGAGTTAGCGAATAGGAGGCCATCACATGATATGCTATTCTAAAAATCAATTTATTCCATGACCTGAAGGTTGCTCTGGCACTTTCAAAACAACAACTTATCCAGATTTCCAGATTTCCAGAGAATTATAGTAGTTAAGTGATCAGTTTCTGTGGTGATGAAGCTTAACTTGCTATAGGTCACATGACTAACCCAGCATTTTAACATACTCGACATGCTCATAAAAATGCCACTCGTTTGATTCTAAGCGAGAAATGACTGACTTACTTGCTGGTTCGCATGTATTGCAATTTCAAAAAAGGCTTCTGTGAAAAAAAGAATTAATTGTCTCCGGCTCAAAAATGTAACAAATACCAATGGAAGTTATCCTCTGTTCCTAAGCAGGAATAATTTTAGCCTCCTTCATCTGATCGAAGGCTGTAATATAGCCCTGCACAGTTGGAGCACTTTCTTTGAACCCCACCTCCCTTGAAATTGTAAGATCATACTGCTTATCAAAAACAACCCAGGCAAACACAGCACCTAAAACATCCCAGCTGGAATTCTCAACAAAGCCTTGTTTAAGCCCACTGCTATCAACCCATGCACCCCAGTTATCTTTCTGTGCCATCACCCACTCCACACCGTTGGGTTTCCCTTCTTTTGCAAAACTGGGTCCAACACCTTTCAATCCGAAATAAGCACACACCTCCGGCCAGAGAATTTCCCAAGTCGTAAAGTTTTCATCAGCGACATTGATAGTCTTTCCAGCGATTTGATCAGGGTGCAAGCTGGCAAAAACATGGAACTTTGCAAGGATATCTTGAGAAGTATCACTCCGTTTTGCTTTCCAACTTAACTCGTTGCCGGGAAACGGAATCTCACTCCCTTTACCCTCAACAGAAGAATACATGGACAAAAAAATGCCAAGGGCGTGCAAGAGTCCTATGCCATTGGGTCGTGGTGTATGACCCATGATTACATCAGGGCGAATCTGACAATACTTCCATGACTTGCCCTTACTTTCAGAATCCATGAAATCTATTTAGGGATAGTAGAAAATGTTTGAAGCGTATGGTTCGGGAATTCGTGGTGCAGTTTCTTTGAGGGGTAGATCCCATTGAACTCCGGGTTGGCCGTAAAACTCCACTCCGTATGTCTTTCCGCCTGTTTGGAGGGTCCAGAACTCGAGGTTCGGACAGAGTTTGGTGATGGTTTTTAACGCAGTTTCCAAGATGAGAACATTGGCTTTCTTGATGGTTTGAGAATCGGAGCCATGGGCGGTGTAAGCTTGGTTCTATTGTTAATGAGATATCCGGGAAGTCAGCGGGGGCACCTACCGGTATAGAAAACATGTGTTACCTTTTCGATCTCGTTTATCTGTTGAAGCTTCTGAGTAACATTCGCTACTCCTGATGTCAAATCGATTCCACTGTACACCTCGAGTCGTTCAAAATCTTCCGGGGGGAGGTGGAAACACTCTTTGTCCAAAGATTTGTTTGCTAGTGCGAGGACACGAGTGAAGGTCGATTGAGCCGATGGGTAAGGAAGACAAGTTCTTGTTATGGCCCAGCCAGATATACCCGAAGCACCGAAGACGAGGGCTTGTTTGGAAGACATGATGGCATAGTGTGACCGCGCCCAGAATGGAGAAATCTTTGGTGGGTATAAGTACTTTTCCGGGCCCAGTTGTACAACCCGCCGGCTAAAATATTCAACAACACCACGTATTCATGATGCATTTGCAGAATGCTATTCAACAGACATAAACCGCTGAAGTGGCCATTGACAAGCCTTAGATCAAGAACGCGAGAAGGGATTATATGCGTATCAGCTTACTTTATTGGTTGGTCTGTTGGATTTTTAAGTGGTAGCCAACCACTGTAACGGACGTCTGTTGGTAAGTGGAACATGAACAATATATTTTGTTGGTATTGGAAAGCAAAGTGTATTGAGTTGAACATCGACACTAGGTGTGTTAGTGGCAGTGCACTTCTTGATACGGAGCAAACATGGGAACTGTGGCGGGGCTGATATTCACCAGTTTTTTAAATGGCGGATTTTGCCCTCACTTACTGTTCGATCACTTATATATATTTTCCGTACCGAGACCGCAGATGGCATGAATAAGTCACCCGAATTGGTTGATGAATTTCCACTTGAGAAATCGCCAGTGTACAGTTAGATGTGTACGGTTTAGTTCTACTTGCTCCCCTTGAACTTCCCCATCATCTAAACGCGCGACAAAGGAGTTGATGGAAATTTCGAAATCAAGCTATCATCAACATGAACATATTCTTAGAAGGGAAAAAAAAGAGAGGCAAAGACAATTTGTAGTATATCTTCCTATATATTTATAATCTACCCAACCACCTAAGTAAACCCCTAGCAAGGAAAAAAACGGCAAATAAAAGATGGTATCATACTTCCCCGGCACACCCTCTCTCCCAAAGACTAACTACTTACTCACCCCACCAAATTATTAGGCCCCTACTTAGAAACCTCAACCGTTTCCCCACCCTTCTCCCCAACCACCGTCTCAGGCGGCGTAGCCTCCCCCGCCTCCTTCCCCTCAACATAAGTTGCAGTACTACTATGATAAGCACCAGGATGTTTCCTCCCCGTTATATCCAAAAAGATAGCCTTGAACGTATACGCCAACCCCGCCCGCCCCTCCCAAACTGGATAAACACCCACACAAAACAAGCTTCCAAAAATCCAAAGAATACCCACGACAACCCATCCCGTAAAGAATTTCTCCGAGAAGATATAGCCGGAGCCGTACATTGGCATAGGCCAAAGAATCAACAAAGCTAGGGTGAGCACAACAGTGGTGATCTTTGCAACTTTCGAGGCGTGGAGGAGTTTTGTTTGTTCAACTGCGTCGTCGTCTGCGGTGTGGGCGCGCTCTCCGGGGACAAGCTCGAGATCGATGTGCGCCTCGGCTGCAAGATCGTGATCATCGCCTTTGCGGATTGCGGCCATGGAGAGCCAGTCGTAGTTATCGACTCCAAAGATGAGTGTGAAAATCGGTGTGAAGATTAGGGGAGAAAGAAGAGCCATGACGTTTCCTGCCAGCATCGGATTATTCGATCCAGTGCATGCAACGTCTAGTTTACCGCAAGTCTTAGAGGCGGTTACAAGCCAGGCGATGAGGGCGCATGCGAGACCGAGAGGTGGGGTGAGGGTCGCGGCCCATTTATTTTGGCCTTTCCACATGATTGTCAAGGTTGCGGGGATGACGGCGGAGGAGATTATTACGCCCATCATTACGTAGAGGTAACCCATGGAGATGCCGGCGTAGAAGACTGCAATTTTGTTAGTTTGATTTTGTGCGTGGAGGGGGCACGTACGACCAACCGAGAAAGCAGCCATGAATAATCCAAATCCAACAACCATAGCGTGAGACATGTAAATGAGCTTCTTTCCGCTAGCACCTGGATTGAAGTATGTCTGGTAAATATCATAGGTGAAAATGGATGATACGGCGATCAATTCTGCGGAACTGGCAGATGTAACAGCCATGAAGACGATAAGCAAAACTGCTACGGCACCACCTTGTCCGAGAAGAGCGACTGCTGCATATGGGACGACGAGTCCAGCAGAAACATCGGCATCATCCATGCGGTGGGGGAATGTTGGGAATGCTGGATTTCCTTCGAGAGCGAGAGCTGCGAGACCCATTGTAGTTGCCATGAGCCAGGGGATGGCGAACCAAGAGATACCACCCATGATGTAACCGGGGAGGGCGTGGACTGGGGAAGCAGCAATTGCTTTGTTGTAGTAACCGTTGTCGAGGAAAACACTATTTTTCAATTTAGCTTTATTAAGTGAGGAGTTTGTGAGAAAGTAGACGTACGTTCCAAAGTTTCCGACAATGTTGATGACAAAAAAGATAGCTCCTTCGGTAGATTGCATAGTCAAGTAACTTCCACCAGAGTTTCCTTCAACTGGGTGATCTGCGGCAGCCTTGACCAAGAGGTCAAATACAGCTTTGGGCGAGCCGAGAATATCGCTAGTTGCGTAGGTAACGAGGGAGAAAATGATGATGATAATCAAGAGGATGAATGTATGCACCTAAACTTGATTAGAGAGTTTCCCAGAGCAATGAATTATTCTTCTTACCCAATCCGTAAGGAAAGTGGCTTTGATTCCTCCAAACATTGTGTACATAGCCACACCCAATGGCAACAAGAAACAAGCGGCAGCTGTAGGCATTCCAGTCAAGGAATTTACTACAGCAGAACCTCCAGTCAACAACATGGCCGTGACGAGGATGTTCGTCATCAAACCAAAAACCGTGAACGTGATATGTGCGTAGACTCCGTATCTGGCTTTTATGATTTCGAGGAAAGTCTGATTACCATTTGGTTAGTTCCTCTTTCCCAATTCTGGCTCAAGTTGCAACTTACGTGAGCATTTGGTGCTCTTCTCTTCAACTCAATCGCAATAGTAGCAAACAACAAAATCTGAACGGTAGCACCGCTGGCATACCAGAAAGGACCCGAAACACCATATCGGTATGCAATACCCGAACTCTGGAGAAGGGTCGCAGCCCAAGTCCAACTAGAAACCACAGCAGAAGCGACTAACCCCGATTTCACTGTTCTTCCCGCGGTACTGAACATTTCGGAAGTTTGGAGCTCATGGTTGTAACGCTTGAGGATCCAAGTGACGAGGATCTGCAACCAACCATTAGCAATTGGATAAAAATGGGAGCTATGAAGAAAGCAAAACTCACCATTCCGAACGCGAAAACCGCGCCCAATCCCAACACGATTCCATACCCCCAACCCTGACTGAGAGGAGGTGCAATTGCCATATTTCCGATATGTTTGTAAGTAGTGCTATGTCTTCCTTCTGAGTTGACCTACGAAATAAAAGGTAGCTTCCGGCGGGGGAAGCGACAGATAATATAGCCTTGCCCAAGCTGGCTCAGATGTCCAGCCTCGGGGGTGGGGGGAGCTCTCAGATCCATGTCGAGTGGAAAAGTGAAAATAGCCTCCTCGCGCTTCTCAACACTTGAAGACAGGAAAAAATGAGACTTAACTGGACGAGACACAGCTACTGCCGTGCTCGTGGCTTGAAGGGAAAAAAGCAAGGAGAAGATTTCCGACACGCCCATAGCTACTGCATGACGCCGTACCCTCTGGTATGCGTCTAGATCGTGATAGCTGCGATGCAAGCGGCTTCGGAGAGGGTGTGACCCGGAGAGAAATTGTATGGGGGAGGGGCGTGAAAAAGCCTGGTAAAGAGTCTCTATCCTTCACATGTTTGGTTGAAAGGTTTTGATAATGGAATCGATGTGAGATAGAGATAAGAAAAGTGAAGCCATCTGGAGTGAGTAATGGATACCACAACTGCAGTGAGGCGGGGGAACCAATGCACGACGTGGGCTAGCGTGAACACCTGCATGCGAAGCGAGGAAGCTTTGGTCCCCTGAGTTCGCAATCGCTAGTCTTGATTGGTTGTTTGAAGTTGTTATCAAAGTTAAATCCTAACAGCCGCGATAAGGCAGGACGGTTTGGAAGCGAGGCAATTCATGAGCTGTTGGAATGGGGGAGTGAACACGATGATCCAGAGAGATGAACGAATAGTGAGCTTCAAAATAGAGGAGAAAAAGTGGTGAGATCTAGAAACCCAAGCATGAGCGATACAAAGTGACTTGGCCTTTCAACAACGGCCTCTTAGTCGTCATTTAGTACGATGTCTGACAAGCTTCAAAAGGTGGGATAAGCATTGCATTTACTGACGACTAAGCGGTCACCTTCGGAAAATAAGATGGCAAAGATGATGGGGTTGGTGCTTCAGAATCTCGTCTCAGCCGCCAGATTGGTTTGCTCATTTGAAATAGACCCATCCAAAAAAATCAAAATAAACTCCCGCTTACTTCCCCATCCTGTCCGGCATCGCAAACCCTTGACGCTCTCTCGCCGAAGGCCCTTCGCCCCGGAATTTGGGCGACGGGGAGCTTTCTTACCCCACACAACTCTAATGATTTTTGATATCAAAAGTACCCTTCTGGACACCAATTTTCCGTTTCGGATGTGAAAAATTTTCATCATCCAAGAAGCAGCTGAGAATTTTATTTTGAAGAGTTTTCAAAGAATAAAAAAAATGGTTATTTGATTGGTACTCCACGTCTTCAAGCTTCAGAGATAAGGTATGTCGTCTTGCAGTTGAAGCTAACCCGAGAAACAGAGGTGCATGTCACGGGGACAGCTGCCCTTTCGATTCGTAAACTTCAAGGGAGATGGAATTCGGTATGGGGACGAATCAAATCCGAGTTGATGGTTGCAAACACATCGAACCGTCCCACGAGGAAAGGGTCTCAGACTTTGCAAAAAAAGAAAAAAACGGTTTGCGCTAACATCAGGGCTTGGAAAGACTCTCAATTGGACGCCGAAGATTATCAGGTCGCGCCCAGCCAGCCACTATCAGATGTTCAGACACCTTTCCAATAGTCAAGATTTCTCAATAATTTCAGAGACGAACAGCATAGAAATGAAACCAGCACTGAACAACTTCAAGGGACCCCCATAGGGAACTTCGAGATGACACCAAAATCGAAATGCCCAAACAGACATTTATGATCGAGATTTGACACTCTTGTATTATCCCAGACTACTGGAAGTATCCCCACTCCGGTCGCAAAAGAAGTACACCAAACGCTTAACCAAATCCCACCCAAACCTCCAAAATCCATCCGACTCCGATGCAAATTCAAAGTTGCGCAATACGAAAACTCCCTATACATCGCATTATTCACAGACGGCTTGAAATATCCGCCCTTATTCTATCCCAAAACTCGGTCGAATTCGTGAAATCGAAGTCGCATCATTCCTGCATCATCCGTATTGCATATTCTGCTGTTTCGGCGGCGGACCGCCTTGTTGAGGACCTCCCCAGCCTTGAGGTGGTCCTCCTTGGGGATTATTCTGTAAAGGCATGCCTCCGCCGCCTCCGCCATTTGCCTGGGCTATAACGTCTTGTCGATTCGGGAGGGGTTGTGCAAATCGGCAGATGGAGCAGACTACATCTTCGTGGCCGTGGATGCTGAGAGGGATTACGGGGACGAAGCAGAAGGTAAACCAAGGATTTCGTTTGATAACCTTCGCAGAGTAGTTGCCCTGTGTCGCATTAGTTGGGGTTCCAACATGGCTGCCAAACGGTATGAGGGGGTATGTGGAAATGCACTTACGCAGTTATGACATTGGCATAGGACATTCTCGTAGCCCTGAAGGTTTTTGGTGAATTCTGTGGTGGTTGGACATCAGTTGGATATTCGGTGCTGGGGAAAAGTGGCAAGCGCAAGGGAAGCCGGAAGCCTTACCAGTCTCTCCGCAAGTGAAGATGAAACACATCCTGATCGCGGTCGGTGATAGCGTTGATCAGAGTAGACGATTATGTAGTTGAATTGTAGATTGGGAGTTCGTAGATGCAGAGGACAAGTATTGTATTAATTTGTTGGAGGAAGGAGGATCGGATGTTGCTTCTCAGATTTGGCTTGGTATAAAAATGCTGGGCGTTCGCATCGTCACTGTGGCTGTGCATTCAAAGTGGCTTGGCATTTGATGGCATTACTTTTATCCGAAGAACCCCTCATCACGTGCCAAGAAACTACGGGCTTCTAAGCGAGCTCAAAGCGCACTTTTGGGTATTTGAGCTCGAGCTTAAACTTTTTCTTCCTTTCCTTCCCCCAAGCGTCGTCCTCTTCAACGCTGCGTTTCTATGCTACAAACAGATCTGTCGCTTGATCTCTCGGGGTCGCGACTAATCACATCACGGTGCTCGCATCACGATTGCCTTTTATGCATATGAGAAATTCGGAGTACTCTTCAATTCACCTTCCTCCTCGACCCCTCAAAAGGCAGAGTGATAGGTCTGCCCGCGAGGGTTCGGCGTGATCTCACGTCTGCAATTGGCATCAGAAAAGCAGGGCGCGTCACCTTCTATATACCTGCTTGCGGGGACAAGTCGATGTGCGTGTTCCTATGGGAGGGCCATTGCGAAGATTGTGTGTGCTACGGCACGACACTTAAGTGCAATACGCGGCGTGCTGGTTCCTTGGTCACCTGTGGCCCTGGGGCAGGTACAATTCGATTCCGATTACTCTGTTGAGGACGACGCTTCACCCATCTTTCTCAAAAGGTAAGGATTTCAATTCTGTGCTCATTGAGAGAAAGGATACTGCTAACTGAGATTATGACTCAACGACACTGGGATCACGTCTCTCCACCCACCCTCTTCCCAGCCATCCTTCCTCGAACCCCGAGAACATTGCTCAGTCAGACCAAATGTTCCTCCGCATACCCAATCTCGATCTAACTCGTCCCATAGCCATTTATCCAACAAAGGCGAGGTCGAACCACACATACCACCATCCCCAACCCTTGCCCCCCATCCACCATCGCGCGAACCCCTCGTACCTCAACTTTCGCCGTCCAAGCCTTTTGACCTGTACAACTCTTTCAGAGTCTCACTTTTGGGGTTGATCAACTCTTTGAGAGAGATCAATTCGCGATAGAGTGCCGCGCATGCATCGGGCGATAATGTTGCCAGGTCCATGAGCTCCTTCGCCTGATCAATGGCGAAGGAAACTTTATCTTGAAAGTGCTTTGCTAGAATGGCATGGATCTGGCTGCTGGAACCGGACGCTCTCGTCCTTGAGAGGGCTATGGAGTCGAGAACCTCATCGGCTGAGCGAACGACACTTCTTTTTGTGTCCACAAATCCCTTCCAGAACTTAGGTTGCTGAGCCTGAGGTTCATTCGCTTGAGATGCGTCGGTAAAACCAAAGTCATCGGCACTAGCAGGTTCGTCGTCTAGCTGACATTTCTCATTGACCCTCTCTGCCCAGATATTATCCAGCTTATCCTTCGGGATGTAGGTGAGTTTACGAGTTTCCTTGTCGAAACTGTCCTTGAAACTTTTGTAGAATTCCGTGGCATTGTCCAGCTCCCGATGCAATACCCCCATGGCATATTTCAAGGAGGGAATCTCCCTTCGCGATTGTTGGCTTTCTCCATTGTCGTACATTGGTTGGATTTGTTGTGTAATTTTGCTCAATGCTTGGTTCTTGACTGCTTGCTGGGTACCAATGCGAGAGCGAGGCACTGGAACGTACACTGAGAGAGGGGGCAATTCTTCAAGCCCACCTGGAAACTGCCACCTTGGAATGAAGACCTGTCGGAGAGGAGTGGTGTCGTTGAACTTTTCCTTGTCAGAACGATGACTCCTAGACATACTGCTTGTGGTGCCCACCGTGGATGGCTTTCGTTTTTGTATGGCAGCTTCTGTGGAGAGCTGCCTGGTTCTTGATTTTAGGAACATGAGAGATGACCTCTGTCTAGAATTTGGGGGAATATAGGGCCTTATGTATAATCTATTCCAGCTCTGTAGTCAAATGAACCTTTGGTTCCATGCCAGAAAACAAACACTATTTAGTAGCAAAGAGATGCACAGAGGAATTGCGAATGCTCATGTTTTCGAATTTCTTTTAAATAAAATATGTTATCAAACAACAAGCGAGCCTCCTAGCTGGTGTCTTGATTCCAGCTTTCGTTGTGCGCGTGGGCATGTGGTGCATACCGTAGGGCAGGAGCAACGGAAGCTCTCGCACCTTCCCGCTTTCTCAAGTAGAAAATTAACCTAGACCGTTGGAGCAATTGGTATTTTGGTTTATACTAATTTTTTGGTTGTGTTGGGACAACCGCTCATTTCGATTTGAGTTAGGTACTTGGTAAGAAATTTTCAATAGCAATAGTAAGCATTGGAGAGGCTTGATGCTGCTTCATTGACGGGTAGCTGCAAGACACCGTCGGCAACAATTAGCCGAGCCGAGGCATACCTTCCATAAGATTTCCTTTCGTTTGAATTACAGAAGAACATTTTCTTTTACTGTAATTTTCCTCTGGTTGGTTTGAAAGTGATGGTGTTGAAGGTCATCGTATTCGTACCTACCCGCCTATCGTACCTGCCCCCCCAAGTGATACCCTGCTGGAGCGTTGGTATAACTACCCCACTTTCTCTCTCCGATTTGTCAAGTGCAACAGTGCGCCTCCCTCTCACCCCTCGATACATGAGTTCATCTCTACATACGCATCCCAGTTTCAATTGATTGTTGAATTTTCATTTGGAGAAGATGGCAACGAGCGAGTTTCCACCAGAGAGTATTAGGGGTGTTGTTGGTGAGGTGATGGGGTTGTTGAGGGAGAGGGGGGAGAGTGTTTGTGTGGCTGAGACTGTGAGTTTAGCTTTTGGTTTTGGTTTTGGCTGGCTTGCTGGCTGGGATTGGGAAGTTTTGTTTGTGATTTCCCTGTTTGTGATTTTCCTGTTTGGGTCTTTGGTTCTTTGTGTTGGAGGGGGTAGGCTGGATACGGAAGTTTTGTTTGCTTGTGGTTTGGAACCCTGAAAATGTTTGGCAAAGAAACGAGACAAGAGAAGAAAAGATCAGATTAGGTGTGTTGAGATTGAATTGAGCTGATCGAGAATCTGATGCAGGCAGCTGGTGGCATCATTTCGGCGAGTATTTTGAGTACACCTGGTGCGAGTAAATTTTACAAGGGCGGTGCTACAGTACGTATCCCGTCGTCCTCCTTTACACTATTCTAGTCTTAGGTTGTCTGGCTTCGGGCTAATGCTATGGGATAGCTGTATACTCTGGAATCCAGGGCTGCTTTTGGTATGCTCCCATGTTTCTATTCCTCCATCCTATTTTCTTCCTGCCTTATTTTGTTCCTTGGTCTTGGAGTCGATTCCAGATTCAAAGCACGAAAGTGTTTCACTGAAATCAAAAACAGCTGGTTGGACAGAAGAACACACAACCAACTACCGCGGTCCAACGCCCGAAGTCGTCAGTTTCCTAGCCAAGAACGTGAGAGAGAAATTAGGCGGTACATATTGTATCTGTGAATCTGGCACTGCGGGTCCTACTGGCGGGAATACGAAGAATAGAACTCCGTAAGTTTCTTCACCTCTTCTAAGAGAAATGGGCATTGCTCTCCAGCGCCTACTTTACTTTGAATTGCTTGAAACTGTCCAGAACAATTATAAATATTGTTTAAGAAGGATTAGAAGAATTAGAAACTCGGTTTCTTGATTCTCTGAAATCCTCCGAAACAATGTTTATAATTGTACGAGTATAAGGGTGCCATAGAGTAAGACATTCTTGTGGTTTCATATTGTTGATAGGAACATTGAAACTCATGATTTGGAATTATAGGGGATACGTCGCTCTCGCTATTGCAACTGAAAAAGGGATTTTCACAAAGGAACTTGATACGGGGTTGGCGGGTAATAGGGAGGGGAATATGGTTGCTTTCGCGAGGGAGGGGTTGGTGTTTTTGAAGGAAGTTTTGAAAGGTGAGGCTAAATTGTAAGATTGTGTCAAGTGGAGGGCCATGAGAGACATTGTGAGAATTCAAAAATTAGAAATCAAGCACTTGTTTACCAAGTGGTGAAGGATTTGATGAGATTTTGCGAGGTAGGATTTTTCAGGCGATGCTTTGATGAAATTCTGGGTAAACCCTTAGTAGGGGTCTAATTTTGATCAGGACTTGTTTAAAATGAGATTTCTGCTTTCCATACGTTTCAATTTCGAGCATCTCCTATTCTTTCCCCACATATGTGCAAACAAGTCATTTCATTCTTATCAACGATTGAGCATTGGAAACTATACATCCTTACCCACTCTACAATACACGTATGCTCTCGTACTTATCAAGATATGAGTCGTAAAGGGGTAATTCTAGCTGGGAGTTTTGTTGGCCCATTGTGTCTTTCGTGGTGTCTCAAAACAATAGCGCTTTTGATAGTCTAGAATTTTTCTCTACCGCTGTTGTAAGACCTCGAGTGATTTGCTGCGAGGCTGGATGAGATAAATAGGGAATACCCAAAATGTCAACTTTTCAGATCAAAACTCGACCATTGGACCTTCATACATCACATTACTTTGCATCCACAAACTCAATATGAGCAACTTTCACCGCCAGCTTCCCAAGGACATTCGAGCTCGCTTTCAGTATGGCCTTCCCCAAAAGGACACGGATTTTGCACGCTGGGTCCTTGAGCAAAAATTTGAGGCAAAAAAGACAAGAGCGGATCACGCAGCGAAATTCTCAATCACCGATCTTTCCGCCATTTATATTTATACACACAGCCCAATTCATCTTACGAACCTACTTGGAAGCTATTTGGAGAAGCTGTCAAAGTCAAACCTTAATCCCCTGAAGAAGGAAGCCATTAAAGAGTATCACGCTACGACACAAATTTTTTCCTCTCGCAAAAATGACCTCGAAGATGATATATTGCTAACCGAGTATTTCCGAATATTTGATAAACTTCTGTTCGACGGTACACTTCGACGCCTGTGCCATCTCTCGTTTGTACGGGAGCAACATTTCGATCCTCTTGGCCAAGCAAATTACCCTGTCGCACCTGGAGACTTCGCTGTCAATATCGAGATAAGGGATGTCTTTCTGGTTCCCTCGAGAGTAAATAGAGTCAAGTCGGTTAAGGAACGATTGGATGAATACCGTCACACGCTCCTCCATGAGATGGCCCACGCGTTCTTCAAGATATATTCTTGCCAGTGCGATAAATGCTATGACCTATTTCGGTCAGACAAGGGCGTTGGTCTTCGAGGACACGGTGAAAGTTGGTTACGGGCAACGCTTCATTTAGAGCACGCTACTGAGGTTAATTTTGGTGTCAGATATGACTTGAACCGTAGCTTTTTAGCGAGCAGCGAGACGGCTTTCGAACCAAACTTCTTAATCGAAAATCGGTAACGTTTAGAATTGGCACCCGCTAAATACAACCTGAAGTGTAAATAGAGTGGGTTCGGCGTTTCATCGCTCCTTTGTTGGCTATTTAGCTTACTTTTAAATAATATTCATTTTAATTGCCGTACTTGGTGTAATGCTTTCTCATTAAGTTCAAGGTGGAGCCTGGTGGATAGACAAGGGAATCAAGTTTAATCCCACTAAAACCAGTGACTAAATTCAATCTCTTTTGGTAATTGGTAATCTTGCAGTTTCAAAAAAATAAAAATAAAAATAAAAACACGTGCCGCTATCGAGATCGGGGTTTAAACCATAAATTTCGCATAAGAACCGCCCTTGAGTTACTAATGAGTTGGGATGCCGTGAACCTATGGCCAAGGCTACACGCAAAAGACATAGTTTGACCTTACTTCGTTCTGTACCATTAGATATTCCTGTTTTTCCGGATATGGAATTAGCCATTCTCGAACACAAAGTCAGAGAATTTCCCAGTTCTTTGAGTTTTTACCTCCAATATAAAAGACTACTTGCTCAAACCCATGTTTTTAGAAAAAGAAATTAGTGGTTAAACGACCAAAATCACACGCCCGTCAATCGGAGAATCTAGAGGTAATGGCTGTGCCTCCGTGACTGAAATCGAGGTCACACTGTCAAAATAATAGGTTGCTCCCTTTTGTTCTTCTTCATTGACGGAAACATGTTTTCTGATTTGATACAACAGTAATCTCGGCTACGAGGTCTCTCAGTTCGACTTTTCAATGCACGTAGGAGTAAGTACATTCCGTTTCTGCTGACTGTGTGCTACATTTTCCACACCCACCAATAGATCCCACATCTGCCTCATCGCGGAACAAATCTTACCTTGACTGGTGGAGATTCCCAGAAAGCATGGAGCGTAGAATCCCTTTCCTAATCAATTTCACCCTTATTTGCTAAATTTATGTCGAAGGTCCAGAGTATCTTAGTTATTAGTATTTTGGTCTGCATTGAGCTTGCGGTCTTCCCCGGACAACCTTTGGCCCCTAGTGAAAAGGGATTGAATGCTGCTTCTTCGTCGCTGTCGAACTCGGGGCTGTAAAGCAAGTGATCTTTTGGTAGCCATCTTTCCGGGCAGAACTCCCGGGCCCTCCGAAAATATTTCTCCGAGTGAGTGGTAGCAAAAAAAGCAGGTTCTAACCGTCGTCTATTCAATGCTGGTTAGCTCGAAGCGAGTATGGTGCGATTCAGGAAAAATCTCTTACCCCTTTTGACACCACATGGCCATCTATGGTTGCTCCAGGACAAAGTCTAGGAAGCCCAAATGCAGTATTTGTATGGAGACGAAGCGATTCCTCCATTACTGCGTGGAGATGCTTCAGCCTTTGAAGTGGCTTCGGAAACAATTTTATCATAGCTGCCAAATGCATCACGCACTTCTGTTTCCACAGGCCGCAACTTCTCCGGGTGCTTAGTTAGAAATTAAATGATGCTCGTCGACAAATGCGCAAGCAGGTTAAATCCAGCAACGATGAAAACATTTGCATGAGACAATAGCCAGTCTTCGCTCGGATCAGACTGTCCCTTCTCATGCATCAAATATTCAAAGATATCTGGATGCTCAAGTTTATTTCTGTTGGAAAGCCGGTTTTTAACCTCTTGACGACTTAATCGCAAGAGTCTGGGCGTCAATCTTACAAGCAATGGCGGGAGCAGAAACCAAATGAGGGGTTTTAGAAGCGGAAATCGTGAAGAGACCTGATAGATCGTCCCCCAGAGAGACACTTTCATGAACGCGGCCAAGATTTCGTGGGGTATTGCTATAAATATCGGTCAGTCTCATGTTCGTGGTCAGGCTAGCAAAATCCTTCGCACCGTTTTGACATTATCAAATTTCCTTCCATATGCCATATCACCAGCTACATCCCAAGCCCACCAATAGAACCACTAATTCGGTCAGTTTACGTTACTCAAAATTGGGGACAAGTAAAATATACATCAAGCAAGTTCAGCCCCTCTTCACTCCCTCCCAGCTCTCTGAAGCGGGCTATCAAATCATCCGCGTGGACTTGCAAAATATGCTCTCTGGTCTTCAGCGATTTCAAACTAAATGCAGGGTTGAGAAGCTTTCTGACAATTCGATGTCTTTCGGGGTCACTTTCTGCCGTTACACCAAGTTCTTTTACTCCTACATCCTGAAATTTCGTCTTGGAAAATAAAATGGCGTCTTTTCCAACATGGCCATATATATCTTAAACAAAGTGTCAGCAATAATCCAGTGTAGCGGAAATTTCCATTCTTTCTTGAAAAATACATACCGTTATAGTCTTTAGATGTCCAAAATATTAGTTCATTTGGCGCAATCCTCATAACATCTCCTATCCGGTATCACTTTTCTGTTAACTTCAAACAGAGGTTCATTCTTCATTACCATATTTTTGTAGAGCGTTCTCAATAACCCAAGGATATCTGCCACTCAGCCTGTGAGATAATTGATCGCATTAGCGACGGTTTCACTATCTCCCTAGGGAATATATGCCTACCAGTGATACGCATACCATATGTTCGAGCATGCAGCGAGCCTGGGACCCGGAAAATGAGCCAATGGATAAAGATACAGTAAATAGATGGAACGTATGAAGGCATATACAACAATCTACTTGATGTTAATGTAACATTGAGCTGGTCTTTACTGGCTCCTCACGAAAGGAACAATGATTGCAGTCCAATGCCAACAAGAAAATTCCAATGAAGCGTATTTTCCCATTTTGAGAAAGCTAGTAACTTCAAGATACTGACTGAAATTAGATCAGATTGGTAAACTTTAGCAGATAAAGAAAAATAGGAAGATTGGCCAATGAAAGTCATTCGGGGTGTATTGAAGTTCGTTTAGAAACCCCTCTGAATGAGGGGTAGAATACGCCGAAGCTATCTCTCCGGGGCTTACTAGGGGTAATATTCCTATCGAGAGACTAACGAAAACTGAGAATGCCGTAGATTTTACTTCAATGTTACCATAAGTGAAAAGAAACCAATTTTAGTCACGGGATGTAGTCTTGTGGGCATATGGGATGCACTGGCTCAAGCATTCCATCGCAAAGGACATATGGTCATTGCCACGGTTCGAGATTTGTTTAGAGTTGAGCATCTGAATACTCTTGGATTGACAGTCATTGAGTTAAATGTCACTGACCTGCAATTGAGAAGGCGGTACGCGCGGTTAGTAATTTGACGAATGGACGGCTTGATATACTGGTGAACAATAGTGGAATTGGTATAAAATCTCTTCGCATCTTTAGGTACAGCATTACTAAAACTTCATAGGATACTCTATGCCAATTCTAGATTGTGATTTGGATCTCGCAAGGCGTGTTTTTGAAACAAATTTGTTTGGGCGTGTGGCTACCACAAAAGCATTCGCTCCGTTCCTGGTTGCCTTGAAGGGAACAGTTGTAAATCCTGGGAGCATAAACGGACTCATCCCTACACAATGGTCCTCAATGTACAACGAATGCCGTGCCGCCTGAAATTCATGGAGTGATACATTGAGATTGGGAATGAGCCCTTTTGGTGTCGAAGTAATCTTAGTCGGTTGCTTTCTCATTTTCAAAAAACCCACCTCAGCTAACAAATTTTATTTTAGGTAATTACAGGCGCTGTGGTATCTAATTTCAACAAGAGTCTTCCTATGAAGGAACTGTCATCTAGGTCACTTTATTTACCAGCAAGAGATATCATTGAACCGACGATGTGCGGGGTTGGAGTTGGTGCCCCTTATTTTAGTACCGAAAAGTATGCAGAAGGGGTTGTAGGAAATGTTCTGAGACAACACCCGAAGAAACACCACTGGATTGGCGTCATGACAACAAGAATTTGGCTGGGAACTACGTTTTTGTGGTCAACTGCATGGGTATATCACCTGAATTCAACCGTTTATTTAGATCTCGCTAAATTGAATTAGGACTACATCCTCCCTGGATCGTTTGGGATTGTAGCACTTAAGAAATTCCTCGCTGTAGAATCGAGAGAATTAAAAGGCGTGGAGTAAAATCACATAACATATTAAATAACATACTGTGCCCCTTTTTGATAAGAGTTATTTTTTAGCCAATCATCGTTGCACGTACGTGAATCGGACGATTATTCGGGCATCGGAGACTTTTATGTGTAACCCCAGATTGCAGACCTCAACTGCACCACCGTTTGCCAAAAGTTCCTAACACACGAAAGAATTTCCGGTTCTGAATACAACCGTAACCATGACTTGGACACACACTCCACGATTGACAATTCTTCTTTGGATTGGATTCACATTTCCATTTATGATTTGGGACTCTCTTTACATTTTCTTACGTCCCCACACACTCCTCGGCCACAAATGGCACTCCCCAATTTGGGATCCCATCAACAAGTATGCAGCTGTCGACAAAATTTATTCTAAACAAGCATGGTTAGAGAACGAAGGGTGGACCGCTGCGCAAGGAGTGATCAATATGACTGAAGTTGGACTATACTTGTGGTACTTTTGGATTATCCAGACTCGGGGTGAAGGAAGACGTGTCAGTGGGAGAGTGGGAGGGTTGGCATGTGTGTTGGGACTCGTTGCTGGGACTGTTACGCTTACAAAATCATGTCTTTATTGTGAGTTTGGAATTATGGACGGAGTTCTCGAATTCTTATACTGATGAAATGACAAGGGATGAGGGAATGTTTCTCGGGGTTCAAATATGTTGGTCATGCAGACTGGCGACCACTTTTGTCCACATGGGGATTTATGAAGTAAGTTGTGTGAATTTCCCCACTGTGCTGGCTTCCTATTTGAAAATAATTAGTGTTGCTGACTGCCTTTGCTCCAGTGTGTTATATTGTGTTATCTCCAGTTACATGATTTTCACATTCGCAAAAGATATCATCACAGGTCTTTCACTCTTGGAGGAAACAAGTGTGATTAGCGGAAAGGGGAAACAGAAGAAATAGGACTAAGGGTCTTCTACCAACATCAAGCCATGGATGCAGCTCAAGTTGGTAATCACGTGTGAATGAAATCTGAAATAGGCAGGAATTGGGGAACTGGAAGAAGTAGAAGCAGGGGACTCCATGATGTTCTATTTAAAAGGAAAAGCTTATAAAAAAACATAAATTACGCGTTGAGACAATACCTCGAGAAGGTCACGTGAAAAAATATGCTTCAAGAGGTAAGAATGCTACAGGAATCCAACCCTACTGAATCTCAGTCTTTTAGACTCACCCAAGAATCATTTTTCAAGGAGAAAATCGCCCTTCTAGTGCAATCATAGAATTCCAACTCGGCATGTGACATTTTTTAGTCGGACAATCACAGTGCCTTAAGGAGTTACCAAGACAGCCAACGCACGCGTCCCCAAGATTGATTTCGTGCCAGATTTTAAGATCTACCTGTATTCCCTTTGGCTTACAAGGATTGAAACATGCCATTCATTATGTCGAATCTCACTATATATTGCCCTCAAAGGGACTGGTCCAGCCAGAGCCCGCTATGCCGGAGTCTTTTGGCGGAGTCGGTGCCTTTTCAACGACCTTAAACTGAGGTTATCGGTGAAAATGCCTACCCCAATCATAATTCTAAATAGTTCATAGCGACAATAGACGCGCTTGTAGGGCATTCCCTTCAACTGCAACTTTCATTGCCTTCAGAAATCACACTGGAACACTGGAAAATTGCCAATCGAGCATACTTTTACTTGGCTCTTTCGTCGGACGATGGAACCCCAGACAGAATTTCAACCTGGACAACCCGGCGAGCCGATCGCCATCATTGGGAGCGCATATCGATTTCCGGGTGCTATAAATACCCCATCAAACTATGGGAGCTTCTTCGAGATCCTCCGGACCTGTTATCCCCTATTCCAGCAGACCGTTTCTCCGCGGGCGGCTTCTATCATCATGATGGTCTGTACCATGGGTATAGCAACGTTCAATCATCCTACTTTTTATCAGACAATATCCGGGAACTTGACGCCCCCTTTTTTGGTATGAAGCCCGTTGAGGCAAATGCCACCGATCCGCAGCAGAGGCTTCTTCTAGAGCCCCGTGTTTGAAAGTATTGAATCAGCAGGACTGACGGTTGAAAAACTTCGAATGTCTGTATATGTGGGCCTAATGTGTGGGGACTATGATACAATGGGCTCTCGCGACACAGATTCTATCCCTACGTACCATGCAACGGGTACAGCTCGTAGTCTGGCGTCTAATCGAATATCCTACTATTTTGATTGGCGAGGACCGTCGTTATCAGTAGACTGCATACTTCTCTTCTCTTGTCGCTGTTCATCTGGCTGTCCAGCAACTGAGAAGTGGTGACTCTCGCGTTGCAATTGCTGTGGGATCTGACCTCATAATTGGCCCATAACAATATATTGCGGAAAGCAAGCTGAAGATGCTCTCCCTTAATGGTCGCTGCAAGATGTGGGATGCTGATGCCAATGGGTATGGTCGTGGAGAAGGCATAGCAACGGTGATTTTGAAGACTTAAGTGCCGCGTTGGAAGATTGTGATTCGATTGAATGTTTGATTCGCGCCACGGGATTCAACCAGGATGGCCATACGCATGGCATTACCATGCCAAACCCCGCTGCACAAACTGCTCTCATAAGAGACACGTATAAAAAGGCTGGCCTCGATTACAATACACCAGAAGGCAGGTGTCAATATTTCGAAGCTCACGATAAGTTGACTTCATCCTGAGCTATATAACTTTCGCTGACCACGCCAATAAAAATAGGCACTGGTACCCTTGCTGGAGACAAAGTCGAGGCAAAGGCGATTGCAACTCCCTTCTTCCGGTCACAAACCGACAGTTCTCAAGACGCCACTTCTAAAGAAGTGAAGTATGTTGGCTCGATAAAATCAGTGATTGGACATACTGAGGGTACCGCTGGATTAGTAGGAATATTGAAAGCTTCCCTCGCACTGCAACATGCGATTATTCCTTCAAACCTACTTTTTAAGTGTTGATAGGTACGGTGATATCTATTATATCAAGCCACTTAAGGAAATATCGATATGTCCGTCGGGCATGCCGAGACAGAAAATTTTCGGTAAATGGATGCGGAATGGCTATTGCAAAGTTGTATATATATATGCCTTGTGCTCTTGTAGAGCTGGTCAAGGAATTTAAGTCTTTTACTCTTGCTTCTTGGAAATATATCACTGTGTGAAGTGCTGCATCTCAACATTGGGAAATCAAATTCTTCTATCAAGCCTTTCTACAAGAGGCTCAAAGTTCCTACCTCAGCGACCAATTGGCCAGCCAGAATCCAGGGACAACCGCGACGAGCTAGCGTGAACAGTTTTGGATTTGGAGGCGCAAACGCACATGCTATACTTGAGTCTTACGAGCCGCCTAGCCTTGAGGCAGACAACAACTTGCCATCTTCATTGCACGGCCTGATCCTGTTCACATTCTCGGCAAATTCCGAGAGTGCTCTCATCTCATTCCTTTTATCCTACTCGGCATTTCTCAAGATCTAACTATCTATACCCCCTCATGACCTTGCTTGCACTCTAAAGTTCCGGAGGTCTGTTCTGCCTGCAAGAGTTACTTTTTCAGCCGCAGAAATCGGTCTTCTTTCGAACAAATTCGACCGCCATATTGATCTTTTCAACAACAAACGGAACACAGCCGTAAATACTATCTCTAAACATGAAAGAAAATTAATCTCAAAGATACCAAAAATTGTGGGTATATTTACTGGTCAAGGTGCGCAGTGGCCATGCATAGGGAGGGATTACTTATCAGGTCTGCCTTTGCAAGAACTTGTATCATTACCCTCGATGTTTTTTGGCCAGCCACTCCGTGAATGACAGGCCTACTTAGTCGATTCAGAATGAGTTGCTTCAGGCCCAAGAAACATCACGCATTCATCAAGCCGAGATATCTCAACCCCTTTGTACGGCTGTACAAATTCTTCTCGTCGATAATCTGTACGCTATGGGATTTGAATTCTCCGCAGTTGTAGGCCATTCATCAGGGGAGATAGCTGCAGCTTACGCCGCTGGTTTTATTTCCGCCCGAGATGCCATATGCATTGCATACTTCCGTGGACGCTACGCAAACCATGCCCAAGACTCCAACGGCCAAGCTGGTGCAATGTTAGCTGTCGAGATTTCGGCTCAAGATGTTCGACAGCTATGTGATTTGCCGATCTTCCATGGTCGTATGACCATCGCCGCTAATAATTCCCCTACAAGTGTAACACTCTCGGGCGATCGTGATCGAATAAAGCAAGCTGAGGTGGTTTTCGAGGATGAGAAAAGGTTCGCGAGACTCTTGAAAGTTGATAAAGCATATCACTCGCATCATATGGTGCCGTGTGTCGAGCCATATCTACAAGCTTTACAAAGATCTGGTGTCGAGGGTACAATTTACGGAAACGCCAAGCGATTTTCATGGTACTCCAGCGTTACGAACAAGAAAATTGATCCGCTTGATAAAATTCTCAAGGGAGAATACTGGGGCGCGAATATGATGCAGCCCGTTCTTTTCAAAGAAGCACTTCAGACTTTATGCTCAGACTTGCACCTCGATCTTCTTACGGAGATTGGACCACATCCTGCACTCGGGGGACTAGCATCCAAATCCATTGAAGAACTTGATTTGAGCTGCCCACTTATGTTGGGACTTTGCGTCGTGGCTTGAACGATTTCAAAGCCATAGCTGATAGCTTTGGGGCGATTTGGTCTCATTTTCCGGATTACGTTCGGTTCGACAAATATGCCAATTTGATTGCCGGGCATTCCAATTTCACTCCGCTTAGAGATTTACCGTCATATTGCTGGGACCACGATCGGGAATTTTGGCAGGAGAGTGGACGGTCGGAAGCCTTTAGGTCCAAAGGCGAAGTGCATGAATTACTCGGGCATCTTTGTCCAGATTCCAGCGAACAGATATCTTGTTGGCGTCATGTTCTCCGTATAAGCGAAGTACCATAAACTTCAGGGTCAAATTGTGTTTCCAGCCGCGATCAAACTGGCTAATTCTAGGAGTATGCACTTGATTGAAATTTCTGATGTCAATATAAAGTAGGCATTGACGTTTAATGACAATGATGCCGGTATTGAAACATTTTTCACTGTCGCGGATATCGCTCATCCAGACCATAGCTCACTTCGAACATCATTCATGTACCATTGTTCTTCTGAGAAGCAAGAGTGAAAGACTTTATTTCCAACTATATCTCTATTAGAGCATTTTATAGCGGAATCTAAACTTTTATATATATAAAAGTTTAGATTCTACTATTAAATGCTCTAGGGAATGTTTAAAGAAATTGTTAATAGGTACAGTGATATCTGTACAAGAAAGCCTCTTGATATTTCTACAGGCAGCAAGGCAGAATAACAAAGTCAGCCTAGAGGGCTGACTGGAGGTCTAACTTCAAGGCAGAATAGGATTGATGGTTGTTGTGCTGGATTTATGACATCACCTGATTTTTCTCATTGTTTATTCTCATAATGAACTACTGTTTGATTTACCACTTCATCGCTAGTTTTATCTGCTATGTGATCAGCTGTATGATTACTAGTGTTGTGCTAAACTCACCATATTATTATATCATCATGATATCATTATTATACCGTCATAATATCATTCATTCATTATGATGTAATAATCATTCACTCCTTATATATAGACACTCCTTATATATAGACCTTAGATAACTCCCTACACAAATCAATCAATTCTCCATGACCTACAGTACTGAGGACTTTCCCAAACTTAACAATGGTTTATATAATTAGGAGTTTATCTTTGGAGAAATAAACTAAGGAAATTAAGTCTTTCACTCTTGCTTCTTGAAAGTGCTGCATTGCAACAGAAATCAACAGACATTGTCTTGTCTGCTGGAATGACTCGCCCAACATTCAAATCCGGATGCTTCCTGTTGATGCTTCGACTCTATTCAAAAACAACAAAACGTATTGGCTCGTGAGACGCACATATAGTCTGGGGCTATCGCTCTGCGAATAGATGGTTGCTCATGGAGCTAGATGCGTAGTATTTAACAGCCGAAACCCGAATATTGATCGAAAGTGGAGCGAGAAAATAAGCACCCTCAGTGCAAAAATCAGATGTTTTGCCAATGACGTTATTGTCAGAGAACAGGTGAATTCCCTATATCTGGATATTTGTCAGTCCTGGCCACCGATTGTAGGAGTTGCTCAAGGAGCTATGGTACTTCGCAACAACTCAAGCCAAGATATGGAATTCAATGACTTTGTTGCTATAGCAAAGCCAAAAGTCAATGGAAATCTCCATTTGGACGCAATCTTTTCTAAAGATGCCCTCGATTTCTTTGTACTATTTTCTTCCATAGCTAGCATTGTTAGAAATGTAGGCCAATGCAACTATACTGCGGCAAATGCATTTCTCACCAGTCTGTCAGAAAATTGAAGAAACTGTGGCGTAGAATCGCTTAGAATCAGTATAATTGGTGCACGTGACCTAGAATATTCTAGAATCACAGCTTTATGTATACAAATACAACCTCCCTCTTCCTCTTTTTAAGGAGTTTGAGGCACAATAAAAGCATTTTATCACAGAAACCGAGGACCCGCTGCTTCAGTTATCCATATTGGTCCAGTTCTCGGTGTTGGGTATGTAACGGAGCAGCTGAGCTTCGCACTGCAAGAAAATCTACGCGAAATGGGGCGGTTTACATGGCTATTGGAGCAAGCATTTCATCAGATCTTTGCGGAGGGAGTCATCGCCAGTCGTCCACACTCCAATTTATCGTCACAAATATCTACTGGGCTCCAAACCTTTTCCATACATGACACAGAGAGAACCGACTGGTTCCACAATCCAAAGTTCTCATATCACATTCTTACGGAACCTGCAATGGAGGCAATTGAGTCTGGCTTGCCCTCTAGGCTCAACATGAAAGTTCAAATTATGGAATCCATGAGTCAAGAGCAGGTCTATGAATTTATTAAAAAGGATCTTCTCATGAAGCTACAGAGCGTGTTACAGTTTGATAGCTTAGAGCTCAGTAAGGAAACGTCAATTTTACATCAACAAACTAGTGAAATGGGGATCGACTCTCGGATTGCTGTCGATCTCCGCACCTGGTTTATGAAAAGCTTAGGTGTCAACATGCCAGTCTTGAAAATATTGGGCGGGGAATCCACCATACATGACTTGATAAACTACAGCATAGAAAACTTGCCATCCGAATTAAAAGGGGGCTTTGCGAGAGGCAGTAAAGAAACCCAAAATGCAAATTTGGAACTCCAAGATGGCTCATATCCCTCGAAATCAAGTCTTCCAGGGACCTCACAACCTAGCAGCAATCCACCGGATACCCCTCGCACATCAGAAGCAAGTGTTGATAGGACTGATCAGAAACAAGGCACAAGTGCCATACACAACGACAGAAGAGAATCAGTATTTGATTTGGGTTATATGACTTCGACCCCCGGTTATCTTCCCCACAAGCCTCATCTGTCAAAACTTTCAATTGAACGGAAAGAGCCTATGTCTTATTCTCAATTGATGTTATGGTTTGCTGTTGCGTATCTTGATGACCCCACTTCTCCTAATCATACTGGCGCATACTACATCAAAGTGAATATTCGAGCAGATCGCCTCAAACATGCTCTACCTTGTACACATAGTGTACTTTTAGTTAACGTATTTCCCGGGTGAGCCGATCATAAAAACGCGATAACACTACAATGTTAAATATATTACAACAACACTATTAAAAAACCCCTAGCTACTTATATTAATCGATTCCTAAGGTACCTCGCATGTACAAGCATTATGTCCAACCTGATTACACAAACCACAACGTCGCCGCTTGCCTTCTAAGTGCTGGCGCTGTATATTATTACTACCCTCTTCCTGCTGAGTTTGAGTATTTTGAACAATTTCCTCGCCTTCCTTAACTGCAGGACTTCTACCTTGGTAAATGCGCCTCTTTTACTTTCTCTCCATCCTCTTTTTAAGCTGATTTGCCTCTTATAGCGCCTTGATTTCAGCTCTCATAAGAGTAGCTCCGTGCATCATAATTTAAGCCCCCTTAGCAAGCCGATTGAATGCCTCGTTGGTTGATGTGGGAGAGCTATCTTAGTGTTGTACGATATAGTTTTTAAGATATGTAGTCTAGAATTCAAGCTCTATTGCATTCTATGGTGTCTTTGGGGTCCAGTTCAGCTCGTTTATAGGGGGTGGAGTTAGTGTCTTTAGCCTTAGATCAAGGTGAGAAAGAACGTTCTCAGGATTGTACGGAACTAAGCCAGTTGCTCGAAATCCACTCTTAATATTCTGCTCTATAAATGCAGCTTTGGATGTCTCTTTAAATACAGGAAGGAACTCAAGCTTATTAATATGCTGAATTCTAACCCAAACAAAATTCTCAATCTACTTGCTATATAATGCCTTTAGTAGGCTAAAACAGCTAAAGTTAAGAGGCTGAAGGATGTGAGATAAGTGTAGTAGCATACAGAGAGTAATAATACTATTATGCTGACAGTATTGCTAAAATTGAACTAAAATATGTAACTTGTGGCCATCAAAAACAAGGAGTCTATATCGCCTAACTGTACAACCTTTTGTATTGTGAGAGGCCAGACCTCGAACAACTCAAAGGTGTGGTTTCAAATATTCAATTAAGAAGTGCATGAAGACTACATACATGCGAGCTCTTCCTCTATATATATAGAGAGGAAGAGCTTCTGGAATGTTCCAAGAAACTGCTTGGCAGTGGGGTAATGGCCAGTGCTGAGCAGGGACTTTGGTCAGTGCTTAGCGAGACTGTCAGTGCTTAGCGAGGGCATGGCCCGAGCCTTTATCATGGGTTCCAACCCTTACATGTATGCTTATTAAAGTGCTAAATCCACTCAAATCCAATCTCGTTTGTCGTCCATCCATTCTCACTTAGCGTAATTACCTAATCTTGTAGGAGACCTGAGTCCTCGTAGCAAGCTGAGAGGTGGTACTGTCCCTTGAAAATAATAAACAAAGGAAGTGCCCAACCACACGAGTTTATGCCCTGTATAATCAAAACCTACTCCCTATTTCCTGGCTAAACAGTATTTGGACGATTCCTTGACTCTGAGCTTGTAACAACTTTAGCAGTTACAATAACCCCCATAAGAAACCCAGCTTCGTCGAAGTTATATATGTCCTCTGCAATCTCATATTTAGTAATTTTATTTCGCACAAGCCTAAACTAGTCTCCAAGAACTATAGGTTCTTTGCACTGAGCTCTTTTATAATCGTACTTGCGGCTGAATTTCGTTTTGATCTCTGCGCGACATTTAATAAAGGTAGAAGTCCAATTCTTGCCTACTGGAGGCTTGTCGCGTTCAGAGAGAAGAAGGTCTGCCATTTCTCGAACAGCTACTGGTCGAGGTAGGAACCCACGTGAGTCTAGGTCGAGAATATATCGTACAATAGCTAGCTCTTCTTCAGAGGTAAGTCTTTGAGCATTAGAAGGAGTATCGCGTCGCGAAGGGATTCCGTGTACTCGGTCGTAGAGGGTTGTATAAGGCACGTCATAGGCTTTAACACAAGCTCGCATACTTCTAAAATGACCTGAATTGAAGGCTTGGACAGCTAAAAGAATGCGACCCTCTTCATTAGAGGGTTGGGCTTGATTGAGTGGTGGCATTTTAATTTTAAGTTGAGTGTCGCGTTTTGGTGTTTTAGTGATCGGCTCACCCGGGAAATACGTTAAATTAAATGGAAAATATTGTAATTCTCAGTGACCTTCTAGATTTCTTTACAAAGATATTCAGCTGTGTGGTTTGAGTCGTTAAGGTGAGTAAGCAAGGTTTACATTGAGATTGTATTAACAACACAAAATCAAGATTGTTTTAGTTGATAAAAGCAGTGAGGTTTCGACAAAAGGTTTCTTTGTAAACTTGAAGTACTTAGACAGCATTATTGAGTTGTATTTATGCAGCGACTCTATGGCGTAAGAAGTTGAGGTTTGATTGCGAAGAATTAGCTAGTTTATCGCAGGTTGCCTTGAGTATAGCCTCCTTATCTCTGCTAGTTGGTTTATCTATATAATATCTTGTGTAATGAGCTTTGAAGGGTTGTGAGCTATAGGAAATATAGTTGATGCTCTGAGCAGGGAATTTCTTGTAGTTTGGCTACCTGTATTTTACGATCATCTTCTTAAAGTTGAGAGGATCAATGTCTTGGATAATACGTAGATATATACCTTTAAACCAGAAGCTAGATAACTTTCTGATAGGCGGAGGGTGGGGGAGGGAGTATAACAAATAGGCGAGAGACCTAAGGGGGTAACGCGTACTCGTTGCACTCTTGAAGACGTCACACACAGTAGGAATCCACTTGACAATATAAAGAGAGGACTAGATAGCGCTATTTTAGGGGTTGTAGTAGTAGTGTAGGTCTAGAACAGTACAACTTGATGAAATGGATTGACTACAAAGAGTAAAAGAGTTCGTAAAGAACTAAGTTAATTAATAAGAGTGGGTTTGCTAGTGGCACTAAATATCAACGTTTCCACATTCACTATAGTTCCATTACATGGTTAGGGCTTAGTATGTTACGTTTTAGTCATGTTTTACAGCATACCAGGGATATCGGTGGTATACTAGGCTGGTTCCCGGTATATACTAGAATAGCTTCAAGGATCCTGGTATACTAGGACAGCGCATCCTCTGGTATGCCTTGGTATACCAGTTGTTAAACTCTGATCTAGGCGCGTTATTCTAAAATTTCTATACACTTAAAGTAGTCTCTAAGCTTCTAGATTAGCTTAGCTTTAGGCTTGTGAGTTTTTGTATTAGTAGAATCGGGTCTTATATCTTCTACTATTGTTGTAGTAGTATAACTTAAGTGAACAGGCTAAATAAGAGTTTTAGTGTTACAAGCTCAATGACTCAGGCCGTCATCGGCTCTTTATCAGGGACCTACTGCGTCCTCTGCAGCGCCTGAGGGGATAGGTTGCATGAATTATTAATCGTCCGTGTCCAGTCGTCCGTGTCCAGCCGTCGTCCTTCGCTCCTAACCGACGACGACGCTGGACACGGACGATTAGGTCCTTTCCTGTCCACGACGTAGTTAAAATCAAACGGGGGCCGTTCTTGAACAGTGAAAAACGCCAAAAAATATGGAGTCTCCTGTGCCAAAGAAATCTCCCATTGCTTGCCCAGCCACACCGTGCCCAGACAGCGCAGCTCTACCGCCAACAGATGGGGCTCCCCAGGTTGGAAGGCCAACCAATCGAGGCCTGGGGTTTTGGGGTGTCATAGGGGCCTTGTGCATGACCAGTACCCTTGCTGCCCTGGAGAATACCGTTGTGGCTACCTCTCTAGCTGTGATTGTTGAGGTTTTAAATATTGGTCAAAATTATGTTTGGGTTACGAATGTATTTTTCTTAACTAGGTATGCAATTTTTTACTATTGGAGCGAACTTATTATACTAACGATTTGTATTAGTGCTGCTGTTCAATCGCTCTTTGGACAAGTCGCAAATATCTTTGGTCGTAGATGGCTAGCGATTTTTATCGTCGCGATTTTCACTGTTGGTAGCTGTATTTGCGGTGCTGCCAACAATGGCAGCGCTTAATTGCTGGTCGTGCTATCTAGGGCATCGGGAGCGGTGGCATTAATATGATTGTTGATGTTATAGTGTCTGATTTGGTGCCACTTCGAGAGAGAGGCAATTTCATTGCAATCATACTCTCTGTGTACTCAATTGGAACCTCTCTCGGACCATTCGTCGGAGGGATAATTGTTGAAAAAACCAGCTGGCGTTGGGTATTCTTTATCAGTGTTCCTTTTGGGGTAGGATCTATCCTTCTCTTATTCTTTTTTCTTCGCGTCAAACAGCAACAAGTCACGCTTGCGGATGGACTGAAGCGAATCGACGCCGTGGGAAATTTACTCGTTGTCGCTTCGAGTATTTGTTTGCTTGTCTCTCTCAGCTACGCTGGCTCGCTTCATTCCTGGTCGTCCCGGAGGACATTACTGCCGTTGATTGCCGGTCTCTGTGGATTCGTGGTATTTTTGATATTCGAAGGATCCAAGTTTTGCAAAAAATCCGGTCATTCCAATCGGGCTTTTTACCAACAGAACTTCTGCAGTTGTCTATCTTAATACGTTCATCAACTCAATGCTTTTGTATTGGGTTATGTTCTTCCTGCCAGTCTACTTTCTGTCTGTATTAGGATCCTCGCCTGCTAGAACTGGTGTACAGATGCTCCCCATCGTGTTAATTGCTGTACCCGGTGCCGTTGTTGCCGTTATAGTCTTGACCAAGTTCGGGAAGTACAAATTCCTCCATCTTACTGGATTTGCAATCGCAACTCTTGGGGTGGGACTTTTTATCCTTCTAGACAAGAGCTCTTCAACGGCAGAATGGGTCATCTTTCAAGTCATAGGGGGCTTGGGGTCAGGGATGGTTCTCAATACGCTCTTACCCGCATTCTAAGCAGCACAGCCTGAGGAGGATCAAGCCTCTGGTACAGCGAGTTGGGCATTCATTCGGAGCTTTGGAAATATTTGGGGAGTCGCCATTCCGGCAGCAATTTTCAACAATCGAATTTCTGGGCTTCTGGACCGCGTCAAAGATAAAGTACTTCGAATACAACTAGGCGACGGACTTGCGTACGAGCTGGGGCCTCGGCTCTATCACTCTGCGAAATCTACTGAGGCCCGAATTGAAATTGCTACATTGTATTCGGATACTCTGAAAACTGTTTGGGTTGTTGCTGCTGCGTTTGGGACGTTCGCGTTTCTTTGCGTTTTCCTGGAGAGAGAGATTAAACTTCGTATTGAACTGGATACGGAATTTGGTTTAGAAGATCAAAACTTTGTTTCAGATGATGGGCAGGTTGCTAATTTTAAGTGGGATCGATTGAGACATGTCAGTCTTGCCATTGAGGAACCTTCTTAGCTATTTTTGCAGAAAAATTTAAGTTGTTCAAGGCGCTCTGGGAGCCGGACTGGGTATAAATGGTGTTCGAGGAAGCAGTAGATTGGACTAGCTGTAAGTACAGAAAAAAGACATGGCTGATACAAGACTACAGATGAGACGTTCTCAAGACGACCAGACTCGTAGATGCGACCAGTATCCCTCCTTAAACACTTACAATATGCTAAAAATGGAAACATTGGTTTAACTACCCAAGTTAGAGGTACCACCCGCCCCATGCTGCTGATTCTCGGCACTCTGAACACTGGAGCTATAACCAGAAGCACCCGGATTTGAAATCGCATTCCCAGAAGGAGGATTTTGAAACTGTTGTTGCTGTTGCGGAACTTTCCCCGTAGTGTTCCTATTTGTCTTTTCGTCTTTTCGTCTCATATGTCTCACACATATTACTAGTCCCTTCATACCATCTCAAACACTATTTTCATTTCATCAACCCTCGCCAAAATTCCAAATACCACCAAGCACCACTGCATGGCCGCCCCCGGCGAGCAAAAATGCACACGCAAGCCCGTAAATGGAGGTCCGAGAAGCATGTCATACTGCCCGGTCCACCAAACTTTCTGTCAAACTCAGGGTTGCGGCGGTTACGTACCTTTGAACATGTGGAAAGATAAGTGCAAACTTTGCGGCTGGTTCCACCCAAACAACAAGAAGGCAGTGGAGGAACAGGCGTTGGAGGAAAAGAAACGCAAGGAAGATGAGAAGAAGGTAAAGGGGAAAGCTGCTAAGGATGCTAAGGATGCTAAGGGTAGACATAGGAAGTAAGTGTTTTACCCTATTTCTCTTTTGATTCTTGCTCCTTTTGGGCATTTTGTACATACAGATGATACCCTGGGGTGGAGTTTTGGGATTTTGAGTGGTGGAAAATGGGTCTTGAGATATTAGATCATTTTTAGAGGGTATTCATGGGATGGAGTTTATGCTGGAGCATCTGGATTTTGCTTGGATACGAATGGGCATGTTACCTAGAGTCAATTGGCTGGATCCCTTGGCTGGTTGACTATTCTTATCATTCTTTGCACTTTAAAATCTAATTGATTTGCTGCCCTATCTTTGAAGAATTTTTCTAGCACTTCAGACTAGTAGCATGACTCCCCGAGTAAATAAGTTGCTTCATTGAATGCACCCCCCACGAAGCTAACCCCCCTAGCTGAGAATCATAGTAAACCTCTCTCCGTGGAGTGTTTATCTTGCTTTAAAATTTAATGTATTCTTTAATTGGCTTGTTATGGGTTGTCCCAAGTTAATGCAATTTCTATTACTACCTGCCGCTTGCGATTATACGCGAAATTTTACCCTCGCTTAACAAAAACAGGGGAGAGAGAAGGCTTCTCACAGATCACCAACAGGCGGGTGCAAACTGAGTTGCGAGAAGAAACCAGATTAATTCTACTGTGATCTGTCATTGAAAAAAATTATTATCATACTTACTAATTTCGAAACTCTGAGAAGTTGATCCCAAACACTTGACAGTATTCTCGAAGCTTGGGAGTGTGAAGACTCAGCTGAGTGTGAAGATGGATAGCGGTACGAAGATTGGAACGACCCAGTGACGCAATAACTTCGCAACAAGGATATCAAAGCCTCCAAAGGAACCATTTCGATATGAGTTCATTCAGTGAGACAAAAAGAAAACAAAGCACCCCGCAACGTCCAGCTTTTCAAAAAGAAAGACTTGTTTCAAATCCCCACATTCTACTCCCCTCGTATTGGCCAGGGAAATAGGTTCCGCAGGCAGAGAACCGCAAAACCCCAAGGTCTTTCGCAATCAAATTGATTCAACTCGATTCAAAAAACCTTCTCGACATGCTTTGACCAGCAGTTCGTGACGGTTCTCAACAAAGCTTGATGATTCATAACCTAATAAAGGTATCACAAAGAACCATGATGGGGTTGAAACATCCGAATGCTCCCCAGGCCTCCACATTGGGGTATATGTATACACTGGTCTTTCCGGTGGAGTTTGCTTCAACGACAGCCTCCTGCCAATCCATCCATCTCCTCACCACCGGGCTCGCACAACTTTTGACGGCGACGGAAAGACAAGAGCAAAGAAGCGACGAATTCATTTCCGGAAGCATTAGACCCGTTGCCTCAATTTCCTTCCTCCGGGCCTCAATCCAAGAAGAAAAAGATGTGCTACGAAGAGGATGTATACTGCGTGGACTGCCGCAGCGCCATCACCACTGTCACCTTCTGCGACACCTTCAGGCGAAAGCAGCAAGGGAAACACAACCTCGACAATCATCGGACATGCCCATCCTTGTCGAGGAGACCCGGCAGTGGAGGGAAACAAGTGAACATGTTTGATGAGGGCCACGAATGCACAGCTCTGTAAGTCTCTGTCGTTCCCAAACACTCGAATGATATCAACAGGATATGTACTGATTTGCGGAAATAGGGAGGGGAGAATCAATTTGCCAGGGTGGCCTTTTGACCTATTCTGTGAAGATGCATGATTGTGTTTTCTGGGTATGAAACCTTGTGGATGTATGGAATGAAAACTTGGATGTTTGCTGATAAAGAACCATTAGTACGATATCCTCTTCGAGAACTCAACAAAAAAAAATATCAAACTTCGCGATGTCCACTCTATTAGATTGCGCCGATTCCTCGCTTAGGTGTTGGGACGATGTGCGAATGATTGAGGAAGGCGATAGTAGCAAGGCATAACTCGAATATTATTTTGAAGAAAGCAAAAAATACAGAATAGGGAAGGAAGGAATTTCAATTGTTGTTTGTGAGCGCCACCGCAGAGGTTGTGTCTCAAATGTTTTCCCACCAAGTTTTCAAAGGTGTGCTTGTGTAGTATACGAGCGACATATTGTAGCAGAGAGATAGATCCCAAGCTATGACATGTGAACTAGACAGCTGCCAAAAGTGAGTTTCTCTGTACATCTGTGACATGAAGATCGGATGAAAAGTGCCCGTCGAAAGGTGGCTGGGTGTTGAATTTGCCTTTTTGCCACCCTGGTTCGACATTCCGTAGATTCTTAAGAGATATAGGTTGACTCGTGTAGCGGAAGAATTGGATAAATTGGTAGTTTAAGAAAGAACAACGTTGGTTGGAAATTGATGAGGTAAGGAAGAGATGCTGAGCTGACCACTGGCAAAAAGATACTTGGTCATGCCAAGGACCAAGGCTGCTGACCTCGGGACATTTCCGGCTTGAGTATCAAAGCCAGATCAACTAAATAATCGCCATTGCCATCAGAGCAACAAAACACCGGCTCACTCTCGACTTTCGACCTTCTAGCAGTTCAAAGGCAAAGGCTGCTCTGGACGACCCCTCATACGACCAAAATAAAACTCGCGAAAAGGCTGGTGGACTTGATCATCTCGAGCTCACATGCCTTCCCCCAAATACACTCATCGGTGATGCCATTGCGATGGCGAGGAGGCTGGCTGGGCGCAAGCAGCCGCAAGACAGCCTTGTATAGAAAACCATGGCTTTTACTCGCAATATGGACAATATGGGTGGTTTCGGTGTCTGCCATGACCGAGGGGCGGATTGCAGAATTACGGCAGGAAACAGTTTCGATGTTCTATCATGGATTCGATAATTACATGACGGTCGCATTCCCGGAGGACGAGGTTCGTTCTGCTTGCTTTGTTTTGGATGCATTAGCTCACAATTGGATTAGTTGCGACCGGTTTCTTGTGTACCCTTAACTCGCGACCAACAAAACCCCCGCCATGTCGAACTGAACGATGTTTTGGGCAATTATTCCCTTACCTTGATCGACAGTCTCTCTACCTTGGCTATACTCGCATCCGCTCCTCCGGATCAGAAGGACACAGGAGCAAAGGCGCTGCTCGATTTCCAACGAGGCATACAATCGCTTGTAATACAATATGGGGACGGAACAAGCGGTCCATCCGGCCAAGGGCTGCGAGCGCGAGGATTTGATGTGGACAGTAAAGTCCAGGTCTTCGAAACAGTTATAAGGGGCGTCGGGGGATTGCTGAGCGCCCATTTATTTGCTGTTGGCGAATTGCCCATTGATGGGTATGCTCCCAAACTGGCACGATTTGCTAAGAAGAAGAAACTTGGAAAGGGCGAGGTGCCAGCTATTTTGTGGCCAGGTGGGTTTCGGTATAATGGCCAATTACTACGTCTAGCTCTGGATCTTGCACAGCGACTTCTACCTGCCTTCTATACGACGACAGGAATGCCCTACCCGAGAGTCAATCTTCGGCACGGAATTCCTTTCTATCACAATTCCCCATTAAACAAGGACTCGTCGAATTTTGAGGAATTTCTCCAAGATGGAGCTCCTGAAATCACGGAAACATGTAGTGCAGGAGCTGGAAGTTTAGTTCTTGAATTTACAGTCCTGAGTCGCCTTACAGGTGATCCGAGATTTGAGCAACTCGCAAAACGTGCATTCTGGGCTGTATGGGATAGAAGAAGTGCCATTGGCTTGCTCGGTGCAGGCATTGACTCAGAGAGTGGCCAATGGATTGGTCCTTATTCGGGAATTGGTGCTGGTATCGATAGTTTCTTCGAATACGCCTTGAAAACCCATATACTTCTCTCGGGGCACGATATGCCCAACGTAACGATGCCATTGCAAGAACCTTCCAATTCCTGGCTAGATCCAAACACCATTTATACTCCGTTGACCGAAGAAGAAAACTCGGCCGATGCCTTCCTTGCCGCCTGGAACGAAGCCCATGCAGCAATCAAGCGTCATTTGTACAGTGGCATACACCATCCACATTATGTGAACGTTCATTTGACTACTGGATCACCACAAGCATACTGGATTGACAGTCTTGGTGCTTATTACCCTGGCCTCCTGACACTTGCTGGAGAAGTTGAGGAAGCGATCGAGACAAATCTTTTGTATATCGCCCTTTGGACCCGATATGCGGCACTGCCCGAGCGATGGTCGGTTCGAGATGGCCACGTCGAAGGAGGTCTAGGGTGGTGGCCTGGTCGCCCAGAATTCATCGAATCAAATTATCATTTATATCGAGCCACTCAAGATCCTTGGTATCTACATGTTGGTGAAATGGTGATCGGAGATATCAAACAGCGCTGCTGGACTAAATGTGGATGGGCTGGACTTCAAGACGTACGAACAGGCGAGAAAAGTGACCGCATGGAGAGTTTCTTCCTTGGTGAAACGGCAAAATATCTTTACTTGCTCTTCGATCCTGAGCATCCACTAAACTCACTCGACGCTGCCTATGTCTTCACGACTGAAGGTCACCCGCTGATCATTCCAAAGACCAAGCCATCTACAATTATCAGAAGAAAAATCCCGTCAACGAAAAGTATTCAACCATACTCAGATAAAGAACCGAGGGATACATGCCCTGTATCGCCATCCCCCCTTCCATTCTCAATATCTGCAACAGCCGCAAGATCAGATGTATTTCATGCGTCAAGTCTAATTGGTTTGCACAAGATTCCAAACTTTCGACCAACGGCGTCTGACAGACCCAGAAATATCAGAGTCTTGCAGGAACAACCACCTGCAGAATATCACGTTGTAAAGGGGCAGGCGGGTACTCCTGTTGTTCAAAACCACACCTACTATCCGTGGACACTTCCAGATTCGTTAATGCCCACTGATGGCTTTTGCAACAAGCTCCCACTTGGTCAAACGTTTACAATCGAGTTTCCCGTGAGCACCACAACAACCTCCACAGCAGGACAACCCGGCTTCTTGACATTTGGTCCACAAGGACTTGTAAGACTGAATGAAGGAATCCTCGTCAAGAGTCTTTCAGGTCTTCGTATTGGAATGATCTACGAGTCCCCATCCCCATTTCGAGCTCTCGATGGACCAATAGTCGACTCATGGCGAGTCTGGAATATCGCCAACATGCCGCTAGGCCGCGATGAACAAGTTTTCATTTCCAGAGAAGTCATAGGGGACATGACAGACCCTAATTTCAAGCGAGTCCGCGATTCAATAATGCTCGACATAGTCCTCCAATTAGAGAATGAGAACCCCGTCAACCACTCCTCCAGCACCCCCGGAAGCGAAGAAGAATATTACGACAGCGATGACCTCGACGACGACTACGAACTCTTCGAAGAAGCCCCTTCAATAGCGATAGAAGACTCCCTCTCCACCTCCGGAAAAGCCTCTGAGTATAAAGGGATGTTCTCCTCTCTTCTCCGTCAAGTAACATCTGCTCTTCGCGATCCAGCTGCTACTCTTCTTCCGCAACCTGCTACTCAGCAAACTTACACTTCTATAAAACTCCCCGCCATCGCACCTATCGGTCTCGGCGCAGCAGCTATCCTCGATGTCCCCGATGCCCCAGACCCAGCGCAAGGCCCGCGTTCTGATGATTTGATATGGACAAACATCTACTTCGCAGGCCAAGCATGCTCCGCAAAACTCCCTGACGACGCGCCTCGTCTCCACGATGTTATAGTTATTCAGAGAGGCGGTTGTACATTCCATGATAAACTCGCGAATATTCCCTCTTACTCGCCTTCTCCCACTTCTTTAAAATTGGTGATTGTTATCGATAATGAGTACCCCGGTGAGGAAGAGGGATTTCCTGTTGGTGCAGGGAGTGGATTGTTTAGACCGCTGCTTGATAGGAAACAAGTCACTCCTGGGGGCTTGTATCGGCAGGCGCCTATTTGTATGGTTATGGTCCGTGGGGGAGAGGAGGTGGAGGGGCTTTTTAGGAGGAGTCGGGGGGTGGGTATTAGAAGGCGGTATCATGTTGAGAGTCAGGGGTTGGTTGTGGGGAATGTGCATGTTATTTGATGAGGGGATGGGAGGAGGTTTATGGGGAAGAGGCGAGTACATAGGGACTCAGCGGAGGTCAATTGGACATCGAGGTCGCATTAAGAGGAAGGAGAAGGGGAGGATACTTTTGCTTTTGGGTATTGGCGTTATTGGAGGGGCTTTTCTTTATTCGCTTTATTGGTTTTGCATTGATGATGATGGAGGTGTAGATACCAGGGATACATGATATATGGATATGCTCTTAGATGTTTATTATTTGGCTCTCTGTTTCAACTGAAATTTCCGCATCAACGAAGGTGGAAGGGATCCTACAAGCCGGTCCACATCGCAGAGTATGGGTGACGAAAAATTGGTACTAATTTCGAGGGACGGGGCTATACAAGTAATGAGTTCTTCAACATGAGTGGCGAACCCCTTTTTGGCCCCCACATTTGGAGGTTGGCTTACTTGTGGATTACTCGTGGGTTGGTCAAAGATTACTTACGGTGTACTCTTGGGTTACTCGTGGGTTACTCGTGGCTTGCTTGTAGCTTACTCTTGGCTTACTCGTACACCACTTTAGGGGCCAAAACAGAATCACGACTAAGCTAGCAATCATCGAGTAAGCAACGAACGTTCCAGTTTGGGGGCCAAAAAAGAGACAGATACGTTCATGTCCCGCGCCATCATCGATAGCCTCCTTAAACCTGGAAATCTCCATTTGCAGCTAAAGCCTACTCACAAAATTGATTTACTCGGTATCGTGTTAGTAGAATCATAATCGCTAATTTCTAAAGTGTTTGTGGATAGTTTTCAAAGTGCTGTCGATGCTGAGGTATTAGGCTTGAGCCAGTAGAAGAGCTAGAATTGCGGGGATATCAAGATCGCTCTCTAGATTAAGCAAGGCCTTAAAATTCGATTCCAAGATATTTTTGGTGAGGCCTAAAGAAGGCGATTGGGATTCAACCAAAATGATACTGACCGCACACTGATCCTGCAAAGCTTTCTTGTTCCTTCAAGCTATAAGTGTCAATGGACCTCCAAACCACATTTTAGATAATTTCAATCCCCGGGCTCAAAAACCGTACGTCCTTCCCCTTCCTTGCCTTGACAAATCTGAACTTGGGCATCCTCCAGTCCGCGAGATCTATAAAGCCCGGGAACTGACCCACCCCCTTCTCCTTGGTGCCCTTCGCAGTACCCTCGAGACTCACTTGCCCATCTAAATACATAGTCAGTAATTGAAAAGTATATGTTAGAAGCAAGCTTGCGATCTAGATATCTCTTCTTGAAAAGCGTATGAAGTTTTGGAAACTGTCCCATATCTTTGTTGAGCATGGTCTCTGAGCCAGCCGACTTGAACGCGATCCCATCAAACATGCCACCTGCTGCCCGTAGGGCTTCCTGCCTTCGCTCCTCACAACACGGGGCCGTAAAGACGATATCCTTTTCGTGAATCTAGTCCCCAAATTCTTCCACTAGTATGAGAACCTCTTATATTCCGTAAAGGAACACAGTTGCCAGCGTCCCTAGAGTGTCATGAATGCTTTTGTGAGGACCCAAATCAGGCTCTACCCAATGTTTCGCGTTGATGGCAAACCTATTCAATAGCACCTGGCCTCCCAACTCAGCCCCCCTTCCAAGACAATCTTCTCCACAAATAGCGTCTTGTGGAAATGGCGCCTGGTATCTGGTCTTGCATTTTCCACAATACCAGCGGTGCAATGAGGCAAGAGCCGAATCGTGGGCCCAGCCGCTGTTTTTGCCCTTAGGGCCGTAAAGCCAGAATGTGTCCATAGCTGGTGAAATGTAGTTTTTGCCGGAAACCATGCCATTAATGACGGAGGGCACAAAATAACTTTGTTGAAGGGATATTGCCGCTGCTTTGGCTTCCTTGCAAGTCTTGACTATCGCATAGACCCTTGAACGATTGACAGATCCACGACAAAGGCGTTCCATGATGCCATATTCAAGAATGTGCACCACAGGCTCGAGGCAAGCATATAGCCAGATTTTCCTTTGATTGTTAGCAAAGAGTATTGATTCCAGTTCGGGAAAACCCCACCGACGTAATTCAGGTGGAAGTGAATTGAACTGTGGGAATTCGTGGTTCTCCGGGACCGAATCCTGAAGGCCCATGTTCTTCTAACTCAACTCAACTATCTTGCGATGTGGCGATGTCATTGTCTTGTGCCTCTGTATCGGTCGGAGTTGGTCGGTGTTTCGGATGTCATTGCCACGGTTGGTAGAGACGTGGAGTGATGGAAGCGGCGATGGGGACTTGCAATTCTTTGGAAAGATAAATTGAGGGAAGTTGGTTGACGCTGCGAGCAAATAAGACCTCGCGTTGGGTAACTTGCACGTGGTAACCTTAAATCGCGGTGTCACATGATTATGGTACTTGCCGAAAAGTGGGAATAATTCCCTCTAGGTATAAAGCAAGTTAAATTGAAAAAGTATCTTATCTAGTTTGGATTGGGAAAATCACAGCGCCTGTTTGTAAAGAGATTAACAATTCGCCGCCTTTAGATATGAATTAAAAACATTATTATCTACAGACTAACCACGTTTAGTGTTTTGTGTAATTCCAAGTAAGCCAAGCAAACATCGATATTTGCCCCTTTGGTTTACTCGAGTTACGCTTTTGGGTTTCGAAGTCTCTTAACGCAAAGACTCACAAATTGGGGCGGTGGGTCATAGAGCGCATAGGAGTAAATATACACGCCGGCCTCAACATATAGAGAATCATCTTGCTCCGCTTCTTCTACTCTTCGCGATTCCTTGCGTATGATTTTCACTGGTATTTCTTTCTTTGATTTCTCGCGAAAAATGTTGAATTTGTCTAGGTATGTTGTCATCTTATCATTAAATCCATTTCGATTTCCTCCAAATTCCTCTTGCGCCAGCTGAATTGCAATTTTCAATCTCAATAAGCCATCCATTTTTCTCCACAAGCCCGTCCGCGCCTTCGATGTATGTTCCGCAAAACCCGTCTAATCTAAAGATGGGAAGCTTCTCAAGAAGTGACTTGGGCATTCGTAGCCACTTGGGTTGTTATCAAGGTACCTAGTGACCTGTTAGTGACCGCTTGAAAACCCCCTTCCCTCTCTCTTCACTCTCAGGTAAAAAGGGCAACTCACTTCTGATGATAATCCTCAGCATCCCACCACTCCCCCGCCTCAAGTATCTCAGTAACAACCTTCCCCTTCCACCACTTCTCATTAACCCTCCTCGTCACCTCCTCCGCCACCGCCTTCTGTTCCTCATCATGCCAAAAAATCCCACTCCTATACTGACTCCCGCGATCCGGGCCTTGCTGATTACTAGTAGTAGGATCATGCATCCTATAAAAGAACTCAATCAACTCCCGATAAGTAACCTTCTCGGGATCATACACAACCTGCAACGCCTCCGCATGACCCGTCGCACCGGAGCAGACTGCGCGGTAAGAAGGGGAGGAGGTATTTCCGCCTATGTAGCCGACGCGGGCGTCGTAGAGACCGCGGGATTTGAATTCCCGCCGGAACATGTGTTCGACGCCCCAGAAACAACCTGCTGCTATGGTGGCTTTTTGGGCGCCGACGGGGAGGGTGGAGGCGGAGGAGTCGGGGGCGAGACGGAGGGAGGTGGAGGTTGTGAAGGGGCGGAGGAGACGGGAGAGGAAGGTGGGCATTGTGGTTGTCATTGCGAGGAGGATGATTGCGATCGCAATGAGGCGGGTGAGTCTGAGGGGCAGCTTGAGTTGTTTTCGGGGTTTTTGGGTTTGGTAATTTGTGTGTTGATGTGTGTGTTGGTCGTGGGGAGTGAGTGCGATTGAGTAGAGGGTTTGCGAGCTTGAGGATTGTATGGAAGGAGAGATGACGATGCGAGGTTCGAGGTTCGAGGAAAGGTTTATGTAGATTTCAGAGCTCTCCCACAATGCGCGTATCAACTTCGTCTAGGCGTCATCGAGGGGTTCCGAGGCTCTTTCAACCCTTGCTTGCCAATGACAAATCAGATCTCAGGGTTCGAAACCTCGCCACCTGTTAAGCCACGATGATTCCAAACATACATATAAAATTCCAAATCGTTGGAATTTGAGTTGTTGGAGTATGGAATCTTTTTCAAGAGAAAGTTGCGCCTGGAGGCAACTTTGCAAGAAAGATGGCATAGTACCTCTTGGACTTTTTTAAGACACCCTAAGTCGACTTTTATTGAATAAGACTAGCATCCTAATAACAATTACCATTTTCTTGAAGTAATTGAAGTGAAGTGTAACAAGGCCGAATTTTGTTGCACACTGCAATTTCACAGTTGTCCCAGACCTTTCAATCCATCCAGGTAGCTCAGACGAAATTCAGTTTCCCCAAAGTTAGTGAAGTAATCAAGAAGTGAAGCATGTAAAAGTAGTTATGTTACACATCGCACTTTTTCAAACGTCCCAAACTATTTGAAGTAACGAGGGGAGATCAGACGAAAGTAATTTTTGTAAAATAATTTCGACGTGACTTTTGTTGCATGTCGCACTTTTGCAATTGTCTCAAATTAGGAATAACGAATGTAGATCGGATGAAGAGTAAGAATTATCGAAACGACGATAATTCAGAAGCAGTTTTATGCTCTTGACTTAGGAGGAAAACCAGCTCCTAAACCCAGAAGACTCTTTCAATTGCACAGTTCAAGGGAGAAAAAAATACGATATTATTTTATGAATGTTTTTGGTAATTTTACATTTGAGAGAGAGGAGATTATCCACTTCTGCAAGAAAACACGACCCCAATCTTTTAACTCCCTAATAATTCATGCTAGTGGTATTCAAAGGAAAATATCGCACACTCCCGAAAAAGCCAACTCCCTACTTCTTTCTCTGTTGCATCATCAAGATCTGAACCATCCGAATGAAGATATTGAGGAAATCCAACTCCAAGCTGATACTCTCGTTGACAGGATCCTTAGGAATCAACCCTCGCTCAGCCATTCGGGCGTGGGCGAGAATCTTTTGGATATCATAAAGTGTGAAGCCTCCAAAAACTGCCAATCCACCATAGAGCCAGATGTTTTCGGTGAAGGCGAGTGTTCGTACGGCGGTAACGGGGAGTACGAGAGGGGCGAATCCGGAGACGGCGACGATTGCAAGACCGGCCATGAGGGGTCCACCAATATAAAGGTATTTCTCTTGCTTAGCAGTAGCTCCGACGAAGGAAATAGATCCCATCATTGCCATTGTGTAAAGACCCTGGAAGATGGAAAGTCAGTCTTTGCCTATCAGGAAAATGATACAGGGATTTCAGCGGTTACTTACAGCACGAGCCATGATTGCCGGAGGCGCCATGAAGAGAAGAGGGGCGAGGAGGACACCTTGGGTTACGTTGAAGGCCGACCAGAGAGCGTATTTCTGTACATAGCTTTTGGAATGTTAGCGGAATTTCCGAATAAGAAGGTATGCTCGCGGAAGACAAGCTTTCATTATTCCAATTTTTTAGGACAATTTAAAATATCATCCCAACCATTTAAAAGAATGGATAGTAGTAACGAGAAACTTGGAACAACCGACTTCAATTGTGCCAAACATCTAGGTTAGTCCTTTGAATTCTGATAGATTCGGAACATCGAGAAGAAATGTCACTGCTGCTTCTCTTCTCTACCGGGAGATATTGACACAACTTACTTGTCTGGAGAAGTAGCTCTTGTTCCCATCATCGTACCAACACTAACTGCCAAACCTCCGATCATGACAACCCAAGGATTTGTTGCCATCAACCTGTATACAAGTGGAGACTGGAACATCGCCCTAGCAGAGACGCCGATTATGCCAATACCCAAGCCGGTGTGCATAAACGTATCATTCAGATACGCTCTCTCAAAAGCCGGCATACCTCCATCCTCCCGGGTTTCGCGGTTGAACATCAAATTGGTGACCACCAATCCTCCTCCAACCATCGCACCCCCGAGAGCGAGCTTTTGAAGTAACGTCGCGCTACTTGGAGCCGGCGAGACGGCCGGTTGTTGATATGCTCTCGATTGTCGGAAGCCATTGCGAGCTTTTGTCCAGGCGTTGACGGGCGTGGCGGTTCGTGATGAAAAGAAGTTCTTTGCGGGTTTGCTGGAGTGAAATGATCGGACCGGTGCAGATTTGAAGGCGGATTTTGAGGCAGCTACCACGATGGTGGAGCCGAGTCGTAGAGGTTGTCGCATTGTAAATGCCATCTCGAGTTGGTTGTTTGCAGACTCTAAGGGAGGTTGGCGGTGGTGGTTGTATTTAACAGATCGAGGCAACCCTTGGGAGTTTGTAGATGACGTTCTGCCCCAACCTTCCAGAGCTTTCTTAGCTGAGTCATGTGACGGAAGACAAGGATGAGCTCGGCTTAAATCCGTGAATAAAAAGCTTCTTAACTGATGACCAACCTGGGTTCAATTCACCATTATTTCACTCTGGAAAAATGATCTGGACAGGAAGCACGCGGAGACTCAATCTCCGGTTCAGGAAATCCAAAGTCGAGTTGAGTCTGTTTGGATTGGTCAAGCCGGATTTTGCTTAAGAGCGGCGTGCAAACCCCGCGGCTTTGAGCCTTCAAGGTCTTACAAGGGTATCGGACCCGACTATGGAAACCTCCCGCGCAAGGCTTCAATGACTCTATCTCGACGAATTTATTCTCTCACGTACATCTCCAAATCCTCCCTCTCCAACGCCAAATTATTCTTGCAGTCACTTCACATGTTTGACCCTCCGTACGCTCGGATGGACAGAGCATTTAGGAGGAAGTGATTACGACATACAAACACCACAGAACCATGTTCGCACAAGCCATCACTCCCTCCACCGTCTCTCCCATGTTTCCCACTGCATCAACAGAAACGTCGCCCGGTGCCGACCAACCACCCGATCCCTCGAGTCACGGATTAAGCCCTGAGCAGAGAAAGGCTTCCCATTCCGCTCCCCATGCCCTTACTGCCAGATCTTGTGTGACTTGTCGTCGCAGGTGAGCAGTTTTGTCGGGATTACTGGGGCACAGCAAGACTGATTTTGGTAGAAAAGTAAAATGCGATAAAAAAGAGCCCTGCTCAAATTGTACCAAGGCTGGCTCAGCATGTGTTTTTCCCGCTCCTGGAAGAGCCCCGCGACGCCCAAAAGTTGGTGGAAAGCAGACGAGCGAAAGAGAGGCAGAGTTGCTGAAGAGGTTGAGAAGGTTGGAGGGTGTAGTTGAGGAACTTTCAGGACAGGTCGAGGTCGAGACAGTCAAACATTCGCCCATTAGCGACAACTCCTCTATACAGCGAGAAGGCGAATCTTCCTCAAATACGGACCCAATTTCAAAACCATACAAGCTGAGAGTGGTGGGAATAGACGAGGGCACACGCAGTAAAAAGGAATGGATGACAAAAGCTTTCAAGATAGGAGAAGGACCACCTAAAACCGCCTACGGCAAAGATGATAGACAGGGAGGAATCGGACGAATGGTTTTCGATGATGGGAAAAGCCGTTACGTCTCCCATCCTTTTTGGAGTCAAATTACAGACGAGGTTGAGGAAATTCGTGAAATGCTTCATGACCAAGACCTGGATTCCGATTCTGATGCTCCCATCATCCCACACGATATTATCACAGATAGCAAACACCAAGCTTTCCTCATGGGATACAGCAGTAATGATGTAGATCTTCAAAGTCTTCATCCGCTACCATCCCAAATACCCTTTTACTGGCAGACCTTTCTGGAAAATGTCCATCCTTTAGTAAAAATACTACATGCTCCAACAATGACAAAAACTATCAAGGAAGTTCAGACAAATTTAAACAACCTAAGCAAAAGCACCGAGGCCTTGATGTTTTCCATCTACTTTGCGACAATTACATCAATGAATGCGGAGCAGGTACAATCTAATTTTGGTATTTCAAAAGCAACTCTACTCAAGCAGTATCGATTTGGTACGGAGCAAGCATTGGCCAGAGCTGGTCTTCTGAATACCAATGAAATTGTAACTGTTCAAGCTTTCATCCTTTTCTTGGTTTGCGTTCGTCGACACGATGACACCCGCTTCGTATGGACAATGACTGGTCTTGCTATTCGGATTGCTCAATCTCTCGGCCTACATCGAGATGGAGCGAAATTCGGTCTTCCGCCATTTGATACCGAGATGAGGCGTCGGCTATGGTGTAAGTTGATGTGATTCTAGTTCTCTGTGTCTTCGTCTCTCTCCTTAATTTCAATTTCCCAAAATTACAATGCACGTGATCTCTATTCAAAGCTAACGCCAAATTCCAGGGCAAGTTTGTACACTCGATGTCCGCGCCTCAGAAGATCACGGATCAGACCCCAGTATCCTCGACCATACTTTCGACACCGAATTCCCTACATCATGTAACGACGACGGCCTCGATCCCAATGCCACCGAGATGCCTACTCGTCAGCCAGGAGTTTCAGAAATGACCTTTTGTCTAATTCGTTACGAGATTTGCAGCCTTTCTCGCAAGATATCTTACGTTCCCCCGGGACTCACGCCCTGCAGAACGAGACTGCAGGTACTTACTTTTGAGGATAAGGAAAAGATGGTTAAAGATTGCGCGAAGCATATTGAAGAGACTTATTTGCAGTATTGCGAGGATGCGGGCCCCCTTTACTGGGTTGCTGCTACTGTTGCGAGGCTTATCATGGCTAAGGTTAGTCTTCATGTTTGCCTCTATGTTCTTACCAGGATCGTCTTGCTTTACTTAACTCCTATTTGAACAACGCGCAAATGACCAACAAATTAATACAGATCACACTAATCCTCTACCACCCCCTCACACAACCCGGAAAAGTCAGCAACCTCTCCCAAGATACTCGAGATCGGCTCTTCATGTCCAGCATCGAGATCCTCGAATTCTCCCAAGTCCTCCAAGCAGAAAGCAGCACCAAACAATGGGGCTGGCTCTTCGCAACTTACATCCAATGGCACGCCATCGCCTATCTCTTGGGTGAGCTAACCATCAGACCTAACTCGGCGATTGGCGAGCGTGCCTGGCGTGCGCTCGACGGCGTATTTGGGGACTGGGATTCGGCTATTAGTCATAGTAAAAGTGGTAGTGGCATGCTTTGGAAACCTTTGAAGCATTTGATGGGTAAAGCTAGACGGAAGAGGGAGGAGAATATGGCTCAGGCTCGGATGGATGGAGAGGGGGAGCCGTTGCAGCTGGGGATTCCGAGGGAACATATGAGGCCTCAGCCGACAACATATGGAGGCCCTCTACCTAATTTCACTTCTATTGAAATTGGGAATGTGGATGCTATAAAGCAGGAACCGACGCCGAAGGTTAATCCTGTATATCAACAACATCATGAACAGCAGCGGCAAGCTTTGCCACCACAGATTGTTGGGATGGGAATGTTGGGGCCGGAACATATCCAGCAGCAATTGCAGCAACAGCAAATGCAACAAGGACAGCCTTGGCTTATGGATGATAATGCACTGCTGGATTTGGATATGCAAGGTATGGATGCGGCACCGAATTGGGAGGGGTGGGATGATCTTGTTAGGGACTTTCAAATGGATAACCAGATTGGAGGAGGGGATATGCAGATGGAATTGGGTGGGGTTAATAATTGGTGGTAGAGAGGTTAGTTAGGCATGAGCATTTTGGTTGTGTTGGGCCAAAGGTTTTATGAGTCATGACTTTTGACGTTTTTGAAGGGATGAAAGTAAAATTGGGGAGGTGGGTGGGTTTTTGTTTTGGGAGGGAATCGGATGCACCCGGCTGGCTGGCTGGCGTTTTTTGGGACGGGTGTAAATTATTATCATGGACATATGCAGCTTGGGATTTTCCACTCGATTAATTGAGATATTGAAACTGAAAAACTAACCTTTAAGGTGACTGCGTTTTGTTCCATTGGATTGATTGCTGCTCTCCAACAGATTCGTTGCTGTTCACTGTCTAGTTCATTTTTCATCGCAAAGTTGCCTTGAAGACAAGCTTCTTCCGAGTCTGCTGCACACACCAATGGCATCACCTTCCCTCTCATTTCAACTATGACTTCAACCACGAGTCACGAGCTTGCTACTTGAGCAGAAAAGGAAGGCACGTCGAGGTCGCTTCCTGCCTTCTTAACTGTACTTCAGACCGACCGCGACCTTGAGCGGGGAAAACACGACCCAACCACGCGGACTAGCTGCGAGTATAAAAACCCTCCTCGGTTTTTCTTCCATTCCATTCTCTGTAAATAAGTTTGTGACTGTTTTCCGGTGGTTTTCCTTGACGCGATTTTTGATGTGTACCATCTCGGTTCTGGGCGTTGCTTGATTTGCTTTATGTACCGAGATTTTCTTTGATGTTTTGAGGCCTTGGAATTTAGCATGGGGTATGGAATGAGGTGGGAATGAGGTGGGGAGAGGATGATGATGATAAACAGAGAAGAGATTTCTTGATGTGTGTTTTTTCATAGTGGACTGGGGTGGAGAGAAGAGTATGTGCAGTTTTTTCTTTCTACCTAGACAGGCTTCAATTTCGGGATGAGGGGTAGCTATGGGGACTGTTCTTCACAGGGAGGGGAAATTTGGATGCATGTAGAGGCAATTGAGTATTTTTAGACTTGGTGTGAGGTCACTTCTAGACGACTCAATTTCATTCCATGACTTTGATGGCCGAGTTTTGTAATGGGTGTATAAAAGATGAGATGACGATTTTCGAGTTGTGGATTGAGTGATGCTGGTTTCTACAGTTTTGAGAGAATTTGAATTCAAACTATGAGAGGGAATCATTGGAATGTGTTCAAGTTTCCTCCAACGCTTAAGGTCGTACCTGCCTACCTCGTTCATCCACCAATCGTTCCAACTATCTACGGTAATTCAAAGTAATTACTCTACATAGAACAATTGAATTTCATTGTTTCAAAGTATTTAGGGTAATTTGAAATTGTAGTGGAAAGATGGAACAATGAGTTATTACTTTTCTGTCTCCAGTGAGCGATGATTGCTGGTATAACCTTGGAAATGTAACAATTCCCTTCCTTCTAGGAAAAAAGACAACATAGATAAGAGAAAGAACCTACCCATGGGTCTTCATTCAAACCAACAATCACCTGGTAGCCCTTGAAATCAAAAAATTAATATACTTATATAAAGAAAGCAGAAAGAAACAACATAGATAGAGTGAAACCACTTTTGAAATAAACCACCTAACTCACACTTTGAGGCTGTACTTTCTGTATATGGTTAACGTGTTGGGATATAGTTATCCCAACCAGAGATAAAGGCCAAGATTTGGGAAACCTCACAACTCCTCCACAAAATTTCAGACAAAGAACAATGTGTGAAGTCTAATACTTCGCTTGTTTTGTATCATGTCTTGCGATGCCTTTTACTTGTTTTGTATAGGATTCCTAACTTGTTTTGTATAGGATTCATATCCTCGCATAGTATTCGGCTCTCTAAGTCAGTACTAGGCTCTCTGAATCAAGTGTTTTTATCTATTATCTATATAATAGGTCCCTTTTGTATGTAGTACAATTAAAGTCACTATTCACTACTCTTTTACTCCTATATGCTCTCTTTTATCCCCTGCACCTCCAACAAACAAGATGGTTGCAGATGCGTGATGCAAGTGTATTGTTCTATGTACATGGTGTATCTAAGTAGATACAAAGAAGGGGGATGATGAAAGGGTGCTGTGATGTGCTTTTTTTGATGATGCCGAGAGGGGGGGTGATGAAAGTGGGTGGGGGGCTTTTTGTGGCAGTGCTTGAAGAAGGGGAACGAGGAAGGTGTGGGGATGATGAAAGTGTAAATAATAGTGTGCGTTGATCTTTCTTGGTGGTGCTCGAGTATCTCAGAGGTATGGGGGTGCCATGCAAGTGTTTTGATTTCCTTGCATTATATGGCTCAATAGATGCGCAAGCAAGCTGATGATGCCGGCGAAACTATTAAATGGCTAGAATTGCTGGGAAGCTGTGGTCTGCAAACATGCTTTTGTTTGCGTAGTTTGCTGAGCTTCCTCAGGTCGATACTCGATTTCCTTATGCGTTGTTGCTTTCTTCCTCGTCGCTGTCGTCCTCATCGCTATCATTCTCGAGATTCTCGTAAAAATTTTCCTCGTCGTCGCTATCAATGAAATCCATATCGCGAAAATCGTCATCGGGATTGGTATGCTCCTGCAGATCGTGACAATATCTTCGTGGTGTTCCGTCCCGATAACCCCAGTCGCTCAGTGCTACATCGCAGTACTTCTTGCTCTAGAGGATAGAACATTGTCCACGCCCAGGTAAGATGAACTCGCCCTTATGTTTCATCAACTCAAAATCAATGGGATTCTTGAGATCAACTTCGAGACCATTTTTTGCACCGCGTTTGGAATAATTTTTTTTGCCCTTGCCCCAACCTTGACACTTATGTCTCTTCACATCGTAGTCAATCAACTCAAGTTCTGTCTTTAGAACCAATTTCTTTAGACGGGGCATGAGAGAGCACACATTTTCAAGGTTGTGGCTGATGCATGCCTCACGATTGCGTTGGTATTAGGCTGTGGTCGAGTCTGATTGATTGTTTGGTCTGGTTACCCAGAGCGTCTGGTCTATTCCGCGATTGACAAGCGTCAACTCTGTTAAAAGCGGACAAACTGCCGTTAGGATAGGCGACAGTATCAAAAGATCCCGATTAGAAGACAGGAAATCATGGTTTTCTTCCCGCATGGCACATACGGTATATCCACCATCATTGGCAGTAGTCATCTCACATAATTGGAAATAGACCATCGATGTCATCTTGGTGATGTAGGAACTGTTGAAATCTATGAGTCAGAATTGCGATCTATTGGTAGTATTCAGTGGGCTGGGACAGATAAAAAGTTTGTTTATTACTCCCCGGCGCCTACTCCACGAAAGATTATTTGAGACGTTTTAGAATAATTAAATGTATTATCCGAGAGAGTTTAGGAGAATCAAGAAACTTGATTTCTAAACCTTCTTGAACAATACCTTAAGATCTTCTAGCCTGTATCATACAATCAAGTAAAGTAGGCGCTAGAGAGTAATGCTCACTTCTCTTACAAGGGGACAGAGTCTCAACCTTCTAAAACAATCCGAAAAGAAAGAAGACCCGGAAAGCACCCACCTGTATTTGGGACCAAGTCTCTTCAGGTAGCTAAGCACTGGGTATGCGTTCTCGATGTCTGTATGTTTATGGCCGCAGGTGGTGTTCATATCTTTGCAGAATATTGTTTCTATCGCCTCGTCGATTTGTTGAGCAGTAAACCCATCTCGAGTTGTTTCTACCGACAGAGCTGGGAAGAGGGTTAGCGGCAGTGCATCAGGGAGGTCGTATCTCGCTGGTGGATAGAAGACATTATTGTTCTTTCCGTATACGATCGGCAAGGCTTCATAAAAAATCTGCTTGCACGTGAATAAGAAATCGAAGGATCTGGCTTTTGATCTGATGAGGCTGCCATAAAATATATGCTTCATGAAGCACTGGGGATCGAATGGGTCTAGGACGAGGCATAATTCGTAAACAGAACGTCGTATTTCTTTTTTGTTGTTAGAAGGGTGAATGAATCTTCTGGATAGGGATTTCAAACCAAGTGGTAAATCAAGGAAACGGAAGGTCCCCAAGACGGGTGGTAGCAGTGCCTTCTCCTCCTCTGCCTTTTGGGCAATCAATCTCGCGAAAGCCTATCATCTTGTTAACGTGTTACTAATTTATTTTATTGAATCTGCAGGAGTCCTGATCTTTGCTGAGTACACCTCATCCCTTCATTGCGCCGGGATTTTGGTGACAACTTAGAATATTGTGCAAGAACGTTTAGAAGAATGAGAAACTCTGACTCTTCATTCTTCTAAACCTTCTCGGACGATATAAGTAATTATTTCAGACTAGTGCGCATAATCCAAGTAAAGGAGGTGTATTCGGGACACAGCGCATGTTACTTGCCTGGGCTTTTCTGTTGCGATACCAACTAACAAAGTTGGTGCCGTTCGTATCGAAGACTGAGGGGTATTCCAGGTTGCTGACTTGGCGGTGAAATTGTATGATTTGCTGGTTTGTCATATTGAAATAATCACGGCCATCCTTGATGATAAGTTCCATTTCTTTAAAACTTAATATCAAGGGGGGCTTGAGTGTAGGTTGAAGAAGGAACAAGGTGTCAACATCCCACCATAATTGGGTTCTTCTTCTCAGAGAAGAGAATCCATATGGATTGGCCGTGGAGTAGAGTCCGTCGACAAACCTAGGGGGATCGTTTCGTTCTACCACACTGTTCCAATCATCTGTGTCTGTTTCTACGAACAAAACCCACTTCCCTATTTTCTCACGGTATAGAGAAGAGTGCCGACAAACGTGGGCCAAGTCGGCCATGATGAAGAGGGTGGGCAATGTTGTCGGTGTTCTTTGGTTTGAGACGGTTTTGCTTTCGGTATCGAAGCTATTTGTACCCCAGAATGATTATCAATATCACGAGGCTTGAGAAAATCGGGCTGGAATACTTCATGAACGGCTGTTCTTGATTCACGTTATCATTCCCCAGTTTATATGAACTCCAGATTCTAGGCATTTCTATCCGTGCCCTTTCGAAGAAGCTTATTGGAAGAGATGTAGGCTATTCCGCTATTGCCAAGAGTCATCAGACAAGGATCTTCAAATAGTCTATCGTCGATCATCAAATTCTATGGTATACAGGGCGTTTTTTATAGCAATTTGTTGGCAATTTTGTGAAAATCCGTCAAATCTCGAGTTTGCATTTTGGAAATTGTGTGGTTTTTGCTTTTCTGCCAAAGAGGTTCATGACAATGAACTATTTTTTAGATTCTGACAATGGGATTGTTATGCTTCTGTGCCGATAAGGAAATCTACTTTCGTACCTTGAGGTTTGCCAATATGGTTTCCAATAAAGTCGAGTTATAGGTTCAATCAAGATCAGAATAGCTCTGGATACTCAAGGGTTCTATTATTTCCAAGTTTCTAACTAAGATCCTTTGCTCCAAGTCTTTTCCTCTATATCCATTATTTAGTGAAGCCTTCAATGTTTGTTTACCCTTGGCATAGTCGTCTTGATAGTTACGGTAGCCTAATCAAACTGATTCCCTGCCTTCGGGGCCCACAGGGGTGCTTCGTAGGTCTTCTTCATCAAGCTGGCATGCTACCAACCCACACAGAAACGAATTCATCGATCTTTGGAAACTCGCACTACTCGACCATGGCTTTCAAATCCGATTATACCGAGCACAATTTGTTCGTTATTTCCAAAGTCGGCAATGAAACCGCACTGACAATTCCCGACGTGACCGGTGGGGAGAGTCGGATAGTTCCTAGACGCTTTGGACTACTAGCATGGGAAAAGTGTATTGGTTTGATTAACACACCAGGTGAAGTCTTCGCGACTGTCGATGCTGGCCATAGTCCGCTCGTTATGGTTGACATTGAATTAATAGACGAAATTCTGTTCTCTGGGCATTTTGTTCCGCGGCTACCAAAGTGGTTATCATCTGCCATCGAGTTGAGCGGAAGTGGTCAAATTTTTAGTTCGCGATTCCCTGCGGTCAAGTACCTGTTTATTGTCGACGTTGCAATACCTTACATTTATTGCGGATTTTACATCATCCGGATTCCCGGATTCAGATTTCATGACGAAGTTTGGTCACCTCACTAGCCGATTCTATGTTGGAACAAGTCGAGAACTCCTAATATTGGCTCTGATTATCAGTATGACCTGCCTAAATTTGAAGACTCTGAAACTCATTTTGAGCGCACGCGATCGGTTACTTTATGCTATCTACTCCAATGAAGAAATCCCTCATCCGATCGCAGATCAACATCACGGAGACATCATTCGAGACACCCTTGACAAAGTTAAGCACTGCCTTCCTAACGTTAAATTTATATTGGAATCTTAGATGGGGTGCATCGAGGAATGGAGACCTGAAAAAAAGGAGATATATCTGATAATACGGGTACATACTTAGTGTAGGTACTTAGATAGCCGAGACATAATATGATTGTGGAGGTTGGTCGCCGCAACCAGCATTCTCTCCATTGGGTGACTTGCTTTTCAAAAAATTTAGCGTGCTGAAGCTAAAACCAAAGACTTTTTTGTTCTTGGACCAGGGAAGCATAGAGAATGTGATGTATCTCCCGATTCCAAAATACATCCAGGAAGCTTGCAGAATGGAAATTTTTTCTCCAAATCCTCATTGGCTTTATAACACTATGAGTCTTTATGCTATTTCTACTATTACCATAAAGATTATTTCTTACCTAATTAACAAAAGTGCAGTGCTTGTCTGGGCCTATTGAGTTCGCTTGCTAAGCGAATTCATGTGGAAAGGGGGATATATTTCACATAATTCATCTCCAACGAGATAGTCTTTCAAAGAGTGAGGTTCACGAAGAGCCTTCTTTCAAGCCTTTTAGGTTCTTAAATATCCTCTTCTAAAGAGTCTTCTTATCTCCTTGCTTGGCTGTGGAAGCTTTCAACCTTTATTTAAGTACAATGTAGCTGCTGAGAGTGATAATTTGTTGGCAAAACTTGAGGCTTTATTATTAATATTGGCTTTGAGTTGTGCATTTGGAAGTGAAATCTAGAAATTGCCAGGGATTTGATGAAGAAGTACCCGCTTTCCATTAGGTAAAGCTACAATAAGGCAGGCTGGGCTTTTAGGCTTGAGCCGATGACACCGTGAACAATCTCCGATCTCCGTGTCACTACACGAGTCCCTGCTATATTTGGGCCAGACTGGAAGTCGGAAAGCCCCATTTGCATCATCCATAACAAACAACAACGAAACTTGCATCACGAACTTCAACATGTTAGACTTGGACGCAAACACGAAGGAGGAATACCTCTCCAAGCCAAGTTAATAGTCGATGACTTGACTTTGAGTCTAACTACATCCATTGAACAGACCCCGAACTCGACGTTGGTGTCATACGTCTGCCCTACCACCTGCGAGAGTATGGCAAAGTCTGCCATCTGCCAACCACTCCCCCGACACTCATCACGCAGTCGGATTTGGAAATCGTCGTTATGTCTGGGAAGGAGTATTTCTGGAGCGGACCACTCGGCGAAAGCCTGTTGGCAAATGAACGAGCATCGCTTTTTTTTACGACATCGCCCACGATGACCAAATTGTGGACGATAAGAGTCCGGTGGCACTCGCGATTGTGGACCAGAGACAAATTAAGGCATGTAGAACACCGATTTGCGTCTTTTGGAACAAGCACAAGTAACAATGGAGTAGAAATATGGAAAGCGCGTCGACGAATGGGAGAGAAGAAAAAGTGAGGAAAAGTGGAATGCGCCTACTGAGGCACATACATCTCAGTGCCCATGCGTTCAGTGCGTCCCACCCGGCCAGAAGGTTCCCAAGTTCCTTGATAAGTTTAGTCCTGGTACGTAATAATCTTGCTCTTTACCCTTCGTACACCCCCTCTCCCTATTCTCTCCGAAACTCCTAGAAACTCCAAGCATTGTGCGAGAGCATATAGAAGAATTGAGAAGTCGCTTTCGCAATTCTTCTAAACCTTCTCGGGCAATAGTTGTAGTTCAACTGCTCTAGAAACTTTCGCACATCACTCATGACGAAAGCGGATTTACTCGGAAGAAATCCCGTCTCTCTTACGTCCATAATCATAGCCATTGATAGATGATCCTGACCAAAACAGAAGTTCGCAACATGCTCTACAAGTACTGTTTTGAATTCGACCCATCAAATCCGCAGCATGTTATCAAACACAGAGAGTATAAGAGCCTTTTCGAATCAAAACACGCCTGCCTCGCTCTCCTCCAAAGTTGGTCTCTCTTGTTCTTCAGCGTTATTTCAGACTCTGTTTACTTCTTGGATATGGTTAGGAATGATAATGCTGACTCCGATCCAGCTTATCATCAACTCTACAACGAAACTACTCCAATTCTGTGCGGATGCAACAATAATTTTTTCTGACCTACTGCGATCTACCTTCTATCAAAGTCCGTTACGAATCTATTCCCAACTCTTCCTCTAGAGGCACAAAGTGGCAATATGAGTCAAAGTGCAATAGATGCGACCAACGTTGTCTTCTGTAGGAACACAGATGGAACTTGTACGCAACATGAACATTCCGTCTTCGAAAAAGAAAGTCTAATTTTGAGCTTCTTGAAGATGGTTGGCCGAGACCTTGCTGCCATGATCACCAATGTTTCGCTCATGGTATGCTTTCCAATTTGTGGCTTCGATGGCGACACTTATGAACGCGAAGAAAGCCCATGCTGGCGCGCCCGCGAAGGTAAGATTTGGTTCCAATGTGCTTTCCACACGGTGGACATTAGAGGCGGCAGTGTATAAAATACCGCCTGTTCAAGCTTTCCAGTGCTACTTTGGAACTTGATTGTTCCAAAACACCTAGATTAATAGCCTTAGGTTGTTCAAAGTATTTAGGATAATTTAATTGAATTATCCTAAGAATTTAGATCGAGGGCCTGATAGGCAGGTACAAACCTGTGTATATACTGCCACAGTTCCACTTTTTATGTCAATTGCGAGCCACTTCAGATTCCTTCTGACGTTGTTTTAATATTGAAACATGTCACTAACTCTCTTCCAGATCACGACTTTGTATCCAGCAGCAACGAACTATTGATTATCATACCAATCCTGGCTACTGCCTGCCCCAACCTCGAAAGCTTGAGGCTAATTATGCAAGGCTGGGATCAGAAGAAACATTTCAAACGTCTCGGTTTCGATGAAGTCGAAGAAGAGTTGCGTCAGGAAGGTATCAAGCACAACCTTGAGAGTGTGTGCTTGCTCATGCCAGGTCTAAAGAAGTTGGTTTGGGAAACCGAGCTTGAGCCAGAACCCGACTCTGAATTAGAAACCGATTCCTAAGACATTGATAATACGAAGAAGAAGGATGATTGGGTTGGTTGGGGACAAGAAGTAGTTGAATTTACAACGCTCGTCACGAATCGACCAAAGCCCTCGCTAGACAATATTTTGAGTTTGATGACGCACCAGGCTCCTTGGGAACCTAGCAGCGTATGTAACGGGCTCTGGGAAGATTCAAAAGATTTAGAAGATGATGAATATCGGAAAGAGGGAGAAGAAAGACAATATCGTGCTTTTGTTGCAGGAGAACAGTAAAATGTTGGTGGTGTTGAAGAACAAGACGGCAATATTGAAGGAGAAGATGACGGGAAAGGAGATGACGAGGAAGGAGATGACGACGAACGAATTGATGGCGAAGAAGATGGCTAAATCACAGGCTTGATGGCTCTTGTGAGCAAAATTGGCAAATGGCTCTTCTCTGAAGGGCCGGGCTGCTAAACTTTGAGTAAAGAATGGCATCAGCAGAAAGTCTTGAAGGTGGATGCAGGTAGGAGAAATGAAAGGTATTTTTCACAGCACAGCATCACGTCTTGGTCCTCGGGTATCTGGTTAGATAAACGCGGCAAATAAAAATACACTCGCTATAAAAGTCTGCGACTAGCTCACCTGTATGTTTGACATTTGAAATTAAATAAGAGGCTCAACCACTGTTCTCCGGTACCACACATTGCAAAATATACTTCGATTATCATAGAATTATTGCCGGTAATTGAGAAGTCCTATCAGAATTGAGAAATCAAGACCTTGAATCTCCTAAATCTGTAGTAATACTTCCAGCCTTTCTCGTATACACTTTAATAAAGAGGTGCTAGAGAACAATGACAGGCTTGCGATGGACATTAAAAGTGGCAGTAGATACTTCTGGTTCGTACTTGCATATCTAACTTTCATTGTTTTATCTTTCTCGGGTAGTTCAAGTAGATTATCCCAGAGATTTCGAACAATCTAGGACTTTACTCCAGGTGTTCTAGAACAATCAAGTTCCAAAGTAGTCCAATTATACTGGAAATAACCCTCTGGTGATACCGCCTTTGATGTCCACTACGGGGGCAAAGGAATTCCAATGAACTTTACTAGTATGATTTTGTACCTTTAAACTAATACAACCCTTTGGCTCACGAACTCTGTCTCTTTAATTCCAAAAGACTTTTCAGACCCAAATGTAAAACCTAGTCTTCGGAAAGTATCAACTTTTCCAGCTACAGGAGAAACCAAAAGGCAGTGGTACATCGAGTTATCCGATGCTGGTTCGTCGACAGCCAAAATGAGAGCGAAGATTTCCATATTCCGAACAAGTTCAGCAGAATCACTGTATTTCCTAGATATTTTGTCAAATTCACCACCAACTCCCTCGTCGTCTCCATTTGGTGTGCAAAAATCAATATAGGGAGAGTGAGATTCATGGGGTCCTCTTTCGATGAGAGACAAAAGTACCAAAGGCGCAAGAAGCTCGACTGAACCGCCTTCTTTGACGGCCCCGTATGGATTTTCTTCGCTTTCAAGTTCAATTCGATAAGACGAAATTGATCCTATGGCTTTCCATTTTTCTTGAATTCCAGCTGCACAAATGCCTTTATAGTGAGCCCAAGACCAGGAAGGAGCCCGGGCGTCGGCCACTTCATCAGTGGACAGCCCCTGCCATAAAAGACTCTCGATGAATGATTCCTTCCAGATCCCGGCAACGTATTCATCATTCATCCGCTCTCCGAATATCCTAGCAATTCCTGAGAGTGCCGGAAGCTTGTCGGTAGGCTTTGTCAAAGTTCGAGGACCATAGCCCCAGAGTAGCTTGAACCATTGCTGTAGAAGAGGTAGTGACCCGTTTTCAAAACTACCCTTGAGGCTAAAGGGGCTAGCATCGTTATGAACGCTGTCGTAGCGGCCAGCAAAACGTAAACCATCCTCGCTACGGAATCCATCTATACACTCAAAATACATCTGGTCTGTTGCAAAATGTAAGATCCGGTTGGAAAGAACACGCTCTTGAAAGCACCAAGCCCGATTGGAGAGAGGTTCTTCATTCATTTTTAGATAAGAGTCTGGTACGGCTTCATTTTTAAGAGGGGGAATGAAGGCGAGAGCATTGCCTTGTAGACCTTCTTTCTTGATATCCAGAGAAATATGCTGTCTTGGAGCTCTGCGATTCAGAAACCCACCGCTACTATCTTTTGCTCTGGTGGCAGCAATGGTTAGGTAAGAATAAGAATAAACCGATGCCATATTTCCGGACTGTCTCTCCCAATCTTCTGCGTCATCCTGAATGATACACAGACTATCGATCCACAAGTATCGCAAACCCAGGGAGCGAGTAACACTAACAGCATCTTTAAAAGACGCCGATAGATCTTCAAAGTTTATCTTCCTTTTCCTTTCTTCGAGTGTAGACTTGGTCGTAGTCAAAGGGGGTGATGTTCCCTCACCCCAGCAGTGACTTAAAGCAATATATTTTTCCTTGGTATTGTCTTTCGAAGCACACAATCTGATGGAGTCAACGCCAGTCCCATCTTCTTCGGCGACAACGTCGAGAATGAAATCCGGCATAGGCTTTGTCTCCTCCGCTCCACAATTCGGATGTTTCTCATCGCATAGTTTTACCCAGGCCAATATACGACTTAACATCGTCTCTAATTTGGTGTGACCATCAATCGGCCGCCCGGGTAAATGCTGTGCCAATGGGGAATCTGCAGCAAATTAGCTCCAGAGCTTTCTTAGTTCTTAGACTAACCTTCGGTCGCACAAAAACCAACAGCAGCTAACAAAAACACAACGTCCCGTTCCCTATCCTCTGCGCTGGTAAATACCCAAAATCCATCACCATTTTGGCGCCCGGTCAACCAAATTTCAAAAGACGGAAGCCCCTCGGAAGCAGCACCAGGATCCTCGGCTTTCTCTAAAGCTTGATGTTCAGCAATAAAAAGGTCTGCTTGTGCAGAAATTAAGTTGCAGAGATCACATTTCTCAGCTGAAGCTCGAAGATTTTTCAAATTCGTATGGTGTTGATATCCGAGTGTGCTGTTGGGCGACGCTTTGGAGAAACCAAAGAATGGATGGATATATTTTTCATCAAAAATTGCATTCCAAACATCATCGGGAATAGAGGGAAGGTTGTCGAAGGGAATTCCTTCGCATAGCTTACACAAAGACATTGTTACATGAAGTAGGAAGACTAAAAATTGATGGGTGCGGATAAGAGAGGGGGTTGTCACGTGTGCGGGGGTGTTTAGGCTCCAGTGTTGTATGGTAGTCAATTATCCTCGACCAATTTGTTAGGTGACTGAGTCCTTTAGCTTGGTGAAACAAAACCCATAGAAGTTGAGTCGATGCCTTCCCGGGTCTGTAATGGACATTGAGAGTGGCAGTAAATACATCAGGTTCACAACTTCCTGCTTACCTAGCTCTTATTGTTCCAGCTTTTTAGGGCAATTCAAAGCAATTATTCTAAACACCTAGAACAATTTAAAATATTGACCTAGGTGTTTGGAACAATGAAGTTTAATTGTCCTAAAGTATTAGGTAATTGAAGTTGGAATTTACTGCCACTTTCAATGTCCACCGCAAGAGGGAAAGATAACAAATTGTTTTGCTGTGCCTTATCTCCATATGGATAAATGTAGTAAGCACGGTGATGCTCCACACACATTGCATAACCCGTTCGTATAACTAGCTATCTCTTCATCTTCCTCTGCCTCTGCCTCTACTCCTTCCACCAATACTTCCACGACAAGCACAAGTACCTTCTCTACTCCCAACTCGACCGGTGTTGTGATTCCAGCGATCGTTCTCTTGTCTCATTTGCGAAAATCGGCTCATTTTCAGAAAGAAGATGACGAAGCTCTGGTTGGTTTCCGGTTTTCGATTTTCGATTAACTTATTCCACTGTGTAGCTTCCCCCAGATAGGTTGAGGCGTCTCTATGTCTTCATTTATAGCAGCCTCAATGTCGGAATCCAGGGGCCAAAATTGGATCCGGGTAAGTGAAGGAAGTCCCTTCGCAACCATCGCGACCATTTCGTCAAGTCTGTCTTCACCCGACATACCGCTTTTGTCCTTCTCCCATTCCCATCTGCGCTTTTCCGAACTATCCAAACTCTTCCACTTATCCAAATCAGTTTCACTGTTTAAGGTTAAACAGCAAAGTTGGGGACATGCATGCTTCAGTATAACTGTAAGAGTTTTCAGTATTCTGCCGAATCCTACGTCCAGCTTAGACTTCTTATCAATTTGACCGTCATGGAGTCGTAAAATTGTCTTGAACTGCCCATCTAGTCGAATATTAGTTGAGTAGCGGCATTGGAGGGCCCAATATTGCTAAATAAACGCGCCATGGGATTTCCAAAAAGGAAGTCTTGTTGGTAAGCCTCTTGATTGAAAATTCGATAAACATTTGGAGTGTTTGGCGATGATTGCTATTAGAGTAACCTCTTTTGCTTTTGCTGTAGTGACCAGGAAGGAGGTGCGCAGATTTCTTCATCTCCTCAGCCGTGCCGTAACATTCAAAAGCAAAAGTATTTTCGCGGTATAAAAAATTGAAGGTTTCCTCCCATATTTTTCTGCATGTTCTGAGCAATCCGATGCCATTTCCGAGCCATTCGTCATTCTCGAGACCTTCATAGTCTTCCCAATTGCCAAGGTAACGTTAAGACAAATCAAGATCACATCCTGCATGCGTATGCTTTTTTGGTAGATCATCAGTGTCGTTGTAGACGTAATATGAATAGGGGGCAATTGCAAACGATCATCGAAAAAGAATTCGGTACACTTGGTCACGGAGCTCTACACAAACAAGTCAATAACAGTGATTTGAAAGGCTTGAATCATATTTACTTGCCTGGATAAAGCAGGGTCAAAAAATGACACGCTGGTTGTGCTTTGACAACTTCAGCATAGATTCTCCGCAATACGACTGGTTGCGAAGGCGCCATACTTTCAGAGATTCCAAGCTCCTAAAGAATGCGGTTAGTTCTTTCTATGAAGAGAAAGCTGGAGATCAATAACAGGAGATTACCTGGCTACGGATAGAGATATTTATCACCAAAGTAGCAAGTACAGTCCAAGGTCGTACTAGAGAGGCACTCAAGTAGTCTGGTATTCTGGCTGTTTGTGGTTTTGCGTATTTCTCTAGGTGGAAAAGCTTTTTATGTAAAACGCGCTATGAATATATAGATAAATAAACAATGCACAGACCATATGTACGCATTGACAGAATGGTTACAAAACACTTTTCACATACGTAAACTTCGCTTCACTAAAGCTTTGTGGGTTGTGGTGGTTGTATTGTGTCAAGAAAATCACAAAGCACCAGTAATGTAGCTAAAAATTTCCTCAGCAAGTAATTATGAGTTGGAGAAAATCTAGACAACTTAGTGCTGTGTATTTACTAATTTTGGCCTACATAGACTTAGCATCTCAAATGATCTCCCCCATTGAGAAAAAACGCAAGACAGAAAAAACTCCTGTAAACAATTACTAAATCTCTGCTTCCTCCAATTTAAACAGCCTTCATCTCATGCATTGCTTTGTTTTCTGTGAGGTTCTAAAAGTGAATTTTACTCCTTTTTTCTCTTCTTTCGTAACTTAACCTATTCCCCGTGGATCACTAAAGTAACGGTAAAAAGCTTTGGATATTCTAACACTTTAGAAAAATTATAAGTTATTAAGCGAAACTTCTCGCACAATTGAAAGCATTGTTCAAAGTGATCTGGGTAAACACTTGAATTTATTCTAAACATTCCGGATAATGACCTGGAATTACCCGAAAAAGGTAGAACAATTTCAGGGCAGCTCAGCAGGCAGGTACAGACCTGGAAATTGAAGTATTTACTATCTGTTTCATTTAACCACCTACTACGTATGAGCCAGATAATTCACTCTCTCACTTGATGATAAAATGGGAGTGGGATTGGTGATGCATTCATTCTCCAAGTAACTAATTATCCTGTGTTTTGAATTCCCGCCCAGTTTTTCAAGGATGTCTATTGAGAGGGATGATGGTTGGCTCCTTTTCTTTCCATTCATTGGTATTTTTACCTTTCCCTTGTTTTGCCTTCCCTTTTGGTGGTATTCAATTGTTGCTCTCAAGTTGGGGCCTTGCCAAGCTGTTGTCCACTATCAGTGTTCTCGCTGACTGTCAAATTCAACCCACTGCTCAGCTTTTCCCCAATTGAGAGGATGAGTGTTGTCTCTGAGGCATTTTGTTTCTTTCTTCAAAGGGTGCAGATTGAGCCGGGTCAGGGAGGGAAGGCCTTTAGCAACCATTTCGACGATTTCGTTTATTTTGTCTTCGTCTGACACCATCCGTCGCTCCTTCCGATCTTCGTTGTCCCATGTCAATGTATATTCTAAGTTTGGGAAATGATCATGTGTATGTTCATCTGTCGTTACCAACGTCATATACCGAAGCCTTGGACATGTGTGTTTCAATACTACAGTGAGAATACGCAAAATACTCCCGAATCCCATAGAGATGGGAAGCCCGGACAGGGGGTTATTAAAGCAGCATAATTATGTTTTGAGATAGCCCTCGGACTGGATCTTTTTGATGCGAGCCGTGTTGGTGATATTTATTTTATTGAAGAACCGTACCATGGAGTCTCGAATTAAGAAATCTTGTTCGTGAATCTCGTCGCTGAATATTCGTTGGGTATTCTGCACGGTTTCTTGGATGATTTGGGGTGCACCGAGCGAATCTGATTGGCCGGAGATGCGACTTGTAGCTTTTTGGAGTTCTGTTAAGTCGTGTCCAAGTAAATCGTAGTCGAAAACAAATGTGTTTTCTTCATAGAGTGTTTCGGATCCTTCGATACACAACTGCCGGCAACATCTCAAGAGTGCAATACCTCCAAGAGGATATACCAAGTGACCATCGAAATGTTCATAAGCTTCCTAGTGTTTTGGTGGATTGTTGTTTGTGTCGATTGTCCCAGGAGCTTGGCCTCTCAAGAGCGAAAAAGAGTCTTTCCCACCCCAAATATATCCCCAGCCATCAGCTGTCACCCAATGGGGTCCACCATTTACGCTCAGATCCATATAGCTCGAGCACGGCACTATTCCAGCAGGTCTCCTGAAAAGAATTCGGTAGATTTTTATACCGATCTCTTATGATGTGTCAGTATTGTGTATCATAGACAATCTCCCAGTAGAATAGTTTACCTACCTCGAGGAAGCATATTTATAAAGTAGCATTCCTCGGGTTGAGATATCACCCCAAGCTCGCCTGGATCCGTGATACCGGTATCACACTCTGTCATGTTTTCGGCCAAGGTTTGGTTGTTCACACGATAGGTCTCGCAGTTGATGTTGTTGTGAGGTTGAAAATAGCTGGCTCGTTGATGCTGATGTCACAATATTCGTCCGGTTGAAAGTGTTCGACCATGTTTGCGACTGGGCTTTTTATGAAGGTACAGCGTGTAAAGAATATCACCTCCGTAAGCTCCGACCTTTTTGAGGCGCTCCTGTCAACAACAGGTCGCAATAGTCCATTCACTCGGTGACTGTCTACTGTCACCATATGTCTCCAAAATGTATTCACCAGCTAAATAAGTAGGACCTGACTTCACTTATCACACGTTTCTCCATGCATAACACCTTCGAGTAGGTGTAATTAACCTTCTAACTTCTATCCCATCAAGTGCTGTAGTGGACGTTGTGGTCCCTGATCGCGGCCTAAGGCAAAGAGCAGGAACAACAAAACTCTCAAGCGCGACCTAGTAAATAAGCACCCCTTATTTAGCCTGTTTACTTGAATTGTACTACTATAATAATACCTAAAGATATAAGACTAGATTCTACTGATGCAGGGACCTAAAGGCCTAAATCTAAGCTAATTTTAGAGCCTAGGAATTACTTTAAGCTTAACGTACATCACAAGCGAACCCGACACTTTAACGCGTTTACACAACTACTCCACCAAACACTTAATATCTCAACTATAAAACATGCCACAGGAAGACGACGAAAGGAAAATCATTCTAGCCCTCTAGGTGATGTAAAACAACCCAAAGTTAAGTGCTCGAGCTACAGCAAAGATATATTCTTGTAATCATTATAAGCTTAGTTCCCGTGAGCTTAGTATACCTCTACGACGCGATATTTCAGCTAACTCACGGAAACTGAATGACTTAGAGGAATCAGTGCTTGTTCAATATATACTTGACTTAACTACTAAAGGATTTCCTCCCTAGCTGTCTATAGTTAAAGATATAGCAAACTAACTACTTGTGACACGCGACGTGTCACACGTTAGTAAACATTAGGCCTCTAACTTTGTCAAGTGCTGTCCAGAGCTCTAGAAACACTTTCAGCGTAAATACAACTACTAGAGAGCTAAGTGCAAAGATCTAGAAATCATTCGTGGCTAGTTTAAGCTTGTGTAGAACACAATTACAAAGTATAGAATTAATAAAGTAGATATCTACAACTTTGGCGAGACTAGGTTTATAATGAACGTTATGTCAACTACAATAGTTGTAACAACCTTAGAAGGGCGCACAAAAGTGAAAAGAATACAGTCTAGCAATCAGGAATGAGTTACAGTAATTTAGGGTATTAATTCTCAAGGCTAGAATGGCCTGCTATTTGTAGTTGTTGCAGGGAAAAATCATCTAGTCTCTTAGTATTAAAACAGTAGATTTCCACCTAACTAGGTAATTACTACTACTGATAACAGTTAGACCACAAACGAGAAGGGTATAGATTAGATTCAGCATTTTAAGCAGTACACAAAGCCTTGAACTATTAGTGTTTTTTGCCTGTTAGTCCTCGACGGTCATGAGAGCCACTACTCAGATGAGTTTAAGGAGTACTACAAGAAACACAACATTATTACTCTTTGTATACCTGCTTATTCTTCCCACATACTCCAGCTACTTGACGTTGGGTGTTTTAGCCCTCTGTAACAATACTACCTAACAGGTCTAAACAAACGTAGCTAGTCTCGACGGTTGGTGTGAGGTGGATGGTAGGCAATAAGTCAAATTGAATCTCATATGAGGGTAAACAAATATTAGATTTAGTACAGAACTAATCTCTGCCCCTCCTTAGAGGTGCAGGAGAAGCCTCGCTTTATAGAAGCTCTTAAACCCTAATATTATGTAAACTCCGATAACTCTGTAATTTCCATCTACTAGAATTAATCAATTCCTGAGTGATTTATAATAGCAGATGAAGGCTTCCTTAGATCAGACGAAAGGTCACATGGCCTACAAGGCCTCCACATATCACAGTTGGTATGCAATAAGAAGTAAAAATGCGTGAAGTGTTCACTTAGAAGTGAACTCGTTACTTGTATCAGAGATGTCAAACAAGATGATAAGATTTATAACTAAGTTGAGCACGAAGCTTCTATCTAATGGCAGACGTGTCAGTTATATATAGAACTTTTGTTCTCCTGGGTAGACTGGGTCGCTTGTCGCTCCAGGCGACCTTCATATCACGTGACTATAACCAAAGGAAAGCCTTGGATCGGTTAGCTACTCTAACCAATCCCTATTGCCTATAACTACTCACTAGTCTCTTGTCCTGTCAGGTCACCGCCTGGACTTACTTGTCACGTGTTGAAACGTGATTCGTGACACCCTCTAAAACAAGCATACAGTCAGCAAATTAAAGATATGATGTAGGTTAATATTTCCTATATTGCTAAGGACGACTTTTTTCCTGCCTTCTACGCTGCATTTAATATTGCAATGACTAAAAGTAACATTCGAGGAGGGTTCCAGGAAGCTAGACTTCTTCTATTTAACCCTGAGAGTGTAATATCTATAATTTATCTTAAGTTAAAGATGCCCACGCCCACAAACTCTAGCCCAGGTATTGCTCAACCTTGGGTTTCCCAGACACTAAACAGCCCAACTGAAGCTATGTTACAGACTACATTGAACAAACATTGAATTGCCTACCACTAGAATAGCTCTCTAACTAGTATTTACGAGGCTGTTGACTAGTTTGCAAAGGGTACATCGAAAATCATGTATCAGCTAGTGTTATTGAAAGCCGAGAACCAGAGTCTTCAACGGGCAAACAAAGCACTTAGCAAGCGCCAGAGGGCTAAGAAAACACGTCTACGACAAGGAGGATCACTTAGTCAAAGGGAAGCAGAGGACCTACAGGACGAGAGAAATATTAGACATCAAGTAGAACAAGAAACAAGAGCAATTGTTAGTTAGAAGCCAAGGGAAGAAACACGTGCACAGCGCTGTAGCTACTGTGGACAGACTAGGTATAATGCATGCACTTGTGGGATAATAGAAGAGATATCTAAGGAAGAGGAATCCAAGTAGTTTCAATTGATTATAGGCGTTGCAGTTGACTTATCATGGTTTTCATTAGGGGTATGCGTTAAAGTGTCGGGTTCGCTTGTCTGTCGGGCTCGCTTGTGATGTACGTTGAATATATTCTAGAATAATATATATAGATTAACTTCTTCTATATATCTTACTAAACGACTCTATTACTCTTTTTACCCTCTATTATACTCTAGAGTTAATAGAAATAATAGTATAGTATATTAACTTATATATACAAGTACCTAAGAATCTAATAAAATCTTATATATAAGTAAGAGAGTAGTATCTAATAACTTCTAAAGAGATTTAAATCTACTTTATACTATACGTTTATATAACTATATATAAAGAAAAGAGACTCTTAGACTACTAGAGAAAGAAGAAGAAATTGAACTTAATTTACTCTATTAACGTGTCTGACCACCGAGTGTCCGCGAAATCTCTTAGCACTACCATCTTATATTAGAAGTTATCACTTTCTTCCCTACTACTATATAAAAAATCTACTAAGTACTCTTATCTGAATCAGATGTCTCTTCTTCAATATAAGAACATGTACAAGCGTTATGCCTAGTCTCTCTACGCTTTCTACAGTATCTTTAAACTCACTGAATTATATCTTGATTATCCCTACTACAAGCCTTCTTCCTGCTCTGCTGCATCGAAGGTGACTCTGAAGTTACTGCTTGTAACGTCTCACTAAACTTTAACACTCTTCTAGTCTGAATCCACTTCCTTTTTCGCCCCTTGCGCTTAGTTAACTCATCATTAAGCTCTTCAAGCTCTTGGATACGAGCTACCATCAGTATATTCTGGTGTAGCATAAGTTCAGCGCCTTTAACAAGCTGCAGAAATCCATCTTTTACTAAACTAGGTGAAGAGCCAAGCTTATTTTGAATTAGCTTAGTCTACGATCCAAATTCAAGTGTATTGCTTGGTGTTCTAGACTGCTATAGTGTCTCTTGTAATGAGGGTCCTGGCAGGGTTTGAGGTTGAATATCTAGTTTATCTAGTACAACCTGTGCATCTAATAGAACTAAGCCCGCGCCTCTGAAGCTTAATCTGATATTAGCCTCTATAAATGTCTCAAAAAAAAAAAGGTTGCGAAAATCTGGCAAGACGCCTATCTTGTTAATATAGAAGACGTGTCTCTGTGCCAAGGTTCTAATGCGCTGAGAGTAGTAGACTTTTAGTACTGTAAAACAACACACATCTAATGGCTGGAGAATGTAGGGTGAATAAGGAGGCATACAGAGTGTGATAATCTTCTCTTCACAGAAGTCCTTAAATTCCTGTGAGTTATGACTCTTATAGTCGTCTAAAGATAAATACTATACTTTGCTTTAGTATTTTCAACTAGTTAAAACCAGTTACTAATTATCACAGGATCTTCCTGCTTTGCCCTCTGACAGTCCTTGGCCCGATTGAAGCTTATTTTCAGCTCATCTGAGCGCTTCACAAATCTCCTAGTCTAGTTCTTGCCAACCTTTTCTCCACCCCGTGTGAGGGTTGGAACCCATGATGAAGGCTCGGGCTATGCCCTTGCTAAGCACTGGCAATCTCGCTAAAGCACTGACCGAAGTCCCTGCTCAGCACTGGCTATTACTGTGAGGGAACAAGTGCAAGTTCAAGGACAATTGCGACTTGGGTAAAGATATTGATTACAAGTTAAGAAAGAGATCGTAAGGAAACTCTGGTTTTAAGGGGAAGTTATGTACACATAAAGTTTGTACAGTTATGAAGCAGGGGGTCAATCCCGTGACAATTACCCCACTGCCAAGCAAGTCTCTTCTATTCTATACCTTTCTGTTCTATTCTTTTGACATCATGTATTTGTCAAGCAGTTCTTGGAATATCCCAGAAGCTCTTCCTCTATCTATATATAGAGGAAGAGCTTGCATGTATGTAGTCTTCATGTACTTCTTAATTGAATATTTGAAACCATACCTTTGAGTTGTTCGAGGTCTGGCCTCTTACACCCCGTGCCTCTAGCAGTTTATTTGCTATATCTTCTACCTCAACTAGTCTAGGAGAAAACCCTCGCGAATCAAGGTCGAGGATATATTAGATAATAGTACTCTCTTCGGTCGGGGTAAGCTTCCAGCAGTTAGGCTGGCAATTGTGTCGTGGTTGTATTTCGTTCGCGCGTCTTCGTAGGGTTTTAGCAACAACATTGAAAGCTACAGCACTCTGCTCAGGGGTTTCAAACTAGCTATCTTAGAAGGCCTGTAATATGAGAGTAAGCCTGCCTTCTTTCTAGGTAGATTGCATGTTTTTTGGTTGAGACATAACGCGTTGAAGGTGTATTATAGTTTCCAAGAGATTTCGCGGACACTCGGTGGTCACGGACACTCAGTGGTCAAACACGTTACTATCTATTAAAGAATAAGTGATAAGGGCGTATTCCCATCTATTAGTAGCCTGGGTAACAAGGCAAGAAAGTCGGCTATTAGCGAGGAACTCTGCCCGAGCTATACTCAGGGGTTTACCCCTTACAGATAGAACGTAGGCTCTTAAATATTAGCTTTTTATCTCTACTCTAGTAAACTACTATTTACTAGCTTTGTACTCTAATCTAAGAGAAACTTATAATATTAGTGTATAAAGCTAAAAGAACTTTAGATAGTAGATTATTAAGCCTCTTTTATATATAGAAAGTACTTCTAATATATTAAAAAAGAAAGAGATAACGTAACTTATAGGGATTCCGGACATATGGGAATCTCGGACAGGTACCTTTACACCAGAATTTGTATGCAAAGGTACATCGGTTGCTAAGTATAATTTCCGCAAGAATTGATAACAGAGCTTAGTTAATTGAAAGGGAAGTATCTTACATACTAAAAAATCAATTTCATACATGTACATGTTTTTAAACACTATCGTTGAACTCTTGTGGCTGATTGAAATATTCAAAGATTTCCAGTGTAAATTCGCTAACATTTTTATATAGTGAGAGCAGTTAATATTTTAACTAAATGTAAATATTTCACACTGTCTTCGAATAAGATATAATATCAACTAACTAGTGTATAATTAGGTTAAATAAACTATTATTGAAGGAATAAGCATTAGTATTATAGGTTGTGAAATTATTGTACTTCAAATATCAGAGCCTGATGTACCTTTGCATATAATCTTTGGTGTAGAGGTACCTGTCTGAGATCCCTATATTTCTGGAATCTCTATAAGTTACGTTATTATAAATTAATTCTAATAGCTTCTAAGCTCCTCTTTAAAAAAAAATAAGTTGGTAAAAATAGTTTCCTAGAAGAAGTATATTATCTGTAAAGATTTCAGACATTAAGATTAGCTAACGTGGTTTATCAGCACCCCGATCATATCAGTACCCCGATCACTTTTCCTTGGCATACTACCCTCATACTTTACAACGCGTTTTCTTTACCTTCTAATATGTCTGTGATTACAAGAGAATCAAAAATTATTCTAGCTATCGAGGCAATTCGGACATCCAAAAAGCTAAGCCGTCGGAAAGCTGCAAAAACCTACGATGTACCTTATACGACACTCTCTGATAGGATGAACGGCCACCTTCCCCTCGCTGAGCGCCGGCCAGCAAGCCTTAAATTGTCAAAGTTAGAGGAGGAAGTTATTATTCAGAATATACTCGATATGGACTCTAGAGGATTTGCGCCCCGGTTAGGTGGTGTGGAAGATATAGCCAATTTTATCCTCGAATCGCGGGGGGGGAAACGCGTCGGCAAGCTCTGGGCTCATCGATTTGTACAACGACAACCAGACTTAAAGACACGTTTTAATCGCGTTTATGATTTCCAAAGGGCCTTATGCGAAGATCCAGAGCTAATTGGCGCGTGGTTTCGACTTTTTACGAATATACGGGCGAAGTATGGGGTTTTGGACTGCGATATCTATAACTTTGACGAAACTGGGTTTATGATGGGTATGATTTGTCCTAGAATGGTCGTTACTCGTGCAGATCGGCGTGGCAGAGGCAAGGCAGTTCAGCCAGGTAATCGGGAATGGGCTACAGCAATTGTCTGTGTTAATGGGGAGGGCTGGAGCATTCCTCCATTCTTGGTGGTTCAGGGCAAGAACCATCTCTCTAACTGGTATACCGACGGCGGCCTCCCATCCGACTGGGTTATTAAACCGACAAGTAACGGGTGGACGAATAATGAGACGGGTCTAGAATGGCTAAAACACTTCGATAAACACACTACTGCTCGTGTAAAGGGTCTATATCGAATACTAGTGTTGGATGGGCATGAGAGTCACGAATCGGCCGAATTCCAAGAGTATTGTAAGACACACAATATTATTACTCTTGGACTACCTCCTCATTCATCCCATCTTACCCAGCCACTTGATATTAGGTGTTTTAGTGTGTTGAAGCAGGCGTACAGTCAGCAAATTGAGACGTTTATTAAGGCCCATATTAACTATATCACGAAAGTCGAGTTCTTCCTAGCCTTTACAGCAGCATATAAGGAATCAATAACAGCCCAGAACGCTAAGGCTGGGTTCCGTGGAGCTGGCTTAGTACCTTTCGACCCGCAAGCAGTGCTTTCAAAGCTTGATGTGAGGCTACGGACTCCAACTCCCCCTCGACCCTCTACTGCTAATTCCAACCC